>OY986048.1:10935581-11505860 GCA_963920205.1 Stenodema calcarata | reverse complement strand
CGACCGCTCGAGGGAAGTAAAAATTGAGTTTTGATTTCGGCATAAAATATTTTTTCGTTTTCCAGCCTGTCAAATTTTAAAAAACTATTAAATAGCTGTTTATAATTCTGCATTGTTAAGTCCTCGTGTATTTTTTCTTGTGTATAAGTTAATTATTTAATTTTCGTATTGTCTTGTTCTTTACATTGTTACTATGATAAATTTTTGTTTTTGTTAATAACGTTTATGTCTTAGGTTATTGCATCACCTGTGTGCTGCTGTTATAATAGTGATAGATGAACTCCTCCGAAGAGCACAAGTTCCCTTGAACTTATTCTTCGGTGGGCAATAAGTTGTGAAAATGATACCGATTGAATTATATACTTAACTATTTTGCCAATAAAGGAATACAATACAATACAATACTCCCTCGAGCGGTCGCGGGCGGCATTTTATGCCAAAATTAAAACTCAATTTTTACGCCCTCGAGCGGTCGCGGGCGGCATTTTATGCCGAAATTAAAACTCAATTTTTACTCCCTCGAGCGGTCGCGGGCGGCATTTTATGCCGAAATTAAAACTCAATTTTTACTCCCTCGAGCGGTCGCGGGCGGCATTTTATGCCGAAATTAAAACTCAATTTTTACTCCCTCGAGCGGTCGCGGGCGGCATTTTATGCCGAAATTAAAACTCAATTTTTACTCCCTCGAGCGGTCGCGGGCGGCATTTTATGCCGAAATTAAAACTCAATTTTTACTCCCTCGAGCAGTCGCGGGCGGCATTTTATGCCGAAATTAAAACTCAATTTTTACTCCCTCGAGCGGTCGCGGGCGGCATTTTATGCCGAAATTAAAACTCAATTTTTACTCCCTCGAGCTTTCGCGGGCGGCATTTTATGCCGAAATTAAAACTCAATTTTTACTCCCTCGAGCGGTCGCGGGCAATTTTTACTCCCTCGAGCGGTCGCGGGCGGCATTTTATGCCGAAATTAAAACTCAATTTTTACTCCCTCGAGCGGTCGCGGGCGGCATTTTATGCCGAAATTAAAACTCAATTTTTACTCCCTCGAGCGGTCGCGGGCGGCATTTTATGCCGAAATTAAAACTCAATTTTTACTCCCTCGAGCGGTCGCGGGCGGCATTTTATGCCGAAATTAAAACTCAATTTTTACTCCCTCGAGCGGTCGC
This sequence comes from Stenodema calcarata, assembly GCA_963920205.1. Taxonomy (NCBI): domain Eukaryota; kingdom Metazoa; phylum Arthropoda; class Insecta; order Hemiptera; family Miridae; genus Stenodema; species Stenodema calcarata. The sequence goes on along the minus strand of OY986048.1, from coordinate 11,504,695 downwards.
GGGCGGCATTTTATGCCGAAAATAAAACTCAATTTTTACGCACCTAAGTCAGCTGTTAAGAAAGTGCAAATCGTGCCAAATAAATTATTACGGATTATATTAAATAAAAACTCTAGATATTCTTCCTCACTTTTGTTTAAATCTTTTGAAGTTAAAAATATTAATCAAATTTATCATTTTCAATCTTGCATACATCTTTTTGGCGCTAAAGTTGATCCACGTCATCTTTTATCTTCGTCTGTTACTCGTAACTACAATAATTCCCGTGTCATTCTTCCTAATATAAATACTGAGTTCTACAGGAGAAATGCTTATGTAACTGCCCTCAGAACTCTATACCAAAAAGAAATAAATATTTTTTCGTTTTCCAGCCTGTCAAATTTTAAAAAACTATTAAATAGCTGTTTATAATTCTGCATTGTTAAGTCCTCGTAATGTTTTCTTGTGTATAAGTTAATTATTTAATTTTCGTATTGTCTTGTTCTTTACATTGTTACTATGAAAATTTTTGTTTTTGTTAATTAACGTTTATGTCTTAGGTTATTGCATCACCTGTGTGCTGCTGTTATAATAGTGATAGATGAACTCCTCCGAAGAGCACAAGTTCCCTTGAACTTATTCTTTGGTGGGCAATAAGTTGTGAAAATGATACCGATTGAATTATATACTTAACTATTTTGCCAATAAAGGAATACAATACAATACAATACTCCCTCGAGCGGTCGCGGGCGGCATTTTATGCCGAAATTAAAACTCAATTTTTACGCCCTCGAGCGGTCGCGGGCGGCATTTTATGCCGAAATTAAAACTCAATTTTTACTCCCTCGAGCGGTCGCGGGCGGCATTTTATGCCGAAATTAAAACTCAATTTTTACTCCCTCGAGCGGTCGCGGGCAGCATTTTATGCCGAAATTAAAACTCAATTTTTACTCCCTCGAGCGGTCGCGGGCGGCATTTTATGCCGAAATTAAAACTCAATTTTTACTCCCTCGAGCGGTCGCGGGCGGCATTTTATGCCGAAATTAAAACTCAATTTTTACTCCCTCGAGCGGTCGCGGGCGGCATTTTATGCCAAAATTAAAACTCAATTTTTACTCCCTCGAGCGGTCGCGGGCGGCATTTTATGCCGAAATTAAAACTCAATTTTTACTCCCTCGAGCGGTCGCGGGCGGCATTTTATGCCGAAATTAATACTCAATTTTTACTCCATCGAGCGGTCGCGGGCGGCATTTTATGCCGAAATTAAAACTCAATTTTTACTCCCTCGAGCGGTCGCGGGCGGCATTTTATGCCGAAATTAAAACTCAATTTTTACTCCCTCGAGCGGTCGCGGGCGGCATTTTATGCCGAAATTAAAACTCAATTTTTACTCCCTCGAGCGGTCGCGGGCGGCATTTTATGCCGAAATTAAAACTCAATTTTTACTCCCTCGAGCGGTCGCGGGCGGCATTTTATGCCGAAATTAAAACTCAATTTTTACTCCCTCGAGCGGTCGCGGGCGGCATTTTATGCCGAAATTAAAACTCAATTTTTACTCCCTCGAGCGGTCGCGGGCGGCATTTTATGCCGAAATTAAAACTCAATTTTTACTTCCTCGAGCGGTCGCGGGCGGCATTTTATGCCGAAATTAAAACTCAATTTTTACTCCCTCGAGCGGTCGCGGGCGGCATTTTATGCCGAAAATAAAACTCAATTTTTACGCGCCTAAGTCAGCTGTTAAGAAAGTGCAAATCGTGCCAAATAAATTATTACGGATTATATTAAATAAAAACTCTAGATATTCTTCCTCACTTTTGTTTAAATCTTTTGAAGTTAAAAATATTAATCAAATTTATCATTTTCAATCTTGCATACATCTTTTTGGCGCTAAAGTTGATCCACGTCATCTTTTATCTTCGTCTGTTACTCGTAACTACAATAATTCCCGTGTCATTCTTCCTAATATAAATACTGAGTTCTACAGGAGAAATGCTTATGTAACTGCCCTCAGAACTCTATACCAAAAAGAAATAAATATTTTTTCGTTTTCCAGGCTGTCAAATTTTAAAAAACTATTAAATAGCTGTTTATAATTCTGCATTGTTAAGTCCTCGTAATGTTTTCTTGTTTATAAGTTAATTATTTAATTTTCGTATTGTCTTGTTCTTTACATTGTTACTATGATAAATTTTTGTTTTTGTTAATTAACGTTTATGTCTTAGGTTATTGCATCACCTGTGTGCTGCTGTTATAATAGTGATAGATGAACTCCTCCGAAGAGCACAAGTTCCCTTGAACTTATTCTTCGGTGGGCAATAAGTTGTGAAAATGATACCGATTGAATTATATACTTAACTATTTTGCCAATAAAGGAATACAATACAATACAATACTCCCTCGAGCGGTCGCGGGCGGCATTTTATGCCGAAATTAAAACTCAATTTTTACGCCCTCGAGCGGTCGCGGGCGGCATTTTATGCCGAAATTAAAACTCAATTTTTACTCCCTCGAGCGGTCGCGGGCGGCATTTTATGCCGAAATTAAAACTCAATTTTTACTCCCTCGAGCGGTCGCGGGCGGCATTTTATGCCGAAATTAAAACTCAATTTTTACTCCCTCGAGCGGTCGCGGGCGGCATTTTATGCCGAAATTAAAACTCAATTTTTACTCCCTCGAGCGGTCGCGGGCGGCATTTTATGCCGAAATTAAAACTCAATTTTTACTCCCTCAAGCGGTCGCGGGCGGCATTTTATGCCGAAATTAAAACTCAATTTTTACTCCCTCGAGCGGTCGCGGGCGGCATTTTATGCCGAAATTAAAACTCAATTTTTACTCCCTCGAGCGGTCGCGGGCGGCATTTTATGCCGAAATTAAAACTCAATTTTTACTCCATCGAGCGGTCGCGGGCGGCATTTTATGCCGAAATTAAAACTCAATTTTTACTCCCTCGAGCGGTCGCGGGCGGCATTTTATGCCGAAATTAAAACTCAATTTTTACTCCCTCGAGCGGTCGCGGGCGGCATTTTATGCCGAAATTAAAACTCAATTTTTACTCCCTCGAGCGGTCGCGGGCGGCATTTTATGCCGAAATTAAAACTCAATTTTTACTCCCTCGAGCGGTCGCGGGCGGCATTTTATGCCGAAATTAAAACTCAATTTTTACTCCCTCGAGCGGTCGCGGGCGGCATTTTATGCCGAAATTAAAACTCAATTTTTACTCCCTCGAGCGGTCGCGGGCGGCATTTTATGCCGAAATTAAAACTCAATTTTTACTCCCTCGAGCGGTCGCGGGCGGCATTTTATGCCGAAAATAAAACTCAATTTTTACGCGCCTAAGTCAGCTGTTAAGAAAGTGCAAATCGTGCCAAATAAATTATTACGGATTATATTAAATAAAAACTCTAGATATTCTTCCTCACTTTTGTTTAAATCTTTTGAAGTTAAAAATATTAATCAAATTTATCATTTTCAATCTTGCATACATCTTTTTGGCGCTAAAGTTGATCCACGTCATCTTTTATCTTCGTCTGTTACTCGTAACTACAATAATTCCCGTGTCATTCTTCCTAATATAAATACTGAGTTCTACAGGAGAAATGCTTATGTAACTGCCCTCAGAACTCTATACCAAAAAGAAATAAATATTTTTTCGATAATGAACCATTGGAATCGCCCAAAGAAAAAATTTTTTTAACCCCCCCTCAAAATTTGTTGGTTTACGTTTCAAGATACGTAGATTCAGAAAATCGAATTAAAAAAAATCCGTCCGTCCGCCGTACGCCGTCCGCGCCACTTTGCCCAGTTAGCGTTGAGCTAAAATTACGAAATTTGGTTTCTGGGTTTGGACCAGCCCCACAATCATCCTCGAAACTTTTCATAACCCTAGGTCAAGGGGAAGGGGTTCAAAACGAAATTTAAAATTTCGACGATGTCTTATCTCCAAATATTTAACTGAACCGTGTAAAGTTTAGTTCACCTTTGAATGACCTGAAAAATTACGAATCTTTTAAGACCAATTGGATTTTTGTGCGACCAGCCGTTCGTTCACAGTGACCGCGCAAAGTTTCAGGAAAAACACTAAACTTTCGCGTCGAAAACGGCCGTTATGAGACCCAACCCCCAGACGCCCAGAATAAAACTACCTTTTTACATCTTCCCGGTAAACTACAGTCTAGAAATTTTAACCGTGAGTCGGGGATAGACCACATTGCAATATTCACTCGATTTCTCATCTGTAAAATTGTTTAAATAATACAAATTAAATTAAATGTTTGTAATAATACAAATTAAATTTTGATGATGAGCTATGGACTTGAAATTTTAAAAATAGATCAGAACTGGATCACAATGCAATATTCACTCGGTTTCTTGTCTGTAAAATTGTTTAAATAATACCTATTTGTTTAAACAAATTAAATTTTGATGATGAGCTAGATACTTGAAATTTTAAATATAGGTCAGAAATCGATGACATTTCAATATTCACTCGGTTTGTATGACATGGTATGAGTATGGTATGGTATATTATTGTATGTATGATTTGGTATAATAGAGTATGGTATGATGCCGATTTGCAACACAGTCTGGTATAGACAGAAGGGTGATCTGCACAAGGAAGATAATAAACCGTTGTGTCAAGAATTTGCAGAGTTTTTACTCCCTCGAGCGGTCGCGGGCGGCATTTTATGCCGAAATTAAAACTCAATTTTTACTCCCTCGAGCGGTCGCGGGCGGCATTTTATGCCGAAATTAAAACTCAATTTTTACTCCCTCGAGCGGTCGCGGGCGGCATTTTATGCCGAAATTAAAACTCAATTTTTACTCCCTCGAACGGTCGCGGGCGGCATTTTATGCCGAAATTAAAACTCAATTTTTACTTCCTCGAGCGGTCGCGGGCGGCATTTTATGCCGAAATTAAAACTCAATTTTTACTCCCTCGAGCGGTCGCGGGCGGCATTTTATGCCGAAATTAAAACTCAATTTTTACTCCCTCGAGCGGTCGCGGGCGGCATTTTATGCCGAAATTAAAACTCAATTTTTACTCCCTCGAGCGGTCGCGGGCGGCATTTTATGCCGAAATTAAAACTCAATTTTTACTCCCTCGAGCGGTCGCGGGCGGCATTTTATCCCGAAATTAAAACTCAATTTTTACTCCCTCGAGCGGTCGCGGGCGGCATTTTATGCCGAAATTAAAACTCAATTTTTACTTCCTCGAGCGGTCGCGGGCGGCATTTTATGCCGAAATTAAAACTGAATTTTTACGCGCCTAAGTCAGCTGTTAAGAAAGTGCAAATCGTGCCAAATAAATTATTACGGATTATATTAAATAAAAACTCTAGATATTCTTCCTCACTTTTGTGTAAATCTTTTGAATTTAAAAATATTAATCAAATTTATCATTTTCAATCTTGCATACATGTTTTTGGCGCTAAAGTTGATCCACGTCATCTTTTATCTTCGTCTGTTACTCGTAACTACAATAATTCCCGTGTCATTCTTCCTAATATAAATACTGAGTTCTACAGGAGAAATGCTTATGTAACTGCCCTCAGAACTATATACCAAAAAGAAATAAATATTTTTTCGTTTTCCAGCCTGTCAAATTTTAAAAAACTATTAAATAGCTGTTTATAATTCTGCATTGTTAAGTCCTCGTAATGTTTTCTTGTGTATAAGTTAATTATTTAATTTTCGTATTGTCTTGTTCTTTACATTGTTACTATGATAAATTTTTGTTTTTGTTAATTAACGTTTATGTCTTAGGTTATTGCATCACCTGTGTGCTGCTGTTATAATAGTGATAGATGAATTCCTCCGAAGAGCACAAGTTCCCTTGAACTTATTCTTCGGTGGGCAATAAGTTGTGAAAATGATACCGATTGAATTATATACTTAACTATTTTGCCAATAAAGGAATACAATACAATACAATACTCCCTCCAGCGGTCGCGGGCGGCATTTCATGCCGAAATTAAAACTCAATTTTTACTCCCTCGAGCGGTCGCGGGCGGCATTTTATGCCGAAATTAAAACTCAATTTTTACTCCCTCGAGCGGTCGCGGGCGGCATTTTATGCCGAAATTAAAACTCAATTTTTACGCGCCTAAGTCAGCTGTTAAGAAAGTGCAAATCGTGCCAAATAAATTATTACGAATTATATTAAATAAAAACTCTAGATATTCTTCCTCACTTTTGTTTAAATCTTTTGAAGTTAAAAATATTAATCAAATTTATCATTTTCAATCTTGCATACATCTTTTTGGCGCTAAAGTTGATCCACGTCCTCTTTTATCTTCGTCTGTTACTCGTAACTACAATAATTCCCGTGTCATTCTTCCTAATATAAATACTGAGTTCTACAGGAGAAATGCTTATGTAACTGCCCTCAGAACTCTATACCAAAAAGAAATAAATATTTTTTCGTTTTCCAGCCTGTCAAATTTTAAAAAACTATTAAATAGCTGTTTATAATTCTGCATTGTTAAGTCCTCGTAATGTTTTCTTGTGTATAAGTTAATTATTTAATTTTCGTATTGTCTTGTTCTTTACATTGTTACTATGATAAATTTTTGTTTTTGTTAATTAATGTTTATGTCTTAGGTTATTGCATCACCTGTGTGCTGCTGTTATAATAGTGATAGATGAACTCCTCCGAAGAGCACAAGTTCCCTTGAACTTATTCTTCGGTGGGCAATAAGTTGTGAAAATGATACCGATTGAATTATATACTTAACTATTTTGCCAATAAAGGAATACAATACAATACAATACTCCCTCGAGCGGTCGCGGGCGGCATTTTATGCCGAAATTGAAACTCAATTTTTACTCCCTCGAGCGGTCGCGGGCGGCATTTTATGCCGAAATTAAAACTCAATTTTTACTCCCTCGAGCGGTCGCGGGCGGCATTTTATGCCGAAATTAAAACTCAATTTTTACTCGCCTAAGTCAGCTGTTAAGAAAGTGCAAATCGTGCAAAATAAATTATTACGAATTATATTAAATAAAAACTCTAGATATTCTTCCTCACTTTTGTGTAAATCTTTTGAATTTAAAAATATTGATCAAATTTATCATTTTCAATCTTGAATACATGTTTTTGGCGCTAAAGTTGATCCACGTCATCTTTTATCTTTGTCTGTTACTCGTAACTACAATAATTCCCGTGTCATTCTTCCTAATATAAATACTGAGTTCTACAGGAGAAATGCTTATGTAACTGTCCTCAGAACTCTATACCAAAAAGAAATAAATATTTTTTCGTTTTCCAGCCTGTCAAATTTTAAAAAACTATTAAATAGCTGTTTATAATTCTGCATTGTTAAGTCCTCGTAATGTTTTCTTGTGTATAAGTTAATTATTTAATTTTCGTATTGTCTTGTTCTTTACATTGTTACTATGATAAATTTTTGTTTTTGTTAATTAACGTTTATGTCTTAGGTTATTGCATCACCTGTGTGCTGCTGTTATAATAGTGATAGATGAACTCCTCCGAAGAGCACAACCCCCCCCCCCCCCCCCCCCTTGAACTTATTCTTCGGTGGGCAATAAGTTGTGAAAATGATACCGATTGAATTATATACTTAACTATTTTGCCAATAAAGGAATACAATACAATACAATACTCCCTCCAGCGGTCGCGGGCGGCATTTCATGCCGAAATTAAAACTCAATTTTTACTCCCTCGAGCGGTCGCGGGCGGCATTTTATGCCGAAATTAAAACTCTATTTTTACTCCCTCGAGCGGTCGCGGGCGGCATTTTATGCCAAAATTAAAACTCAATTTTTACTCGCCTAAGTCAGCTGTTAAGAAAGTGCAAATCGTGCAAAATAAATTATTACGAATTATATTAAATAAAAACTCTAGATATTCTTCCTCACTTTTGTGTAAATCTTTTGAATTTAAAAATATTAATCAAATTTACCATTTTCAATCTTGCATACATGTTTTTGGCGCTAAAGTTGATCCACGTCATCTTTTATCTTCGTCTGTTACTCGTAACTACAATAATTCCCGTGTCATTCTTCCTAATATAAATACTGAGTTCTACAGGAGAAATGCTTATGTAACTGTCCTCAGAACTCTATACCAAAAAGAAATAAATATTTTTTCGTTTTCCAGCCTGTCAAATTTTAAAAAACTATTAAATAGCTGTTTATAATTCTGCATTGTTAAGTCCTCGTAATGTTTTCTTGTGTATAAGTTAATTATTTAATTTTCGTATTGTCTTGTTCTTTACATTGTTACTATGATAAATTTTTGTTTTTGTTAATTAACGTTTATGTCTTAGGTTATTGCATCACCTGTGTGCTGCTGTTATAATAGTGATAGATGAACTCCTCCGAAGAGCACAAGTTCCCTTGAAGCTAAAGTTGATCCACGTCATCTTTTATCTTCGTCTGTTACTCGTAACTACAATAATTCCCGTGTCATTCTTCCTAATATAAATACTGAGTTCTACAGGAGAAATGCTTATGTAACTGTCCTCAGAACTCTATACCAAAAAGAAATAAATATTTTTTCGTTTTCCAGCCTGTCAAATTTTAAAAAACTATTAAATAGCTGTTTATAATTCTGCATTGTTAAGTCCTCGTAATGTTTTCTTGTGTATAAGTTAATTATTTAATTTTCGTATTGTCTTGTTCTTTACATTGTTACTATGATAAATTTTTGTTTTTGTTAATTAACATTTATGTCTTAGGTTATTGCATCACCTGTGTGCTGCTGTTATAATAGTGATAGATGAACTCCTCCGAAGAGCACAAGTTCCCTTGAACTTATTCTTCGGTGGGCAATAAGTTGTGAAAATGATACCGATTGAATTATATACTTAACTATTTTGCCAATAAAGGAATACAATACAATACAATACTCCCTCGAGCGGTCGCGGGCGGCATTTTATGCCGAAAATAAAACTCAATTTTTACTCCCTCGAGCGGTCGCGGGCGGCATTTTATGCCGAAATTAAATCTCAATTTTTACTCCCTCGAGCGGTCGCGGGCGGCATTTTATGCCGAAATTAAAACTCAATTTTTACTCCCTCGAGCGGTCGCGGGCGGCATTTTATGCCGAAATTAAAACTCAATTTTTACTCCCTCGAGCGGTCGCGGGCGGCATTTTATGCCGAAATTAAAACTCAATTTTTACTCCCTCGAGCGGTCGCGGGCGGCATTTTATGCCGACATTAAAACTCAATAATTACTCCCTCGAGCGGTCGCGGGCGGCATTTTATGCCGAAATTAAAACTCAATTTTTACGCGCCTAAGTCAGCTGTTAAGAAAGTGCAAATCGTGCCAAATAAATTATTACGAATTATATTAAATAAAAACTCTAGATATTCTTCCTCACTTTTGTTTAAATCTTTTGAAGTTAAAAATATTAATCAAATTTATCATTTTCAATCTTGCATACATCTTTTTGGCGCTAAAGTTGATCCACGTCCTCTTTTATCTTCGTCTGTTACTCGTAACTACAATAATTCCCGTGTCATTCTTCCTAATATAAATACTGAGTTCTACAGGAGAAATGCTTATGTAACTGCCCTCAGAACTCTATACCAAAAAGAAATAAATATTTTTTCGTTTTCCAGCCTGTCAAATTTTAAAAAACTATTAAATAGCTGTTTATAATTCTGCATTGTTAAGTCCTCGTAATGTTTTCTTGTGTATAAGTTAATTATTTAATTTTCGTATTGTCTTGTTCTTTACATTGTTACTATGATAAATTTTTGTTTTTGTTAATTAATGTTTATGTCTTAGGTTATTGCATCACCTGTGTGCTGCTGTTATAATAGTGATAGATGAACTCCTCCGAAGAGCACAAGTTCCCTTGAACTTATCCTTCGGTGGGCAATAAGTTGTGAAAATGATACCGATTGAATTATATACTTAACTATTTTGCCAATAAAGGAATACAATACAATACTCCCTCGAGCGGTCGCGGGCGGCATTTTATGCCGAAATTAAAACTCAATTTTTACTCCCTCGAGCGGTCGCGGGCGGCCTTTTATGCCGAAATTAAAACTCAAGTTTTACTCCCTCGAGCGGTCGCGGGCGGCATTTTATGCCGAAATTAAAACTCAATTTTTACGCGCCTAAGTCAGCTGTTAAGAAAGTGCAAATCGTGCAAAATAAATTATTACGAATTATATTAAATAAAAACTCTAGATATTCTTCCTCACTTTTGTTTAAATCTTTTGAAGTTAAAAATATTAATCAAATTTATCATTTTCAATCTTGCATACATCTTTTTGGCGCTAAAGTTGATCCACGTCCTCTTTTATCTTCGTCTGTTACTCGTAACTACAATAATTCCCGTGTCATTCTTCCTAATATAAATACTGAGTTCTACAGGAGAAATGCTTATGTAACTGCCCTCAGAACTCTATACCAAAAAGAAATAAATATTTTTTCGTTTTCCAGCCTGTCAAATTTTAAAAAACTATTAAATAGCTGTTTATAATTCTGCATTGTTAAGTCCTCGTAATGTTTTCTTGTGTATAAGTTAATTATTTAATTTTCGTATTGTCTTGTTCTTTACATTGTTACTATGATAAATGTTTGTTTTTGTTAATTAACGTTTATGTCTTAGGTTATTGCATCACCTGTGTGCTGCTGTTATAATAGTGATAGATGAACTCCTCCGAAGAGCACAAGTTCCCTTGAACTTATTCTTCGGTGGGCAATAAGTTGTGAAAATGATACCGATTGAATTATATACTTAACTATTTTGCCAATAAAGGAATACAATACAATACAATACAATACTCCCTCGAGCGGTCGCGGGCGGCATTTTATGCCGAAATTAAAACTCAATTTTTACTCCCTCGAGCGGTCGCGGGCGGCATTTTATGCCGAAATTAAAACTCAATTTTTACTCCCTCGAGCGGTCGCGGGCGGCATTTTATGCCGAAATTAAAACTCAATTTTTACTCCCTCGAGCGGTCGCGGGCGGCATTTTATGCCGAAATTAAAACTCAATTTTTACTCCCTCGAGCGGTCGCGGGCGGCATTTTATGCCGAAATTAAAACTCAATTTTTACTCCCTCGAGCGGTCGCGGGCGGCATTTTATGCCGAAATTAAAACTCAATAATTACTCCCTCGAGCGGTCGCGGGCGGCATTTTATGCCGAAATTAAAACTCAATTTTTACGCGCCTAAGTCAGCTGTTAAGAAAGTGCAAATCGTGCCAAATAAATTATTAAGAATTATATTAAATAAAAACTCTAGATATTCTTCCTCACTTTTGTTTAAATCTTTTGAAGTTGAAAATATTAATCAAATTTATCATTTTCAATCTTGCATACATCTTTTTGGCGCTAAAGTTGATCCACGTCCTCTTTTATCTTCGTCTGTTACTCGTAACTACAATAATTCCCGTGTCATTCTTCCTAATATAAATACTGAGTTCTACAGGAGAAATGCTTATGTAACTGCCCTCAGAACTCTATACCAAAAAGAAATAAATATTTTTTCGTTTTCCAGCCTGTCAAATTTTAAAAAACTAGTAAATAGCTGTTCATAATTCTGCATTGTTAAGTGCTCGTAATGTTTTCTTGTGTATAAGTTAATTATTTAATTTTCGTATTGTCTTGTTCTTTACATTGTTACTATGATAAATTTTTGTTTTTGTTAATTAATGTTTATGTCTTAGGTTATTGCATCACCTGTGTGCTGCTGTTATAATAGTGATAGATGAACTCCTCCGAAGAGCACAAGTTCCCTTGAACTTATTCTTCGGTGGGCAATAAGTTGTGAAAATGATACCGATTGAATTATATACTTAACTATTTTGCCAATAAAGGAATACAATACAATACAATACTCCCTCGAGCGGTCGCGGGCGGCATTTTATGCCGAAATTAAAACTCAATTTTTACTCCCTCGAGCGGTCGCGGGCGGCATTTTATGCCGAAATTAAAACTCAATTTTTACTCCCTCGAGCGGTCGCGGGCGGCATTTTATGCCGAAATTAAAACTCAATTTTTACTCGCCTAAGTCAGCTGTTAAGAAAGTGCAAATCGTGCAAAATAAATTATTACGAATTATATTAAATAAAAACTCTAGATATTCTTCCTCACTTTTGTGTAAATCTTTTGAATTTAAAAATATTAATCAAATTTATCATTTTCAATCTTGCATACATGTTTTTGGCGCTAAAGTTGATCCACGTCATCTTTTATCTTCGTCTGTTACTCGTAACTACAATAATTCCCGTGTCATTCTTCCTAATATAAATACTGAGTTCTACAGGAGAAATGCTTATGTAACTGTCCTCAGAACTCTATACCAAAAAGAAATAAATATTTTTTCGTTTTCCAGCCTGTCAAATTTTAAAAAACTATTAAATAGCTGTTTATAATTCTGCATTGTTAAGTCCTCGTAATGTTTTCTTGTGTATAAGTTAATTATTTAATTTTCGTATTGTCTTGTTCTTTACATTGTTACTATGATAAATTTTTGTTTTTGTTAATTAACGTTTATGTCTTAGGTTATTGCATCACCTGTGTGCTGCTGTTATAATAGTGATAGATGAACTCCTCCGAAGAGCACAAGTTCCCTTGAACTTATTCTTCGGTGGGCAATAAGTTGTGAAAATGATACCGATTGAATTATATACTTAACTATTTTGCCAATAAAGGAATAAGTACAATACAATACTCCCTCGAGCGGTCGCGGGCGGCATTTTATGCCGAAAATAAAACTCAATTTTTACTCCCTCGAGCGGTCGCGGGCGGCATTTTATGCCGAAATTAAAACTCAATTTTTACTCCCTCGAGCGGTCGCGGGCGGCATTTTATGCCGAAAATAAAACTCAATTTTTACTCCCTCGAGCGGTCGCGGGCGGCATTTTATGCCGAAATTAAATCTCAATTTTTACTCCCTCGAGCGGTCGCGGGCGGCATTTTATGCCGAAATTAAAACTCAATTTTTACTCCCTCGAGCGGTCGCGGGCGGCATTTTATGCCGAAATTAAAACTCAATTTTTACTCCCTCGAGCGGTCGCGGGCGGCATTTTATGCCGAAATTAAAACTCAATTTTTACTCCCTCGAGCGGTCGCGGGCGGCATTTTATGCCGACATTAAAACTCAATAATTACTCCCTCGAGCGGTCGCGGGCGGCATTTTATGCCGAAATTAAAACTCAATTTTTACGCGCCTAAGTCAGCTGTCAAGAAAGTGCAAATCGTGCCAAATAAATTATTACGAATTATATTAAATAAAAACTCTAGATATTCTTCCTCACTTTTGTTTAAATCTTTTGAAGTTAAAAATATTAATCAAATTTATCATTTTCAATCTTGCATACATCTTTTTGGCGCTAAAGTTGATCCACGTCCTCTTTTATCTTCGTCTGTTACTCGTAACTACAATAATTCCCGTGTCATTCTTCCTAATATAAATACTGAGTTCTACAGGAGAAATGCTTATGTAACTGCCCTCAGAACTCTATACCAAAAAGAAATAAATATTTTTTCGTTTTCCAGCCTGTCAAATTTTAAAAAACTATTAAATAGCTGTTTATAATTCTGCATTGTTAAGTCCTCGTAATGTTTTCTTGTGTATAAGTTAATTATTTAATTTTCGTATTGTCTTGTTCTTTACATTGTTACTATGATAAATTTTTGTTTTTGTTAATTAACGTTTATGTCTTAGGTTATTGCATCACCTGTGTGCTGCTGTTATAATAGTGATAGATGAACTCCTCCGAAGAGCACAAGTTCCCTTGAACTTATTCTTCGGTGGGCAATAAGTTGTGAAAATGATACCGATTGAATTATATACTTAACTATTTTGCCAATAAAGGAATAAGTACAATACAATACTCCCTCGAGCGGTCGCGGGCGGCATTTTATGCCGAAAATAAAACTCAATTTTTACTCCCTCGAGCGGTCGCGGGCGGCATTTTATGCCGAAATTAAAACTCAATTTTTACTCCCTCGAGCGGTCGCGGGCGGCATTTTATGCCGAAATTAAAACTCAATTTTTACTCCCTCGAGCGGTCGCGGGCGGCATTTTATGACGAAATTAAAACTCAATTTTTACTCCCTCGAGCGGTCGCGGGCGGTATTTTATGCCGAAATTAAAACTCAATTTTTACTCCCTCGAGCGGTCGCGGGCGGCATTTTATGCCGAAATTGAAACTCAATAATTACTCCCTAGAGCGGTCGCGGGCGGCATTTTATGCCGAAATTAAAACTCAATTTTTACTCCCTCGAGCGGTCGCGGGCGGCATTTTATGCCGAAATTAAAACTCAATTTTTACTCCCTCGAGCGGTCGCGGGCGGCATTTTATGCCGAAATTAAAACTCAATTTTTACTCCCTCGAGCGGTCGCGGGCGGCATTTTATGCCGAAATTAAAACTCAATTTTTACTCGCCTAAGTCAGCTGTTAAGAAAGTGCAAATCGTGCAAAATAAATTATTACGAATTATATTAAATAAAAACTCTAGATATTCTTCCTCACTTTTGTGTAAATCTTTGGAATTTAAAAATATTAATCAAATTTATCATTTTCAATCTTGCATACATGTTTTTGGCGCTAAAGTTGATCCACGTCATCTTTTATCTTCGTCTGTTACTCGTAACTACAATAATTCCCGTGTCATTCTTCCTAATATAAATACTGAGTTCTACAGGAGAAATGCTTATGTAACTGTCCTCAGAACTCTATACCAAAAAGAAATAAATATTTTTTCGTTTTCCAGCCTGTCAAATTTTAAAAAACTATTAAATAGCTGTTTATAATTCTGCATTGTTAAGTCCTCGTAATGTTTTCTTGTGTATAAGTTAATTATTTAATTTTCGTATTGTCTTGTTCTTTACATTGTTACTAGGATAAATTTTTGTTTTTGTTAATTAACGTTTATGTCTTAGGTTATTGCATCACCTGTGTGCTGCTGTTATAATAGTGATAGATGAACTCCTCCGAAGAGCACAAGTTCCCTTGAACTTATTCTTCGGTGGGCAATAAGTTGTGAAAATGATACCGATTGAATTATATACTTAACTATTTTGCCAATAAAGGAATAAGTACAATACAATACTCCCTCGAGCGGTCGCGGGCGGCATTTTATGCCGAAAATAAAACTCAATTTTTACTCCCTCGAGCGGTCGCGGGCGGCATTTTATGCCGAAATTAAAACTCAATTTTTACTCCCTCGAGCGGTCGCGGGCGGCATTTTATGCCGAAATTAAAACTCAATTTTTACTCCCTCGAGCGGTCGCGGGCGGCATTTTATGACGAAATTAAAACTCAATTTTTACTCCCTCGAGCGGTCGCGGGCGGTATTTTATGCCGAAATTAAAACTCAATTTTTACTCCCTCGAGCGGTCGCGGGCGGCATTTTATGCCGAAATTAAAACTCAATAATTACTCCCTAGAGCGGTCGCGGGCGGCATTTTATGCCGAAATTAAAACTCAATTTTTACTCCCTCGAGCGGTCGCGGGCGGCATTTTATGCCGAAATTAAAACTCAATTTTTACTCCCTCGAGCGGTCGCGGGCGGCATTTTATGCCGAAATTAAAACTCAATTTTTACTCCCTCGAGCGGTCGCGGGCGGCATTTTATGCCGAAATTAAAACTCAATTTTTACTCGCCTAAGTCAGCTGTTAAGAAAGTGCAAATCGTGCAAAATAAATTATTACGAATTATATTAAATAAAAACTCTAGATATTCTTCCTCACTTTTGTGTAAATCTTTTGAATTTAAAAATATTAATCAAATTTATCATTTTCAATCTTGCATACATGTTTTTGGCGCTAAAGTTGATCCACGTCATCTTTTATCTTCGTCTGTTACTCGTAACTACAATAATTCCCGTGTCATTCTTCCTAATATAAATACTGAGTTCTACAGGAGAAATGCTTATGTAACTGTCCTCAGAACTCTATACCAAAAAGAAATAAATATTTTTTCGTTTTCCAGCCTGTCAAATTTTAAAAAACTATTAAATAGCTGTTTATAATTCTGCATTGTTAAGTCCTCGTAATGTTTTCTTGTGTATAAGTTAATTATTTAATTTTCGTATTGTCTTGTTCTTTACATTGTTACTATGATAAATTTTTGTTTTTGTTAATTAACGTTTATGTCTTAGGTTATTGCATCACCTGTGTGCTGCTGTTATAATAGTGATAGATGAACTCCTCCGAAGAGCACAAGTTCCCTTGAACTTATTCTTCGGTGGGCAATAAGTTGTGAAAATGATACCGATTGAATTATATACTTAACTATTTTGCCAATAAAGGAATAAGTACAATACAATACTCCCTCGAGCGGTCGCGGGCGGCATTTTATGCCGAAAATAAAACTCAATTTTTACTCCCTCGAGCGGTCGCGGGCGGCATTTTATGCCGAAATTAAAACTCAATTTTTACTCCCTCGAGCGGTCGCGGGCGGCATTTTATGCCGAAAATAAAACTCAATTTTTACTCCCTCGAGCGGTCGCGGGCGGCATTTTATGCCGAAATTAAATCTCAATTTTTACTCCCTCGAGCGGTCGCGGGCGGCATTTTATGCCGAAATTAAAACTCAATTTTTACTCCCTCGAGCGGTCGCGGGCGGCATTTTATGCCGAAATTAAAACTCAATTTTTACTCCCTCGAGCGGTCGCGGGCGGCATTTTATGCCGAAATTAAAACTCAATTTTTACTCCCTCGAGCGGTCGCGGGCGGCATTTTATGCCGACATTAAAACTCAATAATTACTCCCTCGAGCGGTCGCGGGCGGCATTTTATGCCGAAATTAAAACTCAATTTTTACGCGCCTAAGTCAGCTGTTAAGAAAGTGCAAATCGTGCCAAATAAATTATTACGAATTATATTAAATAAAAACTCTAGATATTCTTCCTCACTTTTGTTTAAATCTTTTGAAGTTAAAAATATTAATCAAATTTATCATTTTCAATCTTGCATACATCTTTTTGGCGCTAAAGTTGATCCACGTCCTCTTTTATCTTCGTCTGTTACTCGTAACTACAATAATTCCCGTGTCATTCTTCCTAATATAAATACTGAGTTCTACAGGAGAAATGCTTATGTAACTGCCCTCAGAACTCTATACCAAAAAGAAATAAATATTTTTTCGTTTTCCAGCCTGTCAAATTTTAAAAAACTATTAAATAGCTGTTTATAATTCTGCATTGTTAAGTCCTCGTAATGTTTTCTTGTGTATAAGTTAATTATTTAATTTTCGTATTGTCTTGTTCTTTACATTGTTACTATGATAAATTTTTGTTTTTGTTAATTAACGTTTATGTCTTAGGTTATTGCATCACCTGTGTGCTGCTGTTATAATAGTGATAGATGAACTCCTCCGAAGAGCACAAGTTCCCTTGAACTTATTCTTCGGTGGGCAATAAGTTGTGAAAATGATACCGATTGAATTATATACTTAACTATTTTGCCAATAAAGGAATAAGTACAATACAATACTCCCTCGAGCGGTCGCGGGCGGCATTTTATGCCGAAAATAAAACTCAATTTTTACTCCCTCGAGCGGTCGCGGGCGGCATTTTATGCCGAAATTAAAACTCAATTTTTACTCCCTCGAGCGGTCGCGGGCGGCATTTTATGCCGAAATTAAAACTCAATTTTTACTCCCTCGAGCGGTCGCGGGCGGCATTTTATGACGAAATTAAAACTCAATTTTTACTCCCTCGAGCGGTCGCGGGCGGCATTTTATGCCGAAATTAAAACTCAATAATTACTCCCTCGAGCGGTCGCGGGCGGCATTTTATGCCGAAATTAAAACTCAATAATTACTCCCTAGAGCGGTCGCGGGCGGCATTTTATGCCGAAATTAAAACTCAATTTTTACTCCCTCGAGCGGTCGCGGGCGGCATTTTATGCCGAAATTAAAACTCAATTTTTACTCCCTCGAGCGGTCGCGGGCGGCATTTTATGCCGAAATTAAAACTCAATTTTTACTCCCTCGAGCGGTCGCGGGCGGCATTTTATGCCGAAATTAAAACTCAATTTTTACTCGCCTAAGTCAGCTGTTAAGAAAGTGCAAATCGTGCAAAATAAATTATTACGAATTATATTAAATAAAAACTCTAGATATTCTTCCTCACTTTTGTGTAAATCTTTTGAATTTAAAAATATTAATCAAATTTATCATTTTCAATCTTGCATACATGTTTTTGGCGCTAAAGTTGATCCACGTCATCTTTTATCTTCGTCTGTTACTCGTAACTACAATAATTCCCGTGTCATTCTTCCTAATATAAATACTGAGTTCTACAGGAGAAATGCTTATGTAACTGTCCTCAGAACTCTATACCAAAAAGAAATAAATATTTTTTCGTTTTCCAGCCTGTCAAATTTTAAAAAACTATTAAATAGCTGTTTATAATTCTGCATTGTTAAGTCCTCGTAATGTTTTCTTGTGTATAAGTTAATTATTTAATTTTCGTATTGTCTTGTTCTTTACATTGTTACTAGGATAAATTTTTGTTTTTGTTAATTAACGTTTATGTCTTAGGTTATTGCATCACCTGTGTGCTGCTGTTATAATAGTGATAGATGAACTCCTCCGAAGAGCACAAGTTCCCTTGAAGCTAAAGTTGATCCACGTCATCTTTTATCTTCGTCTGTTACTCGTAACTACAATAATTCCCGTGTCATTCTTCCTAATATAAATACTGAGTTCTACAGGAGAAATGCTTATGTAACTGTCCTCAGAACTCTATACCAAAAAGAAATAAATATTTTTTCGTTTTCCAGCCTGTCAAATTTTAAAAAACTATTAAATAGCTGTTTATAATTCTGCATTGTTAAGTCCTCGTAATGTTTTCTTGTGTATAAGTTAATTATTTAATTTTCGTATTGTCTTGTTCTTTACATTGTTACTATGATAAATTTTTGTTTTTGTTAATTAACGTTTATGTCTTAGGTTATTGCATCACCTGTGTGCTGCTGTTATAATAGTGATAGATGAACTCCTCCGAAGAGCACAACCCCCCCCCCCCCCCCCCCTTGAACTTATTCTTCGGTGGGCAATAAGTTGTGAAAATGATACCGATTGAATTATATACTTAACTATTTTGCCAATAAAGGAATACAATACAATACAATACTCCCTCGAGCGGTCGCGGGCGGCATTTTATGCCGAAAATAAAACTCAATTTTTACTCCCTCGAGCGGTCGCGGGCGGCATTTTATGCCGAAATTAAATCTCAATTTTTACTCCCTCGAGCGGTCGCGGGCGGCATTTTATGCCGAAATTAAAACTCAATTTTTACTCCCTCGAGCGGTCGCGGGCGGCATTTTATGCCGAAATTAAAACTCAATTTTTACTCCCTCGAGCGGTCGCGGGCGGCATTTTATGCCGAAATTAAAACTCAATTTTTACTCCCTCGAGCGGTCGCGGGCGGCATTTTATGCCGAAATTAAAACTCAATAATTACTCCCTCGAGCGGTCGCGGGCGGCATTTTATGCCGAAATTAAAACTCAATTTTTACGCGCCTAAGTCAGCTGTTAAGAAAGTGCAAATCGTGCCAAATAAATTATTACGAATTATATTAAATAAAAACTCTAGATATTCTTCCTCACTTTTGTTTAAATCTTTTGAAGTTAAAAATATTAATCAAATTTATCATTTTCAATCTTGCATACATCTTTTTGGCGCTAAAGTTGATCCACGTCCTCTTTTATCTTCGTCTATTACTCGTAACTACAATAATTCCCGTGTCATTCTTCCTAATATAAATACTGAGTTCTACAGGAGAAATGCTTATGTAACTGCCCTCAGAACTCTATACCAAAAAGAAATAAATATTTTTTCGTTTTCCAGCCTGTCAAATTTTAAAAAACTATTAAATAGCTGTTTATAATTCTGCATTGTTAAGTCCTCGTAATGTTTTCTTGTGTATAAGTTAATTATTTAATTTTCGTATTGTCTTGTTCTTTACATTGTTACTATGATAAATTTTTGTTTTTGTTAATTAACGTTTATGTCTTAGGTTATTGCATCACCTGTGTGCTGCTGTTATAATAGTGATAGATGAACTCCTCCAAAGAGCACAAGTTCCCTTGAACTTATTCTTCGGTGGGCAATAAGTTGTGAAAATGATACCGATTGAATTATAAACTTAACTATTTTGCCAATAAAGGAATACAATACAATACAATACTCCCTCGAGCGGTCGCGGGCGGCATTTTATGCCGAAAATAAAACTCAATTTTTACTCCCTCGAGCGGTCGCGGGCGGCATTTTATGCCGAAATTAAAACTCAATTTTTACTCCCTCGAGCGGTCGCGGGCGGCATTTTATGCCGAAATTAAAACTCAATTTTTACTCCCTCGAGCGGTCGCGGGCGGCATTTTATGCCGAAATTAAAACTAAATTTTTACTCCCTCGAGCGGTCGCGGGCGGCATTTTATGCCGAAATTAAAACTCAATTTTTACTCCCTCGAGCGGTCGCGGGCGGCATTTTATGCCGAAATTAAAACTCAATAATTACTCCCTCGAGCGGTCGCGGGCGGCATTTTATGCCGAAATTAAAACTCAATTTTTACGCGCCTAAGTCAGCTGTTAAGAAAGTGCAAATCGTGCCAAATAAATTATTAAGAATTATATTAAATAAAAACTCTAGATATTCTTCCTCACTTTTGTTTAAATCTTTTGAAGTTAAAAATATTAATCAAATTTATCATTTTCAATCTTGCATACATCTTTTTGGCGCTAAAGTTGATCCACGTCCTCTTTTATCTTCGTCTGTTACTCGTAACTACAATAATTCCCGTGTCATTCTTCCTAATATAAATACTGAGTTCTACAGGAGAAATGCTTATGTAACTGCCCTCAGAACTCTATACCAAAAAGAAATAAATATTTTTTCGTTTTCCAGCCTGTCAAATTTTAAAAAACTATTAAATAGCTGTTTATAATTCTGCATTGTTAAGTCCTCGTAATGTTTTCTTGTGTATAAGTTAATTATTTAATTTTCGTATTGTCTTGTTCTTTACATTGTTACTATGATAAATTTTTGTTTTTGTTAATTAATGTTTATGTCTTAGGTTATTGCATCACCTGTGTGCTGCTGTTATAATAGTGATAGATGAACTCCTCCGAAGAGCACAAGTTCCCTTGAACTTATTCTTCGGTGGGCAATAAGTTGTGAAAATGATACCGATTGAATTATATACTTAACTATTTTGCCAATAAAGGAATACAATACAATACAATACTCCCTCGAGCGGTCGCGGGCGGCATTTTATGCCGAAATTAAAACTCAATTTTTACTCCCTCGAGCGGTCGCGGGCGGCATTTTATGCCGAAATTAAAACTCAATTTTTACTCCCTCGAGCGGTCGCGGGCGGCATTTTATGCCGAAATTAAAACTCAATTTTTACTCGCCTAAGTCAGCTGTTAAGAAAGTGCAAATCGTGCAAAATAAATTATTACGAATTATATTAAATAAAAACTCTAGATATTCTTCCTCACTTTTGTGTAAATCTTTTGAATTTAAAAATATTAATCAAATTTATCATTTTCAATCTTGCATACATGTTTTTGGCGCTAAAGTTGATCCACGTCATCTTTTATCTTCGTCTGTTACTCGTAACTACAATAATTCCCGTGTCATTCTTCCTAATATAAATACTGAGTTCTACAGGAGAAATGCTTATGTAACTGTCCTCAGAACTCTATACCAAAAAGAAATAAATATTTTTTCGTTTTCCAGCCTGTCAAATTTTAAAAAACTATTAAATAGCTGTTTATAATTCTGCATTGTTAAGTCCTCGTAATGTTTTCTTGTGTATAAGTTAATTATTTAATTTTCGTATTGTCTTGTTCTTTACATTGTTACTATGATAAATTTTTGTTTTTGTTAATTAACGTTTATGTCTTAGGTTATTGCATCACCTGTGTGCTGCTGTTATAATAGTGATAGATGAACTCCTCCGAAGAGCACAAGTTCCCTTGAACTTATTCTTCGGTGGGCAATAAGTTGTGAAAATGATACCGATTGAATTATATACTTAACTATTTTGCCAATAAAGGAATACAATACAATACAATACTCCCTCGAGCGGTCGCGGGCGGCATTTTATGCCGAAAATAAAACTCAATTTTTACTCCCTCGAGCGGTCGCGGGCGGCATTTTATGCCGAAATTAAAACTCAATTTTTACTCCCTCGAGCGGTCGCGGGCGGCATTTTATGCCGAAATTAAAACTCAATTTTTACTCCCTCGAGCGGTCGCGGGCGGCATTTTATGCCGAAATTAAAACTCAATTTTTACTCCCTCGAGCGGTCGCGGGCGGCATTTTATGCCGAAATTAAAACTCAATTTTTACTCCCTCGAGCGGTCGCGGGCGGCATTTTATGCCGAAATTAAAACTCAATAATTACTCCCTCGAGCGGTCGCGGGCGGCATTTTATGCCGAAATTAAAACTCAATTTTTACGCGCCTAAGTCAGCTGTTAAGAAAGTGCAAATCGTGCCAAATAAATTATTACGAATTATATTAAATAAAAACTCTAGATATTCTACCTCACTTTTGTTTAAATCTTTTGAAGTTAAAAATATTAATCAAATTTATCATTTTCAATCTTGCATACATCTTTTTGGCGCTAAAGTTGATCCACGTCCTCTTTTATCTTCGTCTGTTACTCGTAACTACAATAATTCCCGTGTCATTCTTCCTAATATAAATACTGAGTTCTACAGGAGAAATGCTTATGTAACTGCCCTCAGAACTCTATACCAAAAAGAAATAAATATTTTTTCGTTTTCCAGCCTGTCAAATTTTAAAAAAGTATTAAATAGCTGTTTATAATTCTGCATTGTTAAGTCCTCGTAATGTTTTCTTGTGTATAAGTTAATTATTTAATTTTCGTATTGTCTTGTTCTTTACATTGTTACTATGATAAATTTTTGTTTTTGTTAATTAATGTTTATGTCTTAGGTTATTGCATCACCTGTGTGCTGCTGTTATAATAGTGATAGATGAACTCCTCCGAAGAGCACAAGTTCCCTTGAACTTATTCTTCGGTGGGCAATAAGTTGTGAAAATGATACCGATTGAATTATATACTTAACTATTTTGCCAATAAAGGAATACAATACAATACAATACTCCCTCGAGCGGTCGCGGGCGGCATTTTATGCCGAAATTAAAACTCAATTTTTACTCCCTCGAGCGGTCGCGGGCGGCATTTTATGCCGAAATTAAAACTCAATTTTTACTCGCCTAAGACAGCTGTTAAGAAAGTGCAAATCGTGCAAAATAAATTATTACGAATTATATTAAATAAAAACTCTAGATATTCTTCCTCACTTTTGTGTAAATCTTTTGAATTTAAAAATATTAATCAAATTTATCATTTTCAATCTTGCATACATGTTTTTGGCGCTAAAGTTGATCCACGTCATCTTTTATCTTCGTCTGTTACTCGTAACTACAATAATTCCCGTGTCATTCTTCCTAATATAAATACTGAGTTCTACAGGAGAAATGCTTATGTAACTGTCCTCAGAACTCTATACCAAAAAGAAATAAATATTTTTTCGTTTTCCAGCCTGTCAAATTTTAAAAAACTATTAAATAGCTGTTTATAATTCTGCATTGTTAAGTCCTCGTAATGTTTTCTTGTGTATAAGTTAATTATTTAATTTTCGTATTGTCTTGTTCTTTACATTGTTACTATGATAAATTTTTGTTTTTGTTAATTAACGTTTATGTCTTAGGTTATTGCATCACCTGTGTGCTGCTGTTATAATAGTGATAGATGAACTCCTCCGAAGAGCACAAGTTCCCTTGAACTTATTCTTCGGTGGGCAATAAGTTGTGAAAATGATACCGATTGAATTATATACTTAACTATTTTGCCAATAAAGGAATAAGTACAATACAATACAATACTCCCTCGAGCGGTCGCGGGCGGCATTTTATGCCGAAAATAAAACTCAATTTTTACTCCCTCGAGCGGTCGCGGGCGGCATTTTATGCCGAAATTAAAACTCAATTTTTACTCCCTCGAGCGGTCGCGGGCGGCATTTTATGCCGAAATTAAAACTCAATTTTTACTCCCTCGAGCGGTCGCGGGCGGCATTTTATGCCGAAATTAAAACTCAATTTTTACTCCCTCGAGCGGTCGCGGGCGGCATTTTATGCCGAAATTAAAACTCAATTTTTACTCCCTCGAGCGGTCGCGGGCGGCATTTTATGCCGAAATTAAAACTCAATTTTTACTCCCTCGAGCGGTCGCGGGCGGCATTTTATGCCGAAATTAAAACTCAATTTTTACTCCCTCGAGCGGTCGCGGGCGGCATTTTATGCCGAAATTAAAACTCAATTTTTACTCGCCTAAGTCAGCTGTTAAGAAAGTGCAAATCGTGCAAAATAAATTATTACGAATTATATTAAATAAAAACTCTAGATATTCTTCCTCACTTTTGTGTAAATCTTTTGAATTTAAAAATATTAATCAAATTTATCATTTTCAATCTTGCATACATGTTTTTGGCGCTAAAGTTGATCCACGTCATCTTTTATCTTCGTCTGTTACTCGTAACTACAATAATTCCCGTGTCATTCTTCCTAATATAAATACTGAGTTCTACAGGAGAAATGCTTATGTAACTGTCCTCAGAACTCTATACCAAAAAGAAATAAATATTTTTTCGTTTTCCAGCCTGTCAAATTTTAAAAAACTATTAAATAGCTGTTTATAATTCTGCATTGTTAAGTCCTCGTAATGTTTTCTTGTGTATAAGTTAATTATTTAATTTTCGTATTGTCTTGTTCTTTACATTGTTACTATGATAAATTTGTGTTTTTGTTAATTAACGTTTATGTCTTAGGTTATTGCATCACCTGTGTGCTGCTGTTATAATAGTGATAGATGAACTCCTCCGAAGAGCACAAGTTCCCTTGAACTTATTCTTCGGTGGGCAATAAGTTGTGAAAATGATACCGATTGAATTATATACTTAACTATTTTGCCAATAAAGGAATACAATACAATACAATACTCCCTCGAGCGGTCGCGGGCGGCATTTTATGCCGAAATTAAAACTCAAATTTTACTCCCTCGAGCGGTCGCGGGCGGCATTTTATGCCGAAATTAAAACTCAATTTTTACTCCCTCGAGCGGTCGCGGGCGGCATTTTATGCCGAAATTAAAACTCAATTTTTACTCGCCTAAGACAGCTGTTAAGAAAGTGCAAATCGTGCAAAATAAATTATTACGAATTATATTAAATAAAAACTCTAGATATTCTTCCTCACTTTTGTGTAAATCTTTTGAATTTAAAAATATTAATCAAATTTATCATTTTCAATCTTGCATACATGTTTTTGGCGCTAAAGTTGATCCACGTCATCTTTTATCTTCGTCTGTTACTCGTAACTACAATAATTCCCGTGTCATTCTTCCTAATATAAATACTGAGTTCTACAGGAGAAATGCTTATGTAACTGTCCTCAGAACTCTATACCAAAAAGAAATAAATATTTTTTCGTTTTCCAGCCTGTCAAATTTTAAAAAACTATTAAATAGCTGTTTATAATTCTGCATTGTTAAGTCCTCGTAATGTTTTCTTGTGTATAAGTTAATTATTTAATTTTCGTATTGTCTTGTTCTTTACATTGTTACTATGATAAATTTGTGTTTTTGTTAATTAACGTTTATGTCTTAGGTTATTGCATCACCTGTGTGCTGCTGTTATAATAGTGATAGATGAACTCCTCCGAAGAGCACAAGTTCCCTTGAACTTATTCTTCGGTGGGCAATAAGTTGTGAAAATGATACCGATTGAATTATATACTTAACTATTTTGCCAATAAAGGAATACAATACAATACAATACTCCCTCGAGCGGTCGCGGGCGGCATTTTATGCCGAAATTAAAACTCAAATTTTACTCCCTCGAGCGGTCGCGGGCGGCATTTTATGCCGAAATTAAAACTTAATTTTTACTCCCTCGAGCGGTCGCGGGCGGCATTTTATGCCAAAATTAAAACTCAATAATTACTCCCTCGAGCGGTCGCGGGCGGCATTTTATGCCGAAATTAAAACTCAATTTTTACGCGCCTAAGTCAGCTGTTAAGAAAGTGCAAATCGTGCCAAATAAATTATTACGAATTATATTAAATAAAAACTCTAGATATTCTTCCTCACTTTTGTTTAAATCTTTTGAAGTTAAAAATATTAATCAAATTTATCATTTTCAATCTTGCATACATCTTTTTGGCGCTAAAGTTGATCCACGTCCTCTTTTATCTTCGTCTGTTACTCGTAACTACAATAATTCCCGTGTCATTCTTCCTAATATAAATACTGAGTTCTACAGGAGAAATGCTTATGTAACTGCCCTCAGAACTCTATACCAAAAAGAAATAAATATTTTTTCGTTTTCCAGCCTGTCAAATTTTAAAAAACTATTAAATAGCTGTTTATAATTCTGCATTGTTAAGTCCTCGTAATGTTTTCTTGTGTATAAGTTAATTATTTAATTTTCGTATTGTCTTGTTCTTTACATTGTTACTATGATAAATTTTTGTTTTTGTTAATTAATGTTTATGTCTTAGGTTATTGCATCACCTGTGTGCTGCTGTTATAATAGTGATAGATGAACTCCTCCGAAGAGCACAAGTTCCCTTGAACTTATCCTTCGGTGGGCAATAAGTTGTGAAAATGATACCGATTGAATTATATACTTAACTATTTTGCCAATAAAGGAATACAATACAATACTCCCTCGAGCGGTCGCGGGCGGCATTTTATGCCGAAATTAAAACTCAATTTTTACTCCCTCGAGCGGTCGCGGGCGGCCTTTTATGCCGAAATTAAAACTCAAGTTTTACTCCCTCGAGCGGTCGCGGGCGGCATTTTATGCCGAAATTAAAACTCAATTTTTACGCGCCTAAGTCAGCTGTTAAGAAAGTGCAAATCGTGCAAAATAAATTATTACGAATTATATTAAATAAAAACTCTAGATATTCTTCCTCACTTTTGTTTAAATCTTTTGAAGTTAAAAATATTAATCAAATTTATCATTTTCAATCTTGCATACATCTTTTTGGCGCTAAAGTTGATCCACGTCCTCTTTTATCTTCGTCTGTTACTCGTAACTACAATAATTCCCGTGTCATTCTTCCTAATATAAATACTGAGTTCTACAGGAGAAATGCTTATGTAACTGCCCTCAGAACTCTATACCAAAAAGAAATAAATATTTTTGGTTTATTATCTTCGATAATGAACCATTGGAATCGCCCAAAGAAAAAAAAATTTTAACCCCCCCTCAAAATTTGTTGGTTTACGTTTCAAGATACGTAGATTCAGAAAATCGAATAAAAAAAAATCCGTCCGTCCGCCGTACGCCGTCCGCCGTCCGCCGTCCGCCGTCCGCCGTCCGCCGTCCGCCGTCCGCGCCACTTTGCCCAGTTAGCGTTGAGTTAAAATTACGAAATTTTTTTTATGGGTTTCGACCAACCCCACAATGGTCCTCGAAACTTTTCATAACCCTAGGTCAAGGGGAAGGGGTTCAAAACGAATTTTGAAAATTTGAAAATCTCATATCTCGAAAAATTCATATAGAACGGTATGTTTTTTATTTCATATTTAGATAGAGTTTGTTCCGTAGAATTTTTTAAGACCATCCGCAGCTTTGTACGACCAGCCGTTCGTTCACAATGAGGGCTCAAAGATTGTGCCTCACAACACGATCGTGTATCAAACTGTTGAAATACAGGTCCATTTTCATACTAACAAGCTCTTTGGAACATCATATGGCTTAAGTGATGTCGAGTTTGTTGTTCTGAGGTGCGTTTCGTGCTACGGAAATGAAGGTAATTTCGAATGTTTGTTGGTAGGTAGGTACTTCTTTTATAGAAAAATTATTACCGACGTAGTATTAAAAACCCCAGAATTATAACGTATTAATTAATCATAATTAATAATAATTATTATTAATAATAAATACGAATTATTAATACCTAACAATAAATTATAATAATTTTCACTAGGTACTTGATAAAATTGTTAATAATTAGCGATAATTGATAATAATAATTAATCTAACATTTAGGATCTAGACATTTAGACCTAGTGATCTAGACAGAAGGGTGATCTGTACAAAGAAGATAATGAACCGTTGTGTCAAGAATTTGCTTATGTAACTGCCCTCAGAACTCTATACCAAAAAGAAATAAATATTTTTTCGTTTTCCAGCCTGTCAAATTTTAAAAAACTATTAAATAGCTGTTTATAATTCTGCATTGTTAAGTCCTCGTAATGTTTTCTTGTGTATAAGTTAATTATTTAATTTTCGTATTGTCTTGTTCTTTACATTGTTACTATGATAAATGTTTGTTTTTGTTAATTAACGTTTATGTCTTAGGTTATTGCATCACCTGTGTGCTGCTGTTATAATAGTGATAGATGAACTCCTCCGAAGAGCACAAGTTCCCTTGAACTTATTCTTCGGTGGGCAATAAGTTGTGAAAATGATACCGATTGAATTATATACTTAACTATTTTGCCAATAAAGGAATACAATACAATACAATACAATACTCCCTCGAGCGGTCGCGGGCGGCATTTTATGCCGAAATTAAAACTCAATTTTTACTCCCTCGAGCGGTCGCGGGCGGCATTTTATGCCGAAATTAAAACTCAATGTTTACTCCCTCGAGCGGTCGCGGGCGGCATTTTATGCCGAAATTAAAACTAAATTTTTACTCCCTCGAGCGGTCGCGGGCGGCATTTTATGCCGAAATTAAAACTCAATTTTTACGCGCCTAAGTCAGCTGTTAAGAAAGTGCAAATCGTGCAAAATAAATTATTACGAATTATATTAAATAAAAACTCTAGATATTCTTCCTCACTTTTGTGTAAATCTTTTGAATTTAAAAATATTAATCAAATTTATCATTTTCAATCTTGCATACATGTTTTTGGCGCTAAAGTTGATCCACGTCATCTTTTATCTTCGTCTGTTACTCGTAACTACAATAATTCCCGTGTCATTCTTCCTATTATAAATACTGAGTTCTACAGGAGAAATGCTTCCCTTGAACTTATTCTTCGGTGGGCAATAAGTTGTGAAAATGATACCGATTGAATTATATACTTAACTATTTTGCCAATAAAGGAATACAATACAATACAATAATCCCTCGAGCGGTCGCGGGCGGCATTCTATGCCGAAAATAAAACTCAATTTTCACTCCCTCGAGCGGTCGCGGGCGGCATTTTATGCCGAAATTAAAACTCAATTTTTACTCCCTCGAGCGGTCGCGGGCGGCATTTTATGCCGAAATTTAAACTCAATTTTTACTCCCTCGAGCGGTCGCGGGCGGCATTTTATGCCGAAATTAAAACTCAATTTTTACTCCCTCGAGCGGTCGCGGGCGGCATTTTATGCCGAAATTAAAACTCAATTTTTACTCCCTCGAGCGGTCGCGGGCGGCATTTTATGCCGAAATTAAAACTCAATTTTTACTCCCTCGAGCGGTCGCGGGCGGCATTTTATGCCGAAATTAAAACTCAATTTTTACGCGCCTAAGTCAGCTGTTAAGAAAGTGCAAATCGTGCCAAATAAATTATTACGAATTATATTAAATAAAAACTCTATATATTCTTCCTCACTTTTGTTTAAATCTTTTTAAGTTAAAAATATTAATCAAATTTATCATTTTCAATCTTGCATACATCTTTTTGGCGCTAAAGTTGATCCACGTCCTCTTTCATCTTCGTCTGTTACTCGTAACTACAATAATTCCCGTGTCATTCTTCCTAATATAAATACTGAGTTCTACAGGAGAAATGCTTCCCTTGAACTTATTCTTCGGTGGGCAATAAGTTGTGAAAATGATACCGATTGAATTATATACTTAACTATTTTGCCAATAAAGGAATACAATACAATACAATAATCCCTCGAGCGGTCGCGGGCGGCATTCTATGCCGAAAATAAAACTCAATTTTCACTCCCTCGAGCGGTCGCGGGCGGCATTTTATGCCGAAATTAAAACTCAATTTTTACTCCCTCGAGCGGTCGCGGGCGGCATTTTATGCCGAAATTTAAACTCAATTTTTACTCCCTCGAGCGGTCGCGGGCGGCATTTTATGCCGAAATTAAAACTCAATTTTTACTCCCTCGAGCGGTCGCGGGCGGCATTTTATGCCGAAATTAAAACTCAATTTTTACTCCCTCGAGCGGTCGCGGGCGGCATTTTATGCCGAAATTAAAACTCAATTTTTACTCCCTCGAGCGGTCGCGGGCGGCATTTTATGCCGAAATTAAAACTCAATTTTTACGCGCCTAAGTCAGCTGTTAAGAAAGTGCAAATCGTGCCAAATAAATTATTACGAATTATATTAAATAAAAACTCTATATATTCTTCCTCACTTTTGTTTAAATCTTTTTAAGTTAAAAATATTAATCAAATTTATCATTTTCAATCTTGCATACATCTTTTTGGCGCTAAAGTTGATCCACGTCCTCTTTTATCTTCGTCTGTTACTCGTAACTACAATAATTCCCGTGTCATTCTTCCTAATATAAATACTGAGTTCTACAGGAGAAATGCTTATGTAACTGCCCTCAGAACTCTATACCAAAACGAAATAAATATTGTTTTGTTTTCCAGACTGTCAAATTTTAAAAAACTATTAAATAGCTGTTTATAATTCTGCAATGTTAAGTCCTCGTAATGTTTTCTTGTGTATAAGTTAATTATTCAATTTTCGTATTGTCTTGTTCTTTACATTGTTACTATGATAAATTTTTGTTTTTGTTAATTAACGTTTATGTCTTAGGTTATTGCATCACCTGTGTGCTGCTGTTATAATAGTGATAGATGAACTCCTCCGAAGAGCACAAGTTCCCTTGAACTTATCCTTCGGTGGGCAATAAGTTGTGAAAATGATACCGATTGAATTATATACTTAACTATTTTGCCAATAAAGGAATACAATACAATACAATACAATACAATACTGAGTTCTACAGGAGAAATGCTTATGTAACTGCCCTCAGAACTCTATACCAAAAAGAAATAAATATTTTTTCGTTTTCCAGCCTGTCAAATTTTAAAAAACTATTAAATAGCTGTTTATAATTCTGCATCGTTAAGTCCTCGTAATGTTTTCTTGTGTATAAGTTAATTATTTAATTTTCGTATTGTCTTGTTCTTTACATTGTTGCTATGATAAATTTTTGTTTTTGTTAATTAACGTTTATGTCTTAGGTTATTGCATCACCTGTGTGCTGCTGTTATAACAGTGATAGATGAACTCCTCCGAAGAGCACAACCCCCCCCCCCCCCTTGAACTTATTCTTCGGTGGGCAATAAGTTGTGAAAATGATACCGATTGAATTATATACTTAACTATTTTGCCAATAAAGGAATACAATACAATACAATACTCCCTCGAGCGGTCGTTGGCGGCATTTTATGCCGAAATTAAAACTCAATTTTTACTCCCTCGAGCGGTCGCGGGCGGCATTTTATGCCGAAATTAAAACTCAATTTTTACTCCCTCGAGCGGTCGCGGGCGGCATTTTATGCCGAAATTAAAACTCAATTTTTACTCCCTCGAGCGGTCGCGGGCGGCATTTTATGCCGAAATTAAAACTCAATTTTTACTCCCTCGAGCGGTCGCGGGCGGCATTTTATGCCGAAATTAAAACTCAATTTTTACTCCCTCGAGCGGTCGCGGGCGGCATTTTATGCCGAAATTAAAACTCAATTTTTACTCCCTCGAGCGGTCGCGGGCGGCATTTTATGCCGAAATTAAAACTCAATTTTTACTCCCTCGAGCGGTCGCGGGCGGCATTTTATGCCGAAATTAAAACTCAATTTTTACTCCCTCGAGCGGTCGCGGGCGGCATTTTATGCCGAAATTAAAACTCAATTTTTACGCGCCTAAGTCAGCTGTTAAGAAAGTGCAAATCGTGCAAAATAAATTATTACGAATTATATTAAATAAAAACTCTAGATATTCTTCCTCACTTTTGTGTAAATCTTTTGAATTTAAAAATATTAATCAAATTTATCATTTTCAATCTTGCATACATGTTTTTGGCGCTAAAGTTGATCCACGTCATCTTTTATCTTCGTCTGTTACTCGTAACTACAATAATTCCCGTGTCATTCTTCCTAATATAAATACTGAGTTCTACAGGAGAAATGCTTATGTAACTGCCCTCAGAACTCTATACCAAAAAGAAATAAATATTTTTTCGTTTTCCAGCCTGTCAAATTTTAAAAAACTATTAAATAGCTGTTTATAATTCTGCATTGTTAAGTCCTCGTAATGTTTTCTTGTGTATAAGTTAATTATTTAATTTTCGTATTGTCTTGTTCTTTACATTGTTACTATGATAAATTTTTGTTTTTGTTAATTAACGTTTATGTCTTAGGTTATTGCATCACCTGTGTGCTGCTGTTATAATAGTGATAGATGAACTCCTCCGAAGAGCACAACCCCCCCCCCCCCCCTTGAACTTATTCTTCGGTGGGCAATAAGTTGTGAAAATGATACCGATTGAATTATATACTTAACTATTTTGCCAATAAAGGAATACAATACAATACAATACTCCCTCGAGCGGTCGCGGGCGGCATTTTATGCCGAAATTAAAACTCAATTTTTACTCCCTCGAGCGGTCGCGGGCGGCATTTTATGCCGAAATTAAAACTCAATTTTTACTCCCTCGAGCGGTCGCGGGCGGCATTTTATGCCGAAATTAAAACTCAATTTTTACTCCCTCGAGCGGTCGCGGGCGGCATTTTATGCCGAAATTAAAACTCAATTTTTACTCCCTCGAGCGGTCGCGGGCGGCATTTTATGCCGAAATTAAAACTCAATTTTTACTCCCTCGAGCGGTCGCGGGCGGCATTTTATGCCGAAATTAAAACTCAATTTTTACTCCCTCGAGCGGTCGCGGGCGGCATTTTATGCCGAAATTAAAACTCAATTTTTACGCGCCTAAGTCAGCTGTTAAGAAAGTGCAAATCGTGCAAAATAAATTATTACGAATTATATTAAATAAAAACTCTAGATATTCTTCCTCACTTTTGTGTAAATCTTTTGAATTTAAAAATATTAGTCAAATTTATCATTTTCAATCTTGCATACATGTTTTTGGCGCTAAAGTTGATCCACGTCATCTTTTATGTTCGTCTGTTACTCGTAACTACAATAATTCCCGTGTCATTCTTCCTAATATAAATACTGAGTTCTACAGGAGAAATGCTTATGTAACTGCCCTCAGAACTCTATACCAAAAAGAAATAAATATTTTTTCGTTTTCCAGCCTGTCAAATTTTAAAAAACTATTAAATAGCTGTTTATAATTCTGCATTGTTAAGTCCTCGTAATGTTTTCTTGTGTATAAGTTAATTATTTAATTTTCGTATTGTCTTGTTCTTTACATTGTTACTATGATAAATTTTTGTTTTTGTTAATTAACGTTTATGTCTTAGGTTATTGCATCACCTGTGTGCTGCTGTTATAATAGTGATAGATGAACTCCTCCGAAGAGCACAACCCCCCCCCCCCCCCCTTGAACTTATTCTTCGGTGGGCAATAAGTTGTGAAAATGATACCGATTGAGTTATATACTTAACTATTTTGCCAATAAAGGAATACAATACAATACAATACTCCCTCGAGCGGTCGCGGGCGGCATTTTATGCCGAAATTAAAACTCAATTTTTACTCCCTCGAGCGGTCGCGGGCGGCATTTTATGCCGAAATTAAAACTCAATTTTTACTCCCTCGAGCGGTCGCGGGCGGCATTTTATGCCGAAATTAAAACTCAATTTTTACTCCCTCGAGCGGTCGCGGGCGGCATTTTATGCCGAAATTAAAACTCAATTTTTACTCCCTCGAGCGGTCGCGGGCGGCATTTTATGCCGAAATTAAAACTCAATTTTTACTCCCTCGAGCGGTCGCGGGCGGCATTTTATGACGAAATTAAAACTCAATTTTTACGCGCCTAAGTCAGCTGTTAAGAAAGTGCAAATCGTGCAAAATAAATTATTACGAATTATATTAAATAAAAACTCTAGATATTCTTCCTCACTTTTGTGTAAATCTTTTGAATTTAAAAATATTAGTCAAATTTATCATTTTCAATCTTGCATACATGTTTTTGGCGCTAAAGTTGATCCACGTCATCTTTTATGTTCGTCTGTTACTCGTAACTACAATAATTCCCGTGTCATTCTTCCTAATATAAATACTGAGTTCTACAGGAGAAATGCTTATGTAACTGCCCTCAGAACTCTATACCAAAAAGAAATAAATATTTTTTCGTTTTCCAGCCTGTCAAATTTTAAAAAACTATTAAATAGCTGTTTATAATTCTGCATTGTTAAGTCCTCGTAATGTTTTCTTGTGTATAAGTTAATTATTTAATTTTCGTATTGTCTTGTTCTTTACATTGTTACTATGATAAATTTTTGTTTTTGTTAATTAACGTTTATGTCTTAGGTTATTGCATCACCTGTGTGCTGCTGTTATAATAGTGATAGATGAACTCCTCCGAAGAGCACAACCCCCCCCCCCCCCCCTTGAACTTATTCTTCGGTGGGCAATAAGTTGTGAAAATGATACCGATTGAGTTATATACTTAACTATTTTGCCAATAAAGGAATACAATACAATACAATACTCCCTCGAGCGGTCGCGGGCGGCATTTTATGCCGAAATTAAAACTCAATTTTTACTCCCTCGAGCGGTCGCGGGCGGCATTTTATGCCGAAATTAAAACTCAATTTTTACTCCCTCGAGCGGTCGCGGGCGGCATTTTATGCCGAAATTAAAACTCAATTTTTACTCCCTCGAGCGGTCGCGGGCGGCATTTTATGCCGAAATTAAAACTAAATTTTTACTCCCTCGAGCGGTCGCGGGCGGCATTTTATGCCGAAATTAAAACTCAATTTTTACTCCCTCGAGCGGTCGCGGGCGGCATTTTATGCCGAAATTAAAACTCAATTTTTACGCGCCTAAGTCAGCTGTTAAGAAAGTGCAAATCGTGCAAAATAAATTATTACGAATTATATTAAATAAAAACTCTAGATATTCTTCCTCACTTTTGTGTAAATCTTTTGAATTTAAAAATATTAATCAAATTTATCATTTTCAATCTTGCATACATGTTTTTGGCGCTAAAGTTGATCCACGTCATCTTTTATCTTCGTCTGTTACTCGTAACTACAATAATTCCCGTGTCATTCTTCCTAATATAAATACTGAGTTCTACAGGAGAAATGCTTATGTAACTGCCCTCAGAACTCTATACCAAAAAGAAATAAATATTTTTTCGTTTTCCAGCCTGTCAAATTTTAAAAAACTATTAAATAGCTGTTTATAATTCTGCATTGTTAAGTCCTCGTAATGTTTTCTTGTGTATAAGTTAATTATTTAATTTTCGTATTGTCTTGTTCTTTACATTGTTACTATGATAAATTTTTGTTTTTGTTAATTAACGTTTATGTCTTAGGTTATTGCATCACCTGTGTGCTGCTGTTATAATAACGATAGATGAAGTCCTCCGAAGAGCACAACCCCCCCCCCCCCCCTTGAACTTATTCTTCGGTGGGCAATAAGTTGTGAAAATGATACCGATTGAATTATATACTTAACTATTTTGCCAATAAAGGAATACAATACAATACAATACTCCCTCGAGCGGTCGCGGGCGGCATTTTATGCCGAAATTAAAACTCAATTTTTACTCCCTCGAGCGGTCGCGGGCGGCATTTTATGCCGAAATTAAAACTCAATGTTTACTCCCTCGAGCGGTCGCGGGCGGCATTTTATGCCGAAATTAAAACTCAATTTTTACTCCCTCGAGCGGTCGCGGGCGGCATTTTATGCCGAAATTAAAACTCAATTTTTACTCCCTCGAGCGGTCGCGGGCGGCATTTTATGCCGAAATTAAAACTCAATTTTTACTCCCTCGAGCGGTCGCGGGCGGCATTTTATGCCGAAATTAAAACTCAATTTTTACTCCCTCGAGCGGTCGCGGGCGGCATTTTATGCCGAAATTAAAACTCAATTTTTACTCCCTCGAGCGGTCGCGGGCGGCATTTTATGCCGAAATTAAAACTCAATTTTTACGCGCCTAAGTCAGCTGTTAAGAAAGTGCAAATCGTGCCAAATAAATTATTACGAATTATATTAAATAAAAACTCTATATATTCTTCCTCACTTTTGTTTAAATCTTTTTAAGTTAAAAATATTAATCAAATTTATCATTTTCAATCTTGCATACATCTTTTTGGCGCTAAAGTTGATCCACGTCCTCTTTTATCTTCGTCTGTTACTCGTAACTACAATAATTCCCGTGTCATTCTTCCTAATATAAATACTGAGTTCTACAGGAGAAATGCTTCCCTTGAACTTATTCTTCGGTGGGCAATAAGTTGTGAAAATGATACCGATTGAATTATATACTTAACTATTTTGCCAATAAAGGAATACAATACAATACAATAATCCCTCGAGCGGTCGCGGGCGGCATTCTATGCCGAAAATAAAACTCAATTTTCACTCCCTCGAGCGGTCGCGGGCGGCATTTTATGCCGAAATTAAAACTCAATTTTTACTCCCTCGAGCGGTCGCGGGCGGCATTTTATGCCGAAATTTAAACTCAATTTTTACTCCCTCGAGCGGTCGCGGGCGGCATTTTATGCCGAAATTAAAACTCAATTTTTACTCCCTCGAGCGGTCGCGGGCGGCATTTTATGCCGAAATTAAAACTCAATTTTTACTCCCTCGAGCGGTCGCGGGCGGCATTTTATGCCGAAATTAAAACTCAATTTTTACTCCCTCGAGCGGTCGCGGGCGGCATTTTATGCCGAAATTAAAACTCAATTTTTACGCGCCTAAGTCAGCTGTTAAGAAAGTGCAAATCGTGCCAAATAAATTATTACGAATTATATTAAATAAAAACTCTATATATTCTTCCTCACTTTTGTTTAAATCTTTTTAAGTTAAAAATATTAATCAAATTTATCATTTTCAATCTTGCATACATCTTTTTGGCGCTAAAGTTGATCCACGTCCTCTTTTATCTTCGTCTGTTACTCGTAACTACAATAATTCCCGTGTCATTCTTCCTAATATAAATACTGAGTTCTACAGGAGAAATGCTTATGTAACTGCCCTCAGAACTCTATACCAAAACGAAATAAATATTGTTTTGTTTTCCAGACTGTCAAATTTTAAAAAACTATTAAATAGCTGTTTATAATTCTGCAATGTTAAGTCCTCGTAATGTTTTCTTGTGTATAAGTTAATTATTCAATTTTCGTATTGTCTTGTTCTTTACATTGCTACTATGATAAATTTTTGTTTTTGTTAATTAACGTTTATGTCTTAGGTTATTGCATCACCTGTGTGCTGCTGTTATAATAGTGATAGATGAACTCCTCCGAAGAGCACAAGTTCCCTTGAACTTATCCTTCGGTGGGCAATAAGTTGTGAAAATGATACCGATTGAATTATATACTTAACTATTTTGCCAATAAAGGAATACAATACAATACAATACAATACAATACTGAGTTCTACAGGAGAAATGCTTATGTAACTGCCCTCAGAACTCTATACCAAAAAGAAATAAATATTTTTTCGTTTTCCAGCCTGTCAAATTTTAAAAAACTATTAAATAGCTGTTTATAATTCTGCATCGTTAAGTCCTCGTAATGTTTTCTTGTGTATAAGTTAATTATTTAATTTTCGTATTGTCTTGTTCTTTACATTGTTGCTATGATAAATTTTTGTTTTTGTTAATTAACGTTTATGTCTTAGGTTATTGCATCACCTGTGTGCTGCTGTTATAACAGTGATAGATGAACTCCTCCGAAGAGCACAACCCCCCCCCCCCCCCCTTGAACTTATTCTTCGGTGGGCAATAAGTTGTGAAAATGATACCGATTGAATTATATACTTAACTATTTTGCCAATAAAGGAATACAATACAATACAATACTCCCTCGAGCGGTCGTTGGCGGCATTTTATGCCGAAATTAAAACTCAATTTTTACTCCCTCGAGCGGTCGCGGGCGGCATTTTATGCCGAAATTAAAACTCAATTTTTACTCCCTCGAGCGGTCGCGGGCGGCATTTTATGCCGAAATTAAAACTCAATTTTTACTCCCTCGAGCGGTCGCGGGCGGCATTTTATGCCGAAATTAAAACTCAATTTTTACTCCCTCGAGCGGTCGCGGGCGGCATTTTATGCCGAAATTAAAACTCAATTTTTACTCCCTCGAGCGGCCGCGGGCGGCATTTTATGCCGAAATTAAAACTCAATTTTTACTCCCTCGAGCGGTCGCGGGCGGCATTTTATGCCGAAATTAAAACTCAATTTTTACTCCCTCGAGCGGTCGCGGGCGGCATTTTATGCCGAAATTAAAACTCAATTTTTACTCCCTCGAGCGGTCGCGGGCGGCATTTTATGCCGAAATTAAAACTCAATTTTTACGCGCCTAAGTCAGCTGTTAAGAAAGTGCAAATCGTGCAAAATAAATTATTACGAATTATATTAAATAAAAACTCTAGATATTCTTCCTCACTTTTGTGTAAATCTTTTGAATTTAAAAATATTAATCAAATTTATCATTTTCAATCTTGCATACATGTTTTTGGCGCTAAAGTTGATCCACGTCATCTTTTATCATCGTCTGTTACTCGTAACTACAATAATTCCCGTGTCATTCTTCCTAATATAAATACTGAGTTCTACAGGAGAAATGCTTATGTAACTGCCCTCAGAACTCTATACCAAAAAGAAATAAATATTTTTTCGTTTTCCAGCCTGTCAAATTTTAAAAAACTATTAAATAGCTGTTTATAATTCTGCATTGTTAAGTCCTCGTAATGTTTTCTTGTGTATAAGTTAATAATTTAATTTTCGTATTGTCTTGTTCTTTACATTGTTACTATGATAAATTTTTGTTTTTGTTAATTAACGTTTATGTCTTAGGTTATTGCATCACCTGTGTGCTGCTGTTATAATAGTGATAGATGAACTCCTCCGAAGAGCACAACCCCCCCCCCCCCCCCCCCCTTGAACTTATTCTTCGGTGGGCAATAAGTTGTGAAAATGATACCGATTGAATTATATACTTAACTATTTTGCCAATAAAGGAATACAATACAATACAATACTCCCTCGAGCGGTCGTTGGCGGCATTTTATGCCGAAATTAAAACTCAATTTTTACTCCCTCGAGCGGTCGCGGGCGGCATTTTATGCCGAAATTAAAACTCAATTTTTACTCCCTCGAGCGGTCGCGGGCGGCATTTTATGCCGAAATTAAAACTCAATTTTTACTCCCTCGAGCGGTCGCGGGCGGCATTTTATGCCGAAATTAAAACTCAATTTTTACTCCCTCGAGCGGTCGCGGGCGGCATTTTATGCCGAAATTAAAACTCAATTTTTACTCCCTCGAGCGGCCGCGGGCGGCATTTTATGCCGAAATTAAAACTCAATTTTTACTCCCTCGAGCGGTCGCGGGCGGCATTTTATGCCGAAATTAAAACTCAATTTTTACTCCCTCGAGCGGTCGCGGGCGGCATTTTATGCCGAAATTAAAACTCAATTTTTACTCCCTCGAGCGGTCGCGGGCGGCATTTTATGCCGAAATTAAAACTCAATTTTTACGCGCCTAAGTCAGCTGTTAAGAAAGTGCAAATCGTGCAAAATAAATTATTACGAATTATATTAAATAAAAACTCTAGATATTCTTCCTCACTTTTGTGTAAATCTTTTGAATTTAAAAATATTAATCAAATTTATCATTTTCAATCTTGCATACATGTTTTTGGCGCTAAAGTTGATCCACGTCATCTTTTATCATCGTCTGTTACTCGTAACTACAATAATTCCCGTGTCATTCTTCCTAATATAAATACTGAGTTCTACAGGAGAAATGCTTATGTAACTGCCCTCAGAACTCTATACCAAAAAGAAATAAATATTTTTTCGTTTTCCAGCCTGTCAAATTTTAAAAAACTATTAAATAGCTGTTTATAATTCTGCATTGTTAAGTCCTCGTAATGTTTTCTTGTGTATAAGTTAATAATTTAATTTTCGTATTGTCTTGTTCTTTACATTGTTACTATGATAAATTTTTGTTTTTGTTAATTAACGTTTATGTCTTAGGTTATTGCATCACCTGTGTGCTGCTGTTATAATAGTGATAGATGAACTCCTCCGAAGAGCACAACCCCCCCCCCCCCCCCCCTTGAACTTATTCTTCGGTGGGCAATAAGTTGTGAAAATGATACCGATTGAATTATATACTTAACTATTTTGCCAATAAAGGAATACAATACAATACAATACTCCCTCGAGCGGTCGCGGGCGGCATTTTATGCCGAAATTAAAACTCAATTTTTACTCCCTCGAGCGGTCGCGGGCGGCATTTTATGCCGAAATTAAAACTCAATTTTTACTCCCTCGAGCGGTCGCGGGCGGCATTTTATGCCGAAATTGAAACTCAATTTTTACTCCCTCGAGCGGTCGCGGGCGGCATTTTATGCCGAAATTAAAACTCAATTTTTACTCCCTCGAGCGGTCGCGGGCGGCATTTTATGCCGAAATTAAAACTCAATTTTTACGCGCCTAAGTCAGCTGTTAAGAAAGTGCAAATCGTGCCAAATAAATTATTACGAATTATATTAAATAAAAACTCTATATATTCTTCCTCACTTTTGTTTAAATCTTTTTAAGTTAAAAATATTAATCAAATTTATCATTTTCAATCTTGCATACATCTTTTTGGCGCTAAAGTTGATCCACGTCCTCTTTTATCTTCGTCTGTTACTCGTAACTACAATAATTCCCGTGTCATTCTTCCTAATATAAATACTGAGTTCTACAGGAGAAATGCTTATGTAACTGCCCTCAGAACTCTATACCAAAAAGAAATAAATATTTTTTCGTTTTCCAGCCTGTCAAATTTTAAAAAACTATTAAATAGCTGTTTATAATTCTGCATTGTTAAGTCCTCGTAATGTTTTCTTGTGTATAAGTTAATTATTTAATTTTCGTATTGTCTTGTTCTTTACATTGTTACTATGATAAATTTTTGTTTTTGTTAATTAACGTTTATGTCTTAGGTTATTGCATCACCTGTGTGCTGCTGTTATAATAGTGATAGATGAACTCCTCCGAAGAGCACAACCCCCCCCCCCCCCCCTTGAACTTATTCTTCGGTGGGCAATAAGTTGTGAAAATGATACCGATTGAATTATATACTTAACTATTTTGCCAATAAAGGAATACAATACAATACAATACTCCCTCGAGCGGTCGCGGGCGGCATTTTATGCCGAAATTAAAACTCAATTTTTACTCCCTCGAGCGGTCGCGGGCGGCATTTTATGCCGAAATTAAAACTCAATTTTTACTCCCTCGAGCGGTCGCGGGCGGCATTTTATGCCGAAATTAAAACTCAATTTTTACTCCCTCGAGCGGTCGCGGGCGGCATTTTATGCCGAAATTAAAACTAAATTTTTACTCCCTCGAGCGGTCGCGGGCGGCATTTTATGCCGAAATTAAAACTCAATTTTTACTCCCTCGAGCGGTCGCGGGCGGCATTTTATGCCGAAATTAAAACTCAATTTTTACGCGCCTAAGTCAGCTGTTAAGAAAGTGCAAATCGTGCAAAATAAATTATTACGAATTATATTAAATAAAAACTCTAGATATTCTTCCTCACTTTTGTGTAAATCTTTTGAATTTAAAAATATTAATCAAATTTATCATTTTCAATCTTGCATACATGTTTTTGGCGCTAAAGTTGATCCACGTCATCTTTTATCTTCGTCTGTTACTCGTAACTACAATAATTCCCGTGTCATTCTTCCTAATATAAATACTGAGTTCTACAGGAGAAATGCTTATGTAACTGCCCTCAGAACTCTATACCAAAAAGAAATAAATATTTTTTCGTTTTCCAGCCTGTCAAATTTTAAAAAACTATTAAATAGCTGTTTATAATTCTGCATTGTTAAGTCCTCGTAATGTTTTCTTGTGTATAAGTTAATTATTTAATTTTCGTATTGTCTTGTTCTTTACATTGTTACTATGATAAATTTTTGTTTTTGTTAATTAACGTTTATGTCTTAGGTTATTGCATCACCTGTGTGCTACTGTTATAATAGTGATAGATGAACTCCTCCGAAGAGCACAACCCCCCCCCCCTGAACTTATTCTTCGGTGGGCAATAAGTTGTGAAAATGATACCGATTGAATTATATACTTAACTATTTTGCCAATAAAGGAATACAATACAATACAATACTCCCTCGAGCGGTCGCGGGCGGCATTTTATGCCGAAATTAAAACTCAATTTTTACGCGCCTAAGTCAGCTGTTAAGAAAGTGCAAATCGTGCAAAATAAATTATTACGAATTATATTAAATAAAAACTCTAGATATTCTTCCTCACTTTTGTGTAAATCTTTTGAATTTAAAAATATTAATCAAATTTATCATTTTCAATCTTGCATACATGTTTTTGGCGCTAAAGTTGATCCACGTCATCTTTTATCTTCGTCTGTTACTCGTAACTACAATAATTCCCGTGTCATTCTTCCTAATATAAATACTGAGTTCTACAGGAGAAATGCTTATGTAACTGCCCTCAGAACTCTATACCAAAAAGAAATAAATATTTTTTCGTTTTCCAGCCTGTCAAATTTTAAAAAACTATTAAATAGCTGTTTATAATTCTGCATTGTTAAGTCCTCGTAATGTTTTCTTGTGTATAAGTTAATTATTTAATTTTCGTATTGTCTTGTTCTTTACATTGTTACTATGATAAATTTTTGTTTTTGTTAATTAACGTTTATGTCTTAGGTTATTGCATCACCTGTGTGCTGCTGTTATAATAGTGATAGATGAACTCCTCCGAAGAGCACAAACCCCCCCCCCCCCCCTTGAACTTATTCTTCGGTGGGCAATAAGTTGTGAAAATGATACCGATTGAATTATATACTTAACTATTTTGCCAATAAAGGAATACAATACAATACAATACTCCCTCGAGCGGTCGCGGGCGGCATTGTATGC
Source organism: Stenodema calcarata (assembly GCA_963920205.1). Lineage (NCBI taxonomy): Eukaryota > Metazoa > Arthropoda > Insecta > Hemiptera > Miridae > Stenodema > Stenodema calcarata. Next base: position 11,461,654 of record OY986048.1, on the reverse strand, counting down.
CGAAATTAAAACTCAATTTTTACTCCCTCGAGCGGTCGCGGGCGGCATTTTATGCCGAAATTAAAACTCAATTTTTACTCCCTCGAGCGGTCGCGGGCGGCATTTTATGCCGAAATTAAAACTCAATTTTTACTCCCTCGAGCGGTCGCGGGCGGCATTTTATGCCGAAATTAAAACTCAATTTTTACTCCCTCGAGCGGTCGCGGGCGGCATTTTATGCCGAAATTAAAACTCAATTTTTACGCGCCTAAGTCAGCTGTTAAGAAAGTGCAAATCGTGCCAAATAAATTATTACGAATTATATTAAATAAAAACTCTATATATTCTTCCTCACTTTTGTTTAAATCTTTTTAAGTTAAAAATATTAATCAAATTTATCATTTTCAATCTTGCATACATCTTTTTGGCGCTAAAGTTGATCCACGTCCTCTTTTATCTTCGTCTGTTACTCGTAACTACAATAATTCCCGTGTCATTCTTCCTAATATAAATACTGAGTTCTACAGGAGAAATGCTTATGTAACTGCCCTCAGAACTCTATACCAAAAAGAAATAAATATTTTTTCGTTTTCCAGCCTGTCAAATTTTAAAAAACTATTAAATAGCTGTTTATAATTCTGCATTGTTAAGTCCTCGTAATGTTTTCTTGTGTATTAGTTAATTATTTAATTTTCGTATTGTCTTGTTCTTTACATTGTTACTATGATAAATTTTTGTTTTTGTTAATTAACGTTTATGTCTTAGGTTATTGCATCACCTGTGTGCTGCTGTTATAATAGTGATAGATGAACTCCTCCGAAGAGCACAACCCCCCCCCCCCCCCCCTTGAACTAATTCTTCGGTGGGCAATAAGTTGTGAAAATGATACCGATTGAATTATATACTTAACTATTTTGCCAATAAAGGAATACAATACAATACAATACTCCCTCGAGCGGTCGCGGGCGGCATTTTATGCCGAAATTAAAACTCAATTTTTACTCCCTCGAGCGGTCGCGGGCGGCATTTTATGCCGAAATTAAAACTCAATTTTTACTCCCTCGAGCGGTCGCGGGCGGCATTTTATGCCGAAATTAAAACTCAATTTTTACTCCCTCGAGCGGTCGCGGGCGGCATTTTATGCCGAAATTAAAACTAAATTTTTACTCCCTCGAGCGGTCGCGGGCGGCATTTTATGCCGAAATTAAAACTCAATTTTTACTCCCTCGAGCGGTCGCGGGCGGCATTTTATGCCGAAATTAAAACTCAATTTTTACGCGCCTAAGTCAGCTGTTAAGAAAGTGCAAATCGTGCAAAATAAATTATTACGAATTATATTAAATAAAAACTCTAGATATTCTTCCTCACTTTTGTGTAAATCTTTTGAATTTAAAAATATTAATCAAATTTATCATTTTCAATCTTGCATACATGTTTTTGGCGCTAAAGTTGATCCACGTCATCTTTTATCTTCGTCTGTTACTCGTAACTACAATAATTCCCGTGTCATTCTTCCTAATATAAATACTGAGTTCTACAGGAGAAATGCTTATGTAACTGCCCTCAGAACTCTATACCAAAAAGAAATAAATATTTTTTCGTTTTCCAGCCTGTCAAATTTTAAAAAACTATTAAATAGCTGTTTATAATTCTGCATTGTTAAGTCCTCGTAATGTTTTCTTGTGTATAAGTTAATTATTTAATTTTCGTATTGTCTTGTTCTTTACATTGTTGCTATGATAAATTTTTGTTTTTGTTAATTAACGTTTATGTCTTAGGTTATTGCATCACCTGTGTGCTGCTGTTATAATAGTGATAGATGAACTCCTCCGAAGAGCACAACCCCCCCCCCCCCCTTGAACTTATTCTTCGGTGGGCAATAAGTTGTGAAAATGATACCGATTGAATTATATACTTAACTATTTTGCCAATAAAGGAATACAATACAATACAATACTCCCTCGAGCGGTCGCGGGCGGCATTTTATGCCGAAATTAAAACTCAATTTTTACTCCCTCGAGCGGTCGCGGGCGGCATTTTATGCCGAAATTAAAACTCAATTTTTACTCCCTCGAGCGGTCGCGGGCGGCATTTTATGCCGAAATTAAAACTCAATTTTTACTCCCTCGAGCGGTCGCGGGCGGCATTTTATGCCGAAATTAAAACTCAATTTTTACTCCCTCGAGCGGTCGCGGGCGGCATTTTATGCCGAAATTAAAACTCAATTTTTACTCCCTCGAGCGGTCGCGGGCGGCATTTTATGCCGAAATTAAAACTCAATTTTTACGCGCCTAAGTCAGCTGTTAAGAAAGTGCAAATCGTGCAAAATAAATTATTACGAATTATATTAAATAAAAACTCTAGATATTCTTCCTCACTTTTGTGTAAATCTTTTGAATTTAAAAATATTAATCAAATTTATCATTTTCAATCTTGCATACATGTTTTTGGCGCTAAAGTTGATCCACGTCATCTTTTATCTTCGTCTGTTACTCGTAACTACAATAATTCCCGTGTCATTCTTCCTAATATAAATACTGAGTTCTACAGGAGAAATGCTTATGTAACTGCCCTCAGAACTCTATACCAAAAAGAAATAAATATTTTTTCGTTTTCCAGCCTGTCAAATTTTAAAAAACTATTAAATAGCTGTTTATAATTCTGCATTGTTAAGTCCTCGTAATGTTTTCTTGTGTATAAGTTAATTATTTATTTTTCGTATTGTCTTGTTCTTTACATTGTTACTATGATAAATTTTTGTTTTTGTTAATTAACGTTTTTGTCTTAGGTTATTGCATCACCTGTGTGCTGCTGTTATAATAGTGATAGATGAACTCCTCCGAAGAGCACAACCCCCCCCCCCCCCCCTTGAACTTATTCTTCGGTGGGCAATAAGTTGTGAAAATGATACCGATTGAATTATATACTTAACTATTTTGCCAATAAAGGAATACAATACAATACAATACTCCCTCGAGCGGTCGCGGGCGGCATTTTATGCCGAAATTAAAACTCAATTTTTACTCCCTCGAGCGGTCGCGGGCGGCATTTTATGCCGAAATTAAAACTCAATTTTTACTCCCTCGAGCGGTCGCGGGCGGCATTTTATGCCGAAATTAAAACTCAATTTTTACTCCCTCGAGCGGTCGCGGGCGGCATTTTATGCCGAAATTAAAACTAAATTTTTACTCCCTCGAGCGGTCGCGGGCGGCATTTTATGCCGAAATTAAAACTCAATTTTTACTCCCTCGAGCGGTCGCGGGCGGCATTTTATGCCGAAATTAAAACTCAATTTTTACGCGCCTAAGTCAGCTGTTAAGAAAGTGCAAATCGTGCAAAATAAATTATTACGAATTATATTAAATAAAAACTCTAGATATTCTTCCTCACTTTTGTGTAAATCTTTTGAATTTAAAAATATTAATCAAATTTATCATTTTCAATCTTGCATACATGTTTTTGGCGCTAAAGTTGATCCACGTCATCTTTTATCTTCGTCTGTTACTCGTAACTACAATAATTCCCGTGTCATTCTTCCTAATATAAATACTGAGTTCTACAGGAGAAATGCTTATGTAACTGCCCTCAGAACTCTATACCAAAAAGAAATAAATATTTTTTCGTTTTCCAGCCTGTCAAATTTTAAAAAACTATTAAATAGCTGTTTATAATTCTGCATTGTTAAGTCCTCGTAATGTTTTCTTGTGTATAAGTTAATTATTTAATTTTCGTATTGTCTTGTTCTTTACATTGTTACTATGATAAATTTTTGTTTTTGTTAATTAACGTTTATGTCTTAGGTTATTGCATCACCTGTGTGCTGCTGTTATAATAGTGATAGATGAACTCCTCCGAAGAGCACAACCCCCCCCCCCCCCCCCCATGAACTTATTCTTCGGTGGGCAATAAGTTGTGAAAATGATACCGATTGAATTATATACTTAACTATTTTGCCAATAAAGGAATACAATACAATACAATACTCCCTCGAGCGGTCGCGGGCGGCATTTTATGCCGAAATTAAAACTCAATTTTTACTCCCTCGAGCGGTCGCGGGCGGCATTTTATGCCGAAATTAAAACTCAATTTTTACTCCCTCGAGCGGTCGCGGGCGGCATTTTATGCCGAAATTAAAACTCAATTTTTACTCCCTCGAGCGGTCGCGGGCGGCATTTTATGCCGAAATTAAAACTCAATTTTTACTCCCTCGAGCGGTCGCGGGCGGCATTTTATGCCGAAATTAAAACTCAATTTTTACGCGCCTAAGTCAGCTGTTAAGAAAGTGCAAATCGTGCCAAATAAATTATTACGAATTATATTAAATAAAAACTCTATATATTCTTCCTCACTTTTGTTTAAATCTTTTTAAGTTAAAAATATTAATCAAATTTATCATTTTCAATCTTGCATACATCTTTTTGGCGCTAAAGTTGATCCACGTCCTCTTTTATCTTCGTCTGTTACTCGTAACTACAATAATTCCCGTGTCATTCTTCCTAATATAAATACTGAGTTCTACAGGAGAAATGCTTATGTAACTGCCCTCAGAACTCTATACCAAAAAGAAATAAATATTTTTTTGTTTTCCAGCCTGTCAAATTTTAAAAAACTAATAAATAGCTGTTTATAATTCTCCATTGTTAAGTCCTCGTAATGTTTTCTTGTGTATAAGTTAATTATTTAATTTTCGTATTGTCTTGTTCTATACATTGTTACTATGATAAATTTTTGTTTTTGTTAATTAACGTTTATGTCTTAGGTTATTGCATCACCTGTGTGCTGCTGTTATAATAGTGATAGATGAACTCCTCCGAAGAGCACAAGTTCCCTTGAACTTATTCTTCGGTGGGCAATAAGTTGTGAAAATGATACCGATTGAATTATATACTTAACTATTTTGCCAATAAAGGAATACTATACAATACAATACAATACTCCCTCGAGCGGTCGCGGGCGGCATTTTATGCCGAAATTAAAACTCAATTTTTACTCCCTCGAGCGGTCGCGGGCGGCATTTTATGCCGAAATTAAAACTCAATTTTTACACCCTCGAGCGGTCGCGGGCGGCATTTTATGCCGAAATTAAAACTCAATTTTTACTCCCTCGAGCGGTCGCGGGCGGCATTTTATGCCGAAATTAAAACTCAATTTTTACTCCCTCGAGCGGTCGCGGGCGGCATTTTATGCCGAAATTAAAACTCAATTTTTACTCCCTTGAGCGGTCGCGGGCGGCATTTTATGCCGAAATTAAAACTCAATTTTTACGCGCCTAAGTCAGCTGTTAAGAAAGTGCAAATCGTGCAAAATAAATTATTACGAATTATATTAAATAAAAACTCTAGATATTCTTCCTCACTTTTGTGTAAATCTTTTGAATTTAAAAATATTAATCAAATTTATCATTTTCAATCTTGCATACATCTTTTTGGCGCTAAAGTTGATCCACGTCATCTTTTATCTTCGTCTGTTACTCGTAACTACAATAATTCCCGTGTCATTCTTCCTAATATAAATACTGAGTTCTACAGGAGAAATGCTTATGTAACTGCCCTCAGAACTCTATACCAAAAAGAAATAAATATTTTTTCGTTTTCCAGCCTGTCAAATTTTAAAAAACTATTAAATAGCTGTTTATAATTCTGCATTGTTAAGTCCTCGTAATGTTTTCTTGTGTATAAGTTAATTATTTAATTTTCGTATTGTCTTGTTCTTTACATTGTTACTATGATAAATTTTTGTTTTTGTTAATTAACGTTTATGTCTTAGGTTATTGCATCACCTGTGTGCTGCTGTTATAATAGTGATAGATGAACTCCTCCGAAGAGCACAACCCCCCCCCCCCCCCCCCTTGAACTTATTCTTCGGTGGGCAATAAGTTGTGAAAATGATACCGATTGAATTATATACTTAACTATTTTGCCAATAAAGGAATACAATACAATACAATACTCCCTCGAGCGGTCGCGGGCGGCATTTTATGCCGAAATTAAAACTCAATTTTTACTCCCTCGAGCGGTCGCGGGCGGCATTTTATGCCGAAATTAAAACTCAATTTTTACTCCCTCGAGCGGTCGCGGGCGGCATTTTATGCCGAAATTAAAACTCAATTTTTACGCGCCTAAGTCAGCTGTTAAGAAAGTGCAAATCGTGCAAAATAAATTATTTCGAATTATATTAAATAAAAACTCTAGATATTCTTCCTCACTTTTGTTTAAATCTTTTGAAGTTAAAAATATTAATCAAATTTATCATTTTAAATCTTGCATACATCTTTTTGGCGCTAAAGTTGATCCACGTCCTCTTTTATCTTCGTCTGTTACTCGTAACTACAATAATTCCCGTGTCATTCTTCCTAATATAAATACTGAGTTCTACAGGAGAAATGCTTATGTAACTGCCCTCAGAACTCTATACCAAAAAGAAATAAATATTTTTTCGTTTTCCAGCCTGTCAAATTTTAAAAAACTATTAAATAGCTGTTTATAATTCTGCATTGTTAAGTCCTCGTAATGTTTTCTTGTGTATAAGTTAATTATTTAATTTTCGTATTGTCTTGTTCTTTACATTGTTACTATGATAAATTTTTGTTTTTGTTAATTAACGTTTATGTCTTAGGTTATTGCATCACCTGTGTGCTGCTGTTATAATAGTGATAGATGAACTCCTCCGAAGAGCACAAGTTCCCTTGAACTTATTCTTCGGTGAGCAATAAGTTGTGAAAATGATACCGATTGAATTATATATATACTTAACTATTTTGGCAATAAAGGAATACAATACAATACAATACAATACTCCCTCGAGCGGTCGCGGGCGGCATTTTATGCCGAAATTAAAACTCAATTTTTACTCCCTCGAGCGGTCGCGGGCGGCATTTTATGCCGAAATTAAAACTCAATTTTTACTCCCTCGAGCGGTCGCGGGCGGCATTTTATGCCGAAATTAAAACTCAATTTTTACTCCCTCGAGCGGTCGCGGGCGGCATTTTATGCCGAAATTAAAACTCAATTTTTACTCCCTCGAGCGGTCGCGGGCGGCATTTTATGCCGAAATTAAAACTCAATTTTTACTCCCTCGAGCGGTCGCGGGCGGCATTTTATGCCGAAATTAAAACTCAATTTTTACTTCCTCGAGCGGTCGCGGGCGGCATTTTATGCCGAAATTAAAACTCAATTTTTACTCCCTCGAGCGGTCGCGGGCGGCATTTTATGCCGAAATTAAAACTCAATTTTTACGCGCCTAAGTCAGCTGTTAAGAAAGTGCAAATCGTGCAAAATAAATTATTACGGATTATATTAAATAAAAACTCTAGATATTCTTCCTCACTTTTGTTTAAATCTTTTGAAGTTAAAAATATTAATCAAATTTATCATTTTCAATCTTGCATACATCTTTTTGGCGCTAAAGTTGATCCACGTCATCTTTTATCTTCGTCTGTTACTCGTAACTACAATAATTCCCGTGTCATTCTTCCTAATATAAATACTGAGTTCTACAGGAGAAATGCTTATGTAACTGCCCTCAGAACTCTATACCAAAAAGAAATAAATATTTTTTCGTTTTCCAGCCTGTCAAATTTTAAAAAACTATTAAATAGCTGTTTATAATTCTGCATTGTTAAGTCCTCGTAATGTTTTCTTGTGTATAAGTTAATTATTTAATTTTCCTATTGTCTTGTTCTTTACATTGTTACTATGATAAATTTTTGTTTTTGTTAATTAACGTTTATGTCTTAGGTTATTGCATCACCTGTGTGCTGCTGTTATAATAGTGATAGATGAACTCCTCCGAAGAGCACAAGTTCCCTTGAACTTATTCTTCGGTGAGCAATAAGTTGTGAAAATGATACCGATTGAATTATATATATACTTAACTATTTTGCCAATAAAGGAATACAATACAATACAATACAATACTCCCTCGAGCGGTCGCGGGCGGCATTTTATGCCGAAATTAAAACTCAATTTTTACTCCCTCGAGCGGTCGCGGGCGGCATTTTATGCCGAAATTAAAACTCAATTTTTACTCCCTCGAGCGGTCGCGGGCGGCATTTTATGCCGAAATTAAAACTCAATTTTTACTCCCTCGAGCGGTCGCGGGCGGCATTTTATGCCGAAATTAAAACTCAATTTTTACTCCCTCGAGCGGTCGCGGGCGGCATTTTATGCCGAAATTAAAACTCAATTTTTACTCCCTCGAGCGGTCGCGGGCGGCATTTTATGCCGAAATTAAAACTCAATTTTTACTTCCTCGAGCGGTCGCGGGCGGCATTTTATGCCGAAATTAAAACTCAATTTTTACTCCCTCGAGCGGTCGCGGGCGGCATTTTATGCCGAAATTAAAACTCAATTTTTACGCGCCTAAGTCAGCTGTTAAGAAAGTGCAAATCGTGCCAAATAAATTATTACGGATTATATTAAATAAAAACTCTAGATATTCTTCCTCACTTTTGTTTAAATCTTTTGAAGTTAAAAATATTAATCAAATTTATCATTTTCAATCTTGCATACATCTTTTTGGCGCTAAAGTTGATCCACGTCATCTTTTATCTTCGTCTGTTACTCGTAACTACAATAATTCCCGTGTCATTCTTCCTAATATAAATACTGAGTTCTACAGGAGAAATGCTTATGTAACTGCCCTCAGAACTCTATACCAAAAAGAAATAAATATTTTTTCGTTTTCCAGCCTGTCAAATTTTAAAAAACTATTAAATAGCTGTTTATAATTCTGCATTGTTAAGTCCTCGTAATGTTTTCTTGTGTATAAGTTAATTATTTAATTTTCGTATTGTCTTGTTCTTTACATTGTTACTATGATAAATTTTTGTTTTTGTTAATTAACGTTTATGTCTTAGGTTATTGCATCACCTGTGTGCTGCTGTTATAATAGTGATAGATGAACTCCTCCGAAGAGCACAGGTTCCCTTGAACTTATTCTTCGGTGGGCAATGAGTTGTGAAAATGATACCGATTGAATTATATACTTAACTATTTTGCCAATAAAGGAATACAATACAATACTCCCTCGAGCGGTCGCGGGCGGCATTTTATGCCGAAATTAAAACTCAATTTTTACTTCCTCGAGCGGTCGCGGGCGGCATTTTATGCCGAAATTAAAACTCAATTTTTACTCCCTCGAGCGGTCGCGGGCGGCATTTTATGCCGAAATTAAAACTCAATTTTTACGCGCCTAAGTCAGCTGTTAAGAAAGTGCAAATCGTGCAAAATAAATTATTACGGATTATATTAAATAAAAACTCTAGATATTCTTCCTCACTTTTGTTTAAATCTTTTGAAGTTAAAAATATTAATCAAATTTATCATTTTCAATCTTGCATACATCTTTTTGGCGCTAAAGTTGATCCACGTCATCTTTTATCTTCGTCTGTTACTCGTAACTACAATAATTCCCGTGTCATTCTTCCTAATATAAATACTGAGTTCTACAGGAGAAATGCTTATGTAACTGCCCTCAGAACTCTATACCAAAAAGAAATAAATATTTTTTCGTTTTCCAGCCTGTCAAATTTTAAAAAACTATTAAATAGCTGTTTATAATTCTGCATTGTTAAGTCCTCGTAATGTTTTCTTGTGTATAAGTTAATTATTTAATTTTCGTATTGTCTTGTTCTTTACATTGTTACTATGATAAATTTTTGTTTTTGTTAATTAACGTTTATGTCTTAGGTTATTGCATCACCTGTGTGCTGCTGTTATAATAGTGATAGATGAACTCCTCCGAAGAGCACAAGTTCCCTTGAACTTATTCTTCGGTGGGCAATGAGTTGTGAAAATGATACCGATTGAATTATATACTTAACTATTTTGCCAATAAAGGAATACAATACAATACTCCCTCGAGCGGTCGCGGGCGGCATTTTATGCCGAAATTAAAACTCAATTTTTACTCCCTCGAGCGGTCGCGGGCGGCATTTTATGCCGAAATTAAAACTCAATTTTTACTCCCTCGAGCGGTCGCGGGCGGCATTTTATGCCGAAATTAAAACTCAATTTTTACGCGCCTAAGTCAGCTGTTAAGAAAGTGCAAATCGTGCAAAATAAATTATTTCGAATTATATTAAATAAAAACTCTAGATATTCTTCCTCACTTTTGTTTAAATCTTTTGAAGTTAAAAATATTAATCAAATTTATCATTTTCAATCTTGCATACATCTTTTTGGCGCTAAAGTTGATCCACGTCCTCTTTTATCTTCGTCTGTTACTCGTAACTACAATAATTCCCGTGTCATTCTTCCTAATATAAATACTGAGTTCTACAGGAGAAATGCTTATGTAACTGCCCTCAGAACTCTATACCAAAAAGAAATAAATATTTTTTCGTTTTCCAGCCTGTCAAATTTTAAAAAACTATTAAATAGCTGTTTATAATTCTGCATTGTTAAGTCCTCGTAATGTTTTCTTGTGTATAATTAATTATTTAATTTTCGTATTGTCTTGTTCTTTACATTGTTACTATGATAAATTTTTGTTTTTGTTAATTAACGTTTATGTCTTAGGTTATTGCATCACCTGTGTGCTGCTGTTATAATAGTGATAGATGAACTCCTCCGAAGAGCACAAGTTCCCTTGAACTTATTCTTCGGTGAGCAATAAGTTGTGAAAATGATACCGATTGAATTATATATATACTTAACTATTTTGCCAATAAAGGAATACAATACAATACAATACAATACTCCCTCGAGCGGTCGCGGGCGGCATTTTATGCCGAAATTAAAACTCAATTTTTACTCCCTCGAGCGGTCGCGGGCGGCATTTTATGCCGAAATTAAAACTCAATTTTTACTCCCTCGAGCGGTCGCGGGCGGCATTTTATGCCGAAATTAAAACTCAATTTTTACTCCCTCGAGCGGTCGCGGGCGGCATTTTATGCCGAAATTAAAACTCAATTTTTACTCCCTCGAGCGGTCGCGGGCGGCATTTTATGCCGAAATTAAAACTCAATTTTTACTCCCTCGAGCGGTCGCGGGCGGCATTTTATGCCGAAATTAAAACTCAATTTTTACTTCCTCGAGCGGTCGCGGGCGGCATTTTATGCCGAAATTAAAACTCAATTTTTACTCCCTCGAGCGGTCGCGGGCGGCATTTTATGCCGAAATTAAAACTCAATTTTTACGCGCCTAAGTCAGCTGTTAAGAAAGTGCAAATCGTGCAAAATAAATTATTACGGATTATATTAAATAAAAACTCTAGATATTCTTCCTCACTTTTGTTTAAATCTTTTGAAGTTAAAAATATTAATCAAATTTATCATTTTCAATCTTGCATACATCTTTTTGGCGCTAAAGTTGATCCACGTCCTCTTTTATCTTCGTCTGTTACTCGTAACTACAATAATTCCCGTGTCATTCTTCCTAATATAAATACTGAGTTCTACAGGAGAAATGCTTATGTAACTGCCCTCAGAACTCTATACCAAAAAGAAATAAATATTGTTTTGTTTTCCAGCCTGTCAAATTTTAAAAAACTATTAAATAGCTGTTTATAATTCTGCAATGTTAAGTCCTCGTAATGTTTTCTTGTGTATAAGTTAATTATTCAATTTTCGTATTGTCTTGTTCTTTACATTGTTACTATGATAAATTTTTGTTTTTGTTAATTAACGTTTATGTCTTAGGTTATTGCATCACCTGTGTGCTGCTGTTATAATAGTGATAGATGAACTCCTCCGAAGAGCACAAGTTCCCTTGAACTTATCCTTCGGTGGGCAATAAGTTGTGAAAATTATACCGATTGAATTATACACTTAACTATTTTGCCAATAAAGGAATACAATACAATACAATACAATACTCCCTCGAGCGGTCGCGGGCGGCATTTTATGCCGAAATTAAAACTCAATTTTTACTCCCTCGAGCGGTCGCGGGCGGCATTTTATGCCGAAATTAAAACTCAATTTTTACTCCCTCGAGCGGTCGCGGGCGGCATTTTATGCCGAAATTGAAACTCAATTTTTACGCGCCTAAGTCAGCTGTTAAGAAAGTGCAAATCGTGCAAAATAAATTATTACGAATTATATTAAATAAAAACTCTAGATATTCTTCCTCACTTTTGTTTAAATCTTTTGAAGTTAAAAATATTAATCAAATTTATCATTTTCAATCTTGCATACATGTGTTTGGCGCTAAAGTTGATCCACGTCATCTTTTATCTTCGTCTGTTACTCGTAACTACAATACCTAATTCCCGTGTCATTCTTCCTAATATAAATACTGAGTTCTACAGGAGAAATGCTTATGTAACTGCCCTCAGAACTCTATACCAAAAAGAAATAAATATTTTTTCGTTTTCCAGCCTGTCAAATTTTAAAAAACTATTAAATAGCTGTTTATAATTCTGCAATGTTAAGTCCTCGTAATGTTTTCTTGTGTATAAGTTAATTATTCAATTTTCGTATTGTCTTGTTCTTTACATTGTTACTATGATAAATTTTTGTTTTTGTTAATTAACGTTTATGTCTTAGGTTATTGCATCACCTGTGTGCTGCTGTTATAATAGTGATAGATGAACTCCTCCGAAGAGCACAAGTTCCCTTGAACTTATCCTTCGGTGGGCAATAAGTTGTGAAAATGATACCGATTGAATTATACACTTAACTATTTTGCCAATAAAGGAATACAATACAATACAATACAATACTCCCTCGAGCGGTCGCGGGCGGCATTTTATGCCGAAATTAAAACTCAATTTTTACTCCCTCGAGCGGTCGCGGGCGGCATTTTATGCCGAAATTAAAACTCAATTTTTACTCCCTCGAGCGGTCGCGGGCGGCATTTTATGCCGAAATTAAAACTCAATTTTTACGCGCCTAAGTCAACTGTTAAGAAAGTGCAAATCGTGCAAAATAAATTATTACGAATTATATTAAATAAAAACTCTAGATATTCTTCCTCACTTTTGTGTAAATCTTTTGAATTTAAAAATATTAATCAAATTTATCATTTTCAATCTTGCATACATGTGTTTGGCGCTAAAGTTGATCCACGTCATCTTTTATCTTCGTCTGTTACTCGTAACTACAATACCTAATTCCCGTGTCATTCTTCCTAATATAAATACTGAGTTCTACAGGAGAAATGCTTATGTTACTGCCCTCAGAACTCTATACCAAAAAGAAATAAATATTTTTTCGTTTTCCAGCCTGTCAAATTTTAAAAAACTATTAAATAGCTGTTTATAATTCTGCATCGTTAAGTCCTCGTAATGTTTTCTTGTGTATAAGTTAATTATTTAATTTTCGTATTGTCTTGTTCTTTACATTGTTACTATGATAAATTTTTGTTTTTGTTAATTAACGTTTATGTCTTAGGTTATTGCATCACCTGTGTGCTGCTGTTATAACAGTGATAGATGAACTCCTCCGAAGAGCACAACCCCCCCCCCCCCCTTGAACTTATTCTTCGGTGGGCAATAAGTTGTGAAAATGATACCGATTGAATTATATACTTAACTATTTTGCCAATAAAGGAATACAATACAATACAATACTCCCTCGAGCGGTCGCGGGCGGCATTTTATGCCGAAATTAAAACTCAATTTTTACTCCCTCGAGCGGTCGCGGGCGGCATTTTATGCCGAAATTAAAACTCAATTTTTACTCCCTCGAGCGGTCGCGGGCGGCATTTTATGCCGAAATTAAAACTCAATTTTTACTCCCTCGAGCGGTCGCGGGCGGCATTTTATGCCGAAATTAAAACTCAATTTTTACTCCCTCGAGCGGTCGCGGGCGGCATTTTATGCCGAAATTAAAACTCAATTTTTACTCCCTCGAGCGGTCGCGGGCGGCATTTTATGCCGAAATTAAAACTCAATTTTTACTCCCTCGAGCGGTCGCGGGCGGCATTTTATGCCGAAATTAAAACTCAATTTTTACTCCCTCGAGCGGTCGCGGGCGGCATTTTATGCCGAAATTAAAACTCAATTTTTACGCGCCTAAGTCAGCTGTTAAGAAAGTGCAAATCGTGCAAAATAAATTATTACGAATTATATTAAATAAAAACTCTAGATATTCTTCCTCACTTTTGTGTAAATCTTTTGAATTTAAAAATATTAATCAAATTTATCATTTTCAATCTTGCATACATGTTTTTGGCGCTAAAGTTGATCCACGTCATCTTTTATCTTCGTCTGTTACTCGTAACTACAATAATTCCCGTGTCATTCTTCCTAATATAAATACTGAGTTCTACAGGAGAAATGCTTATGTAACTGCCCTCAGAACTCTATACCAAAAATAAATAAATATTTTTTCGTTTTCCAGCCTGTCAAATTTTAAAAAACTATTAAATAGCTGTTTATAATTCTGCATTGTTAAGTCCTCGTAATGTTTTCTTGTGTATAAGTTAATTATTTAATTTTCGTATTGTCTTGTTCTTTACATTGTTACTATGATAAATTTTTGTTTTTGTTAATTAACGTTTATGTCTTAGGTTATTGCATCACCTGTGTGCTGCTGTTATAATAGTGATAGATGAACTCCTCCGAAGAGCACAAGTTCCCTTGAACTTATTCTTCGGTGGGCAATAAGTTGTGAAAATGATACCGATTGAATTATATACTTAACTATTTTGCCAATAAAGGAATACAATACAATACAATGCAATACTCCCTCGAGCGGTCGCGGGCGGCATTTTATGCCGAAATTAAAACTCAATTTTTACTCCCTCGAGCGGTCGCGGGCGGCATTTTATGCCGAAATTAAAACTCAATTTTTACTCCCTCGAGCGGTCGCGGGCGGCATTTTATGCCGAAATTAAAACTCAATTTTTACTCCCTCGAGCGGTCGCGGGCGGCATTTTATGCCGAAATTGAAACTCAATTTTCACGCGCCTAAGTCAGCTGTTAAGAAAGTGCAAATCGTGCAAAATAAATTATTACGAATTATATTAAATAAAAACTCTAGATATTCTTCCTCACTTTTGTTTAAATCTTTTGAAGTTAAAAATATTAATCAAATTTATCATTTTCAATCTTGCATACATCTTTTTGGCGCTAAAGTTGATCCACGTCCTCTTTTATCTTCGTCTGTTACTCGTAACTACAATAATTCCCGTGTCATTCTTCCTAATATAAATACTGAGTTCTACAGGAGAAATGCTTATGTAACTGCCCTCAGAACTCTATACCAAAAAGAAATAAATATTTTTTTGTTTTCCAGCCTGTCAAATTTTAAAAAACTAATAAATAGCTGTTTATAATTCTCCATTGTTAAGTCCTCGTAATGTTTTCTTGTGTATAAGTTAATTATTTAATTTTCGTATTGTCTTGTTCTATACATTGTTACTATGATAAATTTTTGTTTTTGTTAATTAACGTTTATGTCTTAGGTTATTGCATCACCTGTGTGCTGCTGTTATAATAGTGATAGATGAACTCCTCCGAAGAGCACAAGTTCCCTTGAACTTATTCTTCGGTGGGCAATAAGTTGTGAAAATGATACCGATTGAATTATATACTTAACTATTTTGCCAATAAAGGAATACAATACAATACAATACAATACTCCCTCGAGCGGTCGCGGGCGGCATTTTATGCCGAAATTAAAACTCAATTTTTACTCCCTCGAGCGGTCGCGGGCGGCATTTTATGCCGAAATTAAAACTCAATTTTTACTCCCTCGAGCGGTCGCGGGCGGCATTTTATGCCGAAATTAAAACTCAATTTTTACTCCCTCGAGCGGTCGCGGGCGGCATCTTATGCCGACATTAAAACTCAATTTTTACGCGCCTAAGTCAGCTGTTAAGAAAGTGCAAATCGTGCAAAATAAATTATTACGAATTATATTAAATAAAAACTCTAGATATTCTTCCTCACTTTTGTGTAAATCTTTTGAATTTAAAAATATTAATCAAATTTATCATTTTCAATCTTGCATACATGTTTTTGGCGCTAAAGTTGATCCACGTCATCTTTTATCTTCGTCTGTTACTCGTAACTACAATAATTCCCGTGTCATTCTTCCTAATATAAATACTGAGTTCTACAGGAGAAATGCTTATGTAACTGCCCTCAGAACTCTATACCAAAAAGAAATAAATATTTTTTCGTTTTCCAGCCTGTCAAATTTTAAAAAACTATTAAATAGCTGTTTATAATTCTGCATTGTTAAGTCCTCGTAATGTTTTCTTGTGTATAAGTTAATTATTTAATTTTCGTATTGTCTTGTTCTTTACATTGTTACTATGATAAATTTTTGTTTTTGTTAATTAACGTTTATGTCTTAGGTTATTGCATCACCTGTGTGCTGCTGTTATAATAGTGATAGATGAAGTCCTCCGAAGAGCACAACCCCCCCCCCCCCCTTGAACTTATTCTTCGGTGGGCAATAAGTTGTGAAAATGATACCGATTGAATTATATACTTAACTATTTTGCCAATAAAGGAATACAATACAATACAATACTCCCTCGAGCGGTCGCGGGCGGCATTTTATGCCGAAATTAAAACTCAATTTTTACTCCCTCGAGCGGTCGCGGGCGGCATTTTATGCCGAAATTAAAACTCAATTTTTACTCCCTCGAGCGGTCGCGGGCGGCATTTTATGCCGAAATTAAAACTCAATTTTTACTCCCTCGAGCGGTCGCGGGCGGCATTTTATGCCGAAATTAAAACTCAATTTTTACTCCCTCGAGCGGTCGCGGGCGGCATTTTATGCCGAAATTAAAACTCAATTTTTACGCGCCTAAGTCAGCTGTTAAGAAAGTGCAAATCGTGCAAAATAAATTATTACGAATTATATTAAATAAAAACTCTAGATATTCTTCCTCACTTTTGTGTAAATCTTTTGAATTTAAAAATATTAATCAAATTTATCATTTTCAATCTTGCATACATGTTTTTGGCGCTAAAGTTGATCCACGTCATCTTTTATCTTCGTCTGTTACTCGTAACTACAATAATTCCCGTGTCATTCTTCCTAATATAAATACTGAGTTCTACAGGAGAAATGCTTATGTAACTGCCCTCAGAACTCTATACCAAAAATAAATAAATATTTTTTCGTTTTCCAGCCTGTCAAATTTTAAAAAACTATTAAATAGCTGTTTATAATTCTGCATTGTTAAGTCCTCGTAATGTTTTCTTGTGTATAAGTTAATTATTTAATTTTCGTATTGTCTTGTTCTTTACATTGTTACTATGATAAATTTTTGTTTTTGTTAATTAACGTTTATGTCTTAGGTTATTGCATCACCTGTGTGCTGCTGTTATAATAGTGATAGATGAACTCCTCCGAAGAGCACAAGTTCCCTTGAACTTATTCTTCGGTGGGCAATAAGTTGTGAAAATGATACCGATTGAATTATATACTTAACTATTTTGCCAATAAAGGAATACAATACAATACAATGCAATACTCCCTCGAGCGGTCGCGGGCGGCATTTTATGCCGAAATTAAAACTCAATTTTTACTCCCTCGAGCGGTCGCGGGCGGCATTTTATGCCGAAATTAAAACTCAATTTTTACTCCCTCGAGCGGTCGCGGGCGGCATTTTATGCCGAAATTAAAACTCAATTTTTACTCCCTCGAGCGGTCGCGGGCGGCATTTTATGCCGAAATTGAAACTCAATTTTCACGCGCCTAAGTCAGCTGTTAAGAAAGTGCAAATCGTGCAAAATAAATTATTACGAATTATATTAAATAAAAACTCTAGATATTCTTCCTCACTTTTGTTTAAATCTTTTGAAGTTAAAAATATTAATCAAATTTATCATTTTCAATCTTGCATACATCTTTTTGGCGCTAAAGTTGATCCACGTCCTCTTTTATCTTCGTCTGTTACTCGTAACTACAATAATTCCCGTGTCATTCTTCCTAATATAAATACTGAGTTCTACAGGAGAAATGCTTATGTAACTGCCCTCAGAACTCTATACCAAAAAGAAATAAATATTTTTTTGTTTTCCAGCCTGTCAAATTTTAAAAAACTAATAAATAGCTGTTTATAATTCTCCATTGTTAAGTCCTCGTAATGTTTTCTTGTGTATAAGTTAATTATTTAATTTTCGTATTGTCTTGTTCTATACATTGTTACTATGATAAATTTTTGTTTTTGTTAATTAACGTTTATGTCTTAGGTTATTGCATCACCTGTGTGCTGCTGTTATAATAGTGATAGATGAACTCCTCCGAAGAGCACAAGTTCCCTTGAACTTATTCTTCGGTGGGCAATAAGTTGTGAAAATGATACCGATTGAATTATATACTTAACTATTTTGCCAATAAAGGAATACAATACAATACAATACAATACTCCCTCGAGCGGTCGCGGGCGGCATTTTATGCCGAAATTAAAACTCAATTTTTACTCCCTCGAGCGGTCGCGGGCGGCATTTTATGCCGAAATTAAAACTCAATTTTTACTCCCTCGAGCGGTCGCGGGCGGCATTTTATGCCGAAATTAAAACTCAATTTTTACTCCCTCGAGCGGTCGCGGGCGGCATTTTATGCCGACATTAAAACTCAATTTTTACGCGCCTAAGTCAGCTGTTAAGAAAGTGCAAATCGTGCAAAATAAATTATTACGAATTATATTAAATAAAAACTCTAGATATTCTTCCTCACTTTTGTGTAAATCTTTTGAATTTAAAAATATTAATCAAATTTATCATTTTCAATCTTGCATACATGTTTTTGGCGCTAAAGTTGATCCACGTCATCTTTTATCTTCGTCTGTTACTCGTAACTACAATAATTCCCGTGTCATTCTTCCTAATATAAATACTGAGTTCTACAGGAGAAATGCTTATGTAACTGCCCTCAGAACTCTATACCAAAAAGAAATAAATATTTTTTCGTTTTCCAGCCTGTCAAATTTTAAAAAACTATTAAATAGCTGTTTATAATTCTGCATTGTTAAGTCCTCGTAATGTTTTCTTGTGTATAAGTTAATTATTTAATTTTCGTATTGTCTTGTTCTTTACATTGTTACTATGATAAATTTTTGTTTTTGTTAATTAACGTTTATGTCTTAGGTTATTGCATCACCTGTGTGCTGCTGTTATAATAACGATAGATGAAGTCCTCCGAAGAGCACAACCCCCCCCCCCCCCCTTGAACTTATTCTTCGGTGGGCAATAAGTTGTGAAAATGATACCGATTGAATTATATACTTAACTATTTTGCCAATAAAGGAATACAATACAATACAATACTCCCTCGAGCGGTCGCGGGCGGCATTTTATGCCGAAATTAAAACTCAATTTTTACTCCCTCGAGCGGTCGCGGGCGGCATTTTATGCCGAAATTAAAACTCAATTTTTACTCCCTCGAGCGGTCGCGGGCGGCATTTTATGCCGAAATTAAAACTCAATTTTTACTCCCTCGAGCGGTCGCGGGCGGCATTTTATGCCGAAATTAAAACTCAATTTTTACTCCCTCGAGCGGTCGCGGGCGGCATTTTATGCCGAAATTAAAACTCAATTTTTACTCCCTCGAGCGGTCGCGGGCGGCATTTTATGCCGAAATTAAAACTCAATTTTTACTCCCTCGAGCGGTCGCGGGCGGCATTTTATGCCGAAATTAAAACTCAATTTTTACTCCCTCGAGCGGTCGTGGGCGGCATTTTATGCCGAAATTGAAACTCAATTTTTACGCGCCTAAGTCAGCTGTTAAGAAAGTGCAAATCGTGCAAAATAAATTATTACGAATTATATTAAATAAAAACTCTAGATATTCTTCCTCACTTTTGTTTAAATCTTTTGAAGTTAAAAATATTAATCAAATTTATCATTTTCAATCTTGCATACATCTTTTTGGCGCTAAAGTTGATCCACGTCCTCTTTTATCTTCGTCTGTTACTCGTAACTACAATAATTCCCGTGTCATTCTTCCTAATATAAATACTGAGTTCTACAGGAGAAATGCTTATGTAACTGCCCTCAGAACTCTATACCAAAAAGAAATAAATATTTTTTTGTTTTCCAGCCTGTCAAATTTTAAAAAACTAATAAATAGCTGTTTATAATTCTCCATTGTTAAGTCCTCGTAATGTTTTCTTGTGTATAAGTTAATTATTTAATTTTCGTATTGTCTTGTTCTATACATTGTTACTATGATAAATTTTTGTTTTTGTTAATTAACGTTTATGTCTTAGGTTATTGCATCACCTGTGTGCTGCTGTTATAATAGTGATAGATGAACTCCTCCGAAGAGCACAAGTTCCCTTGAACTTATTCTTCGGTGGGCAATAAGTTGTGAAAATGATACCGATTGAATTATATACTTAACTATTTTGCCAATAAAGGAATACAATACAATACTCCCTCGAGCGGTCGCGGGCGGCATTTTATGCCGAAATTAAAACTCAATTTTTACTCCCTCGAGCGGTCGCGGGCGGCATTTTATGCCGAAATTAAAACTCAATTTTTACTCCCTCGAGCGGTCGCGGGCGGCATTTTATGCCGAAATTAAAACTCAATTTTTACTCCCTCGAGCGGTCGCGGGCGGCATTTTATGCCGAATTTGAAACTCAATTTTTACGCGCCTAAGTCAGCTGTTAAGAAAGTGCAAATCGTGCAAAATAAATTATTACGAATTATATTAAATAAAAACTCTAGATATTCTTCCTCACTTTTGTTTAAATCTTTTGAAGTTAAAAATATTAATCAAATTCATCATTTTCAATCTTGCATACATCTTTTTGGCGCTAAAGTTGATCCACGTCCTCTTTTATCTTCGTCTGTTACTCGTAACTACAATAATTCCCGTGTCATTCTTCCTAATATAAATACTGAGTTCTACAGGAGAAATGCTTATGTAACTGCCCTCAGAACTCTATACCAAAAAGAAATAAATATTTTTTTGTTTTCCAGCCTGTCAAATTTTAAAAAACTAATAAATAGCTGTTTATAATTCTCCATTGTTGAGTCCTCGTAATGTTTTCTTGTGTATAAGTTAATTATTTAATTTTCGTATTGTCTTGTTCTATACATTGTTACTATGATAAATTTTTGTTTTTGTTAATTAACGTTTATGTCTTAGGTTATTGCATCACCTGTGTGCTGCTGTTATAATAGTGATAGATGAACTCCTCCGAAGAGCACAAGTTCCCTTGAACTTATTCTTCGGTGGGCAATAAGTTGTGAAAATGATACCGATTGAATTATATACTTAACTATTTTGCCAATAAAGGAATACAATACAATACAATACAATACTCCCTCGAGCGGTCGCGGGCGGCATTTTATGCCGAAAATAAAACTCAATTTTTACTCCCTCGAGCGGTCGCGGGCGGCATTTTATGCCGAAATTAAAACTCAATTTTTACTCCCTCGAGCGGTCGCGGGCGGCATTTTATGCCGAAATTAAAACTCAATTTTTACTCCCTCGAGCGGTCGCGGGCGGCATTTTATGCCGAAATTAAAACTCAATTTTTACTCCCTCGAGCGGTCGCGGGCGGCATTTTATGCCGAAATTAAAACTCAATTTTTACTCCCTCGAGCGGTCGCGGGCGGCATTTTATGTCGAAATTAAAACTCAATTTTTACTCCCTCGAGCGGTCGCGGGCAGCATTTTATGCCGAAATTAAAACTCAATTTTTACTCCCTCGAGCGGTCGCGGGCGGCATTTTATGCCGAAATTAAAACTCAATTTTTACTCCCTCGAGCGGTCGCGGGCGGCATTTTATGCCGAAATTAAAACTCAATTTTTACTCCCTCGAGGGGTCGCGGGCGGCATTTTATGCCGAAATTAAAACTCAATTTTTACTCCCTCGAGCGGTCGCGGGCGGCATTTTATGCCGAAATTAAAACTCAATTTTTACTCCCTCGAGCGGTCGCGGGCGGCATTTTATGCCGAAATTAAAACTCAATTTTTACTCCCTCGAGCGGTCGCGGGCGGCATTTTATGCCGAAATTAAAACTCAATTTTTACTTCCTCGAGCGGTCGCGGGCGGCATTTTATGCCGAAATTAAAACTCTATTTTTACTCCCTCGAGCGGTCGCGGGCGGCATTTTATGCCGAAATTAAAACTTAATTTTTACGCGCCTAAGTCAGCTGTTAAGAAAGTGCAAATCGTGCAAAATAAATTATTACGGATTATATTAAATAAAAACTCTCGATATTCTTCCTCACTTTTGTTTAAATCTTTTGAAGTTAAAAATATTAATCAAATTTATCATTTTCAATCTTGCATACATCTTTTTGGCGCTAAAGTTGATCCACGTCATCTTTTATCTTCGTCTGTTACTCGTAACTACAATAATTCCCGTGTCATTCTTCCTAATATAAATACTGAGTTCTACAGGAGAAATGCTTATGTAACTGCCCTCAGAACTCTATACCAAAAAGAAATAAATATTTTTTCGTTTTCCAGCCTGTCAAATTTTAAAAAACTATTAAATAGCTGTTTATAATTCTGCATTGTTAAGTCCTCGTAATGTTTTCTTGTGTATAAGTTAATTATTTAATTTTCGTATTGTCTTGTTCTTTACATTGTTACTATGATAAATTTTTGTTTTTGTTAATTAACGTTTATGTCTTAGGTTATTGCATCACCTGTGTGCTGCTGTTATAATAGTGATAGATGAACTCCTCCGAAGAGCACAAGTTCCCTTGAACTTATTCTTCGGTGGGCAATAAGTTGTGAAAATGATACCGATTGAATTATATACTTAACTATTTTGGCAATAAAGGAATACAATACAATACTCCCTCGAGCGGTCGCGGGCGGCATTTTATGCCGAAATTAAAACTCAATTTTTACTCCCTCGAGCGGTCGCGGGCGGCATTTTATGCCGAAATTAAAAGTCAATTTTTACTCCCTCGAGCGGTCGCGGGCGGCATTTTATGCCGAAATTAAAACTCAATTTTTACGCGCCTAAGTCAGCTGTTAAGAAAGTGCAAATCGTGCAAAATAAATTATTTCGAATTATATTAAATAAAAACTCTAGATATTCTTCCTCACTTTTGTTTAAATCTTTTGAAGTTAAAAATATTAATCAAATTTATCATTTTAAATCTTGCATACATCTTTTTGGCGCTAAAGTTGATCCACGTCCTCTTTTATCTTCGTCTGTTACTCGTAACTACAATAATTCCCGTGTCATTCTTCCTAATATAAATACTGAGTTCTACAGGAGAAATGCTTATGTAACTGCCCTCAGAACTCTATATTGGAAGGACTAAAAAAAAACAATGAAATAAGTGCAATTGCAGTCGAAGGAGAGGTTCTCAAGTTTAAGGATAAGCCTATGGAAATGGTAAACCATTTTAATAATCATTTTACAACGGTTGGGGAGAAAATAGCTGAGGAAGTCTCGGGGCAGGAAGTACCCAAAGTCGAATCCAGACGATATGACTATACTGATAAATTTCTAGAAGTCTCCGAATATGATGTAATAAAAGTTATAGACAGTTTGAAAGGCGGATCCAGTCCTGGTATCGATGGCTTCACTTCGGAACTGATAAAAAGGTTTAAGGATCAATTAGCAGCCCCAATAAGGAAAATAGCCAATCGCAGTTTTTGTGAAAATAATTTCCCTGCAATATACAAACGAGCGTTGCTCATTCCTCTGTATAAGAAAGGTGATCCTGAGGATATGCATAATTATCGACCTATATCTCTTTTGTCTGTCATAGCTAAGATTATTGAACGATTAGCAAAGAATAAGAAAGGTGATCCTGAGGATATGCATAATTATCGACCTATATCTCTTTTGTCTGTCATAGCTAAGATTATTGAACGATTAGCAAAGAATTATTTTGTTGAGTTCTTAGAAGAGCACAGTTTAATTAGTAGTAGACAGTTTGGTTTCCGGAAGGGTAGAAGTACTGACGATGCAATCGGCTACATGACAAGAAAGGTTTTGGCGGCAATGGACGATGGAAATAAAGTAATTTGCATATACCAGGATCTTGCTAAGGCTTTTGATACGGTTTCCCATGTGAAGCTGGTTCAGGCTGTTGAGCACACTGGTATCAATCGGGGATTCGTTAAGTGGACGGCTAGTTACCTAGAAGACAGGTGTCAATACACAAAAGTTGGTGGGGTAGTTAGCGAGAAACAAACCTGCAGGTGTGGATCCCGCAGGGTACGGTTTTAGGCCCCATCTATTTTATCGTTTTCATGGACCGTTTACTGAGAATAAACACGGGTGGGGAAACGGTATCTTTTGCTGATGATACGGCTTACATAGTAGCAGGAACTAGTTGGGATCAAGTGGTTAAAAAAGCTGAAATCTGCCTTACTAAAACTCTCAGCTGCCTTAGGGAGATGGGTATGAAGATAAACCTATCAAAGACCAACTTTTTGGCGTTTACATTCCGTGAATATGAAACTCCCCAGATCATAAATATAAAATGCCATACTTCTCAGTGTGTTGACCAATGGCAGTGTGACTGCCCAGTAATTAATCAGGCGTCCTCAGTTCGTTATTTAGGAGTTGAGGTTGACCAACATTTAAAATGGGATAGGCATGTAAATAAACTGAACAATTCTATAAGGAAATTGATTTATGTATGCAGAGAGTTGAGGAGTTTTTTATCTAGGGATGCATTGAAAATGTTTTATTTTGCAATGATTCAATCGTTGTTGATTTATGGGGCTTCGGGCTGGGGGGGATGCAATGCTACACGTCTGAATTCTATTTTTCTTGCACAAAAATTGGTGATAAAGGTAATCCTCAAAAAAAAGAGAAGGTATTCTACCGAACTGCTTTTTGGGGATTTTGGGGTACTCACGCTCAGGGATCTTATAAACAAGGCAGCCATTATAAAGATTTATAGGGACCTCCGTGATGGAAATATAGAATTATTGGAGGAGGGTGCAACGAGATCTAGAGGGAAATATTTGGTGGTGACGCCATTCCGAAAAACCTCCCATGGCCAAATGGCGTATGACCACAGAGGTGCTAAGCTTTTCAATGCTCTCCCGTGGGAACTGTGCGCCACGCAAGAGTGCAGGAAATTCAAGAGGGAGCTGAAAAAGCACTTTGCTGCCTAGCAAAAAAAAAATTGAGATGTAAAATTATGTTCTTGAGTTAATGTTTAACCTTTGTAGCAATTAATTAATTTCTTGATTGTCTATTTTTCTTTTTTTTTGGCTCTGTGTCACTAGAAGTGTTTTTCCGTTACGTTTTTGATGATCTGGAAATATTAAGCAAAATATGTATAAATAGAAATAAGGTGTTTTTTCTTTTTGTTATTACAATCATTTTTGTTTGATGTGGAACTATTAATTGTAAGCTTTTAGTATTAACTACTCCCTTCCACAGCACAAGTCTATGACTTAAAGTGGAGGGTTGCATTTTTCCTGGATTAGTATAGTAAATTTCACTAATAAATGCTTTAAATATGAAGAAAAAAAAAAAAAAAATTAAAACTCAATTTTTACTTCGTCGAGCGGTCGCGGGCGGCATTTTATGCCGAAATTAAAACTCAATTTTTACTCCCTCGAGCGGTCGCGGGCGGCATTTTATGCCGAAATTAAAACTAAATTTTTACTCCCTCGAGCGGTCGCGGGCGGCATTTTATGCCGAAATTAAAACTCAATTTTTACGCGCCTAAGTCAGCTGTTAAGAAAGTGCAAATCGTGCCAAATAAATTATTACGAATTATATTAAATAAAAACTCTAGATATTCTTCCTCACTTTTGTTTAAATCTTTTGAAGTTAAAAATATTAATCAAATTTATCATTTTCAATCTTGCATACATCTTTTTGGCGCTAAAGTTGATCCACGTCCTCTTTTATCTTCGTCTGTTACTCGTAACTACAATAATTCCCGTGTCATTCTTCCTAATATAAATACTGAGTTCTACAGGGGAAATGCTTATGTAACTGCCCTCAGAACTCTATACCAAAAAGAAATAAATATTTTTTCGTTTTCCAGCCTGTCAAATTTTAAAAAACTATTAAATAGCTGTTTATAATTCTGCATTGTTAAGTCCTCGTAATGTTTTCTTGTGTATAAGTTAATTATTTAATTTTCGTATTGTCTTGTTCTTTACATTGTTACTATGATAAATTTTTGTTTTTGGTAATTAACGTTTATGTCTTAGGTTATTGCATCACCTGTGTGCTGCTGTTATAATAGTGATAGATGAACTCCTCCGAAGAGCACAAGTTCCCTTGAACTTATTCTTCGGTGGGCAATGAGTTGTGAAAATGATACCGATTGAATTATATACTTAACTATTTTGCCAATAAAGGAATACAATACAATACAATACTCCCTCGAGCGGTCGCGGGCGGCATTTTATGCCGAAATTAAAACACAATTTTTACTCCCTCGAGCGGTCGCGGGCGGCATTTTATGCCGAAATTAAAACTCAATTTTTACTCCCTCGAGCGGTCGCGGGCGGCATTTTATGCCGAAATTAAAACTAAATTTTTACTCCCTCGAGCGGTCGCGGGCGGCATTTTATGCCGAAATTAAAACTCAATTTTTACGCGCCTAAGTCAGCTGTTAAGAAAGTGCAAATCGTGCCAAATAAATTATTACGAATTATATTAAATAAAAACTCTAGATATTCTTCCTCACTTTTGTTTAAATCTTTTGAAGTTAAAAATATTAATCAAATTTATCATTTTCAATCTTGCATACATCTTTTTGGCGCTAAAGTTGATCCACGTCCTCTTTTATCTTCGTCTGTTACTCGTAACTACAATAATTCCCGTGTCATTCTTCCTAATATAAATACTGAGTTCTACAGGAGAAATGCTTATGTAACTGCCCTCAGAACTCTATACCAAAAAGAAATAAATATTTTTTCGTTTTCCAGCCTGTCAAATTTTAAAAAACTATTAAATAGCTGTTTATAATTCTGCATTGTTAAGTCCTCGTAATGTTTTCTTGTGTATAAGTTAATTATTTAATTTTCGTATTGTCTTGTTCTTTACATTGTTACTATGATAAATTTTTGTTTTTGGTAATTAACGTTTATGTCTTAGGTTATTGCATCACCTGTGTGCTGCTGTTATAATAGTGATAGATGAACTCCTCCGAAGAGCACAAGTTCCCTTGAACTTATTCTTCGGTGGGCAATGAGTTGTGAAAATGATACCGATTGAATTATATACTTAACTATTTTGCCAATAAAGGAATACAATACAATACAATACTCCCTCGAGCGGTCGCGGGCGGCATTTTATGCCGAAATTAAAACTCAATTTTTACTCCCTCGAGCGGTCGCGGGCGGCATTTTATGCCGAAATTAAAACTCAATTTTTACTCCCTCGAGCGGTCGCGGGCGGCATTTTATGCCGAAATTAAAACTCAATTTTTACTCCCTCGAGCGGTCGCGGGCGGCATTTTATGCCGAAATTAAAACTCAATTTTTACGCGCCTAAGTCAGCTGTTAAGAAAGTGCAAATCGTGCCAAATAAATTATTACGAATTATATTAAATAAAAACTCTAGATATTCTTCCTCACTTTTGTTTAAATCTTTTGAAGTTAAAAATATTAATCAAATTTATCATTTTCAATTAGTTAGCGAGAAACAAACCTGCAGGTGTGGATCCCGCAGGGTACGGTTTTAGGCCCCATCTATTTTATCGTTTTCATGGACCGTTTACTGAGAATAAACACGGGTGGGGAAACGGTATCTTTTGCTGATGATACGGCTTACATAGTAGCAGGAACTAGTTGGGATCAAGTGGTTAAAAAAGCTGAAATCTGCCTTACTAAAACTCTCAGCTGCCTTAGGGAGATGGGTATGAAGATAAACCTATCAAAGACCAACTTTTTGGCGTTTACATTCCGTGAATATGAAACTCCCCAGATCATAAATATAAAATGCCATACTTCTCAGTGTGTTGACCAATGGCAGTGTGACTGCCCAGTAATTAATCAGGCGTCCTCAGTTCGTTATTTAGGAGTTGAGGTTGACCAACATTTAAAATGGGATAGGCATGTAAATAAACTGAACAATTCTATAAGGAAATTGATTTATGTATGCAGAGAGTTGAGGAGTTTTTTATCTAGGGATGCATTGAAAATGTTTTATTTTGCAATGATTCAATCGTTGTTGATTTATGGGGCTTCGGGCTGGGGGGGATGCAATGCTACACGTCTGAATTCTATTTTTCTTGCACAAAAATTGGTGATAAAGGTAATCCTCAAAAAAAAGAGAAGGTATTCTACCGAACTGCTTTTTGGGGATTTTGGGGTACTCACGCTCAGGGATCTTATAAACAAGGCAGCCATTATAAAGATTTATAGGGACCTCCGTGATGGAAATATAGAATTATTGGAGGAGGGTGCAACGAGATCTAGAGGGAAATATTTGGTGGTGACGCCATTCCGAAAAACCTCCCATGGCCAAATGGCGTATGACCACAGAGGTGCTAAGCTTTTCAATGCTCTCCCGTGGGAACTGTGCGCCACGCAAGAGTGCAGGAAATTCAAGAGGGAGCTGAAAAAGCACTTTGCTGCCTAGCAAAAAAAAAATTGAGATGTAAAATTATGTTCTTGAGTTAATGTTTAACCTTTGTAGCAATTAATTAATTTCTTGATTGTCTATTTTTCTTTTTTTTTGGCTCTGTGTCACTAGAAGTGTTTTTCCGTTACGTTTTTGATGATCTGGAAATATTAAGCAAAATATGTATAAATAGAAATAAGGTGTTTTTTCTTTTTGTTATTACAATCATTTTTGTTTGATGTGGAACTATTAATTGTAAGCTTTTAGTATTAACTACTCCCTTCCACAGCACAAGTCTATGACTTAAAGTGGAGGGTTGCATTTTTCCTGGATTAGTATAGTAAATTTCACTATTAAATGCTTTAAATATGAAGAAAAAAAAAAAAAAAATTAAAACTCAATTTTTACTTCGTCGAGCGGTCGCGGGCGGCATTTTATGCCGAAATTAAAACTCAATTTTTACTCCCTCGAGCGGTCGCGGGCGGCATTTTATGCCGAAATTAAAACTAAATTTTTACTCCCTCGAGCGGTCGCGGGCGGCATTTTATGCCGAAATTAAAACTCAATTTTTACGCGCCTAAGTCAGCTGTTAAGAAAGTGCAAATCGTGCCAAATAAATTATTACGAATTATATTAAATAAAAACTCTAGATATTCTTCCTCACTTTTGTTTAAATCTTTTGAAGTTAAAAATATTAATCAAATTTATCATTTTCAATCTTGCATACATCTTTTTGGCGCTAAAGTTGATCCACGTCCTCTTTTATCTTCGTCTGTTACTCGTAACTACAATAATTCCCGTGTCATTCTTCCTAATATAAATACTGAGTTCTACAGGGGAAATGCTTATGTAACTGCCCTCAGAACTCTATACCAAAAAGAAATAAATATTTTTTCGTTTTCCAGCCTGTCAAATTTTAAAAAACTATTAAATAGCTGTTTATAATTCTGCATTGTTAAGTCCTCGTAATGTTTTCTTGTGTATAAGTTAATTATTTAATTTTCGTATTGTCTTGTTCTTTACATTGTTACTATGATAAATTTTTGTTTTTGGTAATTAACGTTTATGTCTTAGGTTATTGCATCACCTGTGTGCTGCTGTTATAATAGTGATAGATGAACTCCTCCGAAGAGCACAAGTTCCCTTGAACTTATTCTTCGGTGGGCAATGAGTTGTGAAAATGATACCGATTGAATTATATACTTAACTATTTTGCCAATAAAGGAATACAATACAATACAATACTCCCTCGAGCGGTCGCGGGCGGCATTTTATGCCGAAATTAAAACACAATTTTTACTCCCTCGAGCGGTCGCGGGCGGCATTTTATGCCGAAATTAAAACTCAATTTTTACTCCCTCGAGCGGTCGCGGGCGGCATTTTATGCCGAAATTAAAACTAAATTTTTACTCCCTCGAGCGGTCGCGGGCGGCATTTTATGCCGAAATTAAAACTCAATTTTTACGCGCCTAAGTCAGCTGTTAAGAAAGTGCAAATCGTGCCAAATAAATTATTACGAATTATATTAAATAAAAACTCTAGATATTCTTCCTCACTTTTGTTTAAATCTTTTGAAGTTAAAAATATTAATCAAATTTATCATTTTCAATCTTGCATACATCTTTTTGGCGCTAAAGTTGATCCACGTCCTCTTTTATCTTCGTCTGTTACTCGTAACTACAATAATTCCCGTGTCATTCTTCCTAATATAAATACTGAGTTCTACAGGAGAAATGCTTATGTAACTGCCCTCAGAACTCTATACCAAAAAGAAATAAATATTTTTTCGTTTTCCAGCCTGTCAAATTTTAAAAAACTATTAAATAGCTGTTTATAATTCTGCATTGTTAAGTCCTCGTAATGTTTTCTTGTGTATAAGTTAATTATTTAATTTTCGTATTGTCTTGTTCTTTACATTGTTACTATGATAAATTTTTGTTTTTGGTAATTAACGTTTATGTCTTAGGTTATTGCATCACCTGTGTGCTGCTGTTATAATAGTGATAGATGAACTCCTCCGAAGAGCACAAGTTCCCTTGAACTTATTCTTCGGTGGGCAATGAGTTGTGAAAATGATACCGATTGAATTATATACTTAACTATTTTGCCAATAAAGGAATACAATACAATACAATACTCCCTCGAGCGGTCGCGGGCGGCATTTTATGCCGAAATTAAAACTCAATTTTTACTCCCTCGAGCGGTCGCGGGCGGCATTTTATGCCGAAATTAAAACTCAATTTTTACTCCCTCGAGCGGTCGCGGGCGGCATTTTATGCCGAAATTAAAACTCAATTTTTACTCCCTCGAGCGGTCGCGGGCGGCATTTTATGCCGAAATTAAAACTCAATTTTTACGCGCCTAAGTCAGCTGTTAAGAAAGTGCAAATCGTGCCAAATAAATTATTACGAATTATATTAAATAAAAACTCTAGATATTCTTCCTCACTTTTGTTTAAATCTTTTGAAGTTAAAAATATTAATCAAATTTATCATTTTCAATTAGTTAGCGAGAAACAAACCTGCAGGTGTGGATCCCGCAGGGTACGGTTTTAGGCCCCATCTATTTTATCGTTTTCATGGACCGTTTACTGAGAATAAACACGGGTGGGGAAACGGTATCTTTTGCTGATGATACGGCTTACATAGTAGCAGGAACTAGTTGGGATCAAGTGGTTAAAAAAGCTGAAATCTGCCTTACTAAAACTCTCAGCTGCCTTAGGGAGATGGGTATGAAGATAAACCTATCAAAGACCAACTTTTTGGCGTTTACATTCCGTGAATATGAAACTCCCCAGATCATAAATATAAAATGCCATACTTCTCAGTGTGTTGACCAATGGCAGTGTGACTGCCCAGTAATTAATCAGGCGTCCTCAGTTCGTTATTTAGGAGTTGAGGTTGACCAACATTTAAAATGGGATAGGCATGTAAATAAACTGAACAATTCTATAAGGAAATTGATTTATGTATGCAGAGAGTTGAGGAGTTTTTTATCTAGGGATGCATTGAAAATGTTTTATTTTGCAATGATTCAATCGTTGTTGATTTATGGGGCTTCGGGCTGGGGGGGATGCAATGCTACACGTCTGAATTCTATTTTTCTTGCACAAAAATTGGTGATAAAGGTAATCCTCAAAAAAAAGAGAAGGTATTCTACCGAACTGCTTTTTGGGGATTTTGGGGTACTCACGCTCAGGGATCTTATAAACAAGGCAGCCATTATAAAGATTTATAGGGACCTCCGTGATGGAAATATAGAATTATTGGAGGAGGGTGCAACGAGATCTAGAGGGAAATATTTGGTGGTGACGCCATTCCGAAAAACCTCCCATGGCCAAATGGCGTATGACCACAGAGGTGCTAAGCTTTTCAATGCTCTCCCGTGGGAACTGTGCGCCACGCAAGAGTGCGGGAAATTCAAGAGGGAGCTGAAAAAGCACTTTGCTGCCTAGCAAAAAAAAAAAATTGAGATGTAAAATTATGTTCTTGAGTTAATGTTTAACCTTTGTAGCAATTAATTAATTTCTTGATTGTCTATTTTTCTTTTTTTTTGGCTCTGTGTCACTAGAAGTGTTTTTCCGTTACGTTTTTGATGATCTGGAAATATTAAGCAAAATATGTATAAATAGAAATAAGGTGTTTTTTCTTTTTGTTATTACAATCATTTTTGTTTGATGTGGAACTATTAATTGTAAGCTTTTAGTATTAACTACTCCCTTCCACAGCACAAGTCTATGACTTAAAATGCCGCCCGCGACCGCTCGAGGGAGTAAAAATTGAGTTTTAATTTCGGCATAAAATGCCGCCCGCGACCGCTCGAGGGAGTATTGTATTGTATTGTATTCCTTTATTGGCAAAATAGTTAAGTATATAATTCAATCGGTATCATTTTCACAACTCATTGCCCACCGAAGAATAAGTTCAAGGGAACTTGTGCTCTTCGGAGGAGTTCATCTATCACTATTATAACAGCAGCACACAGGTGATGCAATAACCTAAGACATAAACGTTAATTACCAAAAACAAAAATTTATCATAGTAACAATGTAAAGAACAAGACAATACGAAAATTAAATAATTAACTTATACACAAGAAAACATTACGAGGACTTAACAATGCAGAATTATAAACAGCTATTTAATAGTTTTTTAAAATTTGACAGGCTGGAAAACGAAAAAATATTTATTTCTTTTTGGTATAGAGTTCTGAGGGCAGTTACATAAGCATTTCTCCTGTAGAACTCAGTATTTATATTAGGAAGAATGACACGGGAATTATTGTAGTTACGAGTAACAGACGAAGATAAAAGATGACGTGGATCAACTTTAGCGCCAAAAAGATGTATGCAAGATTGAAAATGATAAATTTGATTAATATTTTTAACTTCAAAAGATTTAAACAAAAGTGAGGAAGAATATCTAGAGTTTTTATTTAATATAATCCGTAATAATTTATTTGGCACGATTTGCACTTTCTTAACAGCTGACTTAGGCGCGTAAAAATTGAGTTTTAATTTCGGCATAAAAAATGGCAAAAAAAATTGAAACATCGATGTATCGATGTGCCGATGCATCGAAACCTCGACATCGATGTTCCAAAAACATCGACACAGAAAACATCGATGGAAAAACATCAATGTGTCCCGCAAAAACATCGATGTTTCAAAAACATCGATGTATGATTGCCATCCCTAGATCCGATACTGGCACTTGAAGGTTGAGGGTACTATTTTTACACAGGTTACACACACATCAACTCAAGCTATAACTTGTCTTTCTTGTTCAAGAAAGTAAAAATCTTCACTATCTCGTCCTTGCAAGTGCGGTGGGCTCTTGTTGTCCCAAACATCGATTATTTTCATAGAAGTTCAGAATCATTCGCAGGAGAATGAAAACCTCTTTGTGGTAGATTTTTCAAGCCTTGGAAAATTTGGGAAATTTCGGGCCGTAAAGATAGAAACAAATAATAGTAAAAAATAAACTTGAAACTAAATTAAACTTATTAAAGTAACTTACAAATCAAAAAACCAATGTGAAACGGGAAACTCCATTTCGTCGAGGAATCAGCAACACCACCAAACTCGTTTTTCACAACTTTTCAGGAGAGAGAAAAAACCGATTTTTTCATCCATAAAGGCCTAATTGACTGAAGTTTTTCTCGATATTTATGATGAATGATATCTATTCTCTTTCATTTATTATTCCTGTATAAGCACAATAATTATTTATAAGTTGTATCGTTTCATTTGTATTGAATATTCCTATACATGGTGGATATGGTGGAAGACCAAGGAATTGGTCAAAGGTTGAATAATTCTCATCATTATGTTTATAATTGCCAAAATTTATGTTTGCTAGTGCATACCCAATTCAGCATTCAGCCAGTCTTAGGATAGCCAAGTAAGAAAATCAATAACATTTATTTTCTTATAATATGTTATATCACAATAATAATAGCTAATATATACCTACATTATTATTATTATTTGTTACCTATATAATATTATTTTCTTATAATATCTTATAAATTTGAATTGAACCAATCTTGGTTTTTTTTGAAAGTTGGGAAATTTTGCTGGTTGGAAAATTGGGAGTTGGGAAAATTTGGACCCCCCCCCCCCCCTGGTTTTCTTCACGCTACGGCCCTGGCCACGACATTCACACAATAGTTGAGTGAATCCAGGTAGGATTCAAAAACGTTAACCTTATTTCGAGATTGTTCCGTTATTCCGTTCTCTAACTGGAGCACATGATGAAGAAACGTGGTTGATATTTGAGATGTACTTCATGTTTAGTCTGCTCTAACCTGATACCGGAATGAGATACCGCAATTCTGACTTCACCATCGTGTTCAGCGTTGAAAAATCTTTATAGCTGACGGGGGTTTGGGCAGTGTTGATGGGGTGGGGAAGGGGGCGAAGGCTCAGAATGCCCCAGGTACCAAGCAATGTGCCTAACTTTATTTTCTACGTTTGGAAAAATTAGATAATGACTTTTTTCTTTATAAGTAAATTTTGTGATCCATTAACATCTTTGGCTCGAATCCTTGGTTTTTTGCTGAATAAAATATGTGGATTGATGTTGTGTATGTGACACATGAGCGCGACTATCAATGTCGAGCTGGAGGCGCGACTATCGGAAAGTTATAGTCTCGACTTTTCTGAACTTTTACAAGAACAAGAAATGTGACGCGATTACAACTGCCTCGATGCGTCAACAAACTTGATGTTGAATTGAAACTTACCTGTCACACAGCCCATTCATAGGATTTGTTCGTTTTAAACAACAATCTGTAACTACACACAATGGTCCGAGGAAATACAAAGCGAATGAAAATCCATTTTGCTCTTTTGTAGTCTGTACAAAAATGCCTTTTATTCCCTTGAGGAGACCAAATATCGAAGTCGTCTTTAGAAGCGCACACTCCTGCAACGTCAAAGTGCTTCCCCGTAAAGTCGCTGTTCACCGCTCTCAAGAACATGTGGGCGCGTTTCCACGGGGCCAAGACGGTTCGTGTTCGGAAAAGCTTTAGGCCCCGAGACTGACTACTTCCAGGAGTCAAGAAAAGTTCGGGAGGAAGCGAGACGGTGAGGGGGTTGACTGACAGAAACAGACAAAAGGTTTCCGTCAATATCTCCCGCCAGAACAAAGTGTTTCCCGACGTTTACTGCACATCCCCCACTTCCACTTCCTTTTTTTCTCTTTCTTCGCATTCGTGAAGCAGCCTACAGGAGAACAAATCATTTGCTTCCATAATATACTGCTACCAATACCATTCCCCTCGGTAAACTTACTTATCCAAATCGCCAACTTGTTGGTAGTTGTTTGAAGTTGCCACCTTTGTAATATAACCGACACGTAGTACCGACTCTTTTATGCCATTTCATCTCGACTAGCATGTCCTCGTCGCGGTTTCATTGAAAACCTTCATGGCCATCAACAGTCCACACCTCTTCAGAATTGTAATTTCAAATGTTCAGCCCAACATCATGTTTTAAATGTAAATAATTATTTTATTTCACGAATTTTCTTAGTTCATATTGTTTCGTGTGTGCTGGAGCTGAACAATTCTATCACTTGCTCTTTTCTCTTCCTCATACTAGGTTGGGCAGATAGATATGAGTAATATTTAATATGACCTTTACGTGTCCTATCTTCAATATCTTCACAAAAACATCAGTTAGGGAAATGAAGATCTTTTTCATTGAACGCGCTATTTATCATGCCGTGACCGTTGGGTTCATGCTACAACAGAAGGAGGGTCGGCCACATCTTTCACACGTATTTCAAAGAATTAAATTCGATTTAAATATTAAATTCGATCTTGGGGGGAGAATGTTTCAAACCAATAATATATAAATAAAATAAAAATGAGCCTTATAAGCTTTAGGAAGGGCCAAAAAGCCGATCGGTCATATTGTTAACACATTCAAACCGACGTGACGCGAATCCGCGTCATCCTTCCCAAGCCAAAACACCGGCATCGTTCTGTGTGTTTTAAAGGCGGCATTGAAAATAGCCGGACGGTCGGATAGTCTCCTAACTCTCACGAAACCATTGTTGGATTGTAAGCTTTCAGAGGGCAAAGTTCGTTTTTTAGTCCCCCTCCACAAGTTTTCGAGTTCCTGTGCCTTGAACGTCAGTCTGCTCCCTCAGCTCACCCCAAAGTGTTTTTTTTTTTTTTTACTGTTTCTTTGCACTTTTTATCATTGTGATTGAGCCATTTCTACCAACGACAGTGAGCTTAAGTCCAACCAGAAAAGTAAGTCCTTCATGTTATTCTATTATTTTGTTTTTTCTTCCGATGTCTCCAATGTAATTTCTGTTCAATCTCCTCGTCTTGCATTCTTACTTGAATCCTTTGAAATCGCAGGTATATTCAGATGAAGAAATTCGAACACTTCTCGATGATTTGTGTTCGGATAGTGAGGAAGATACAATCTACGTCGAGGACGATACAATTGAGGTCATCGATATTTCGAGCTTTGCTGAGAAAAATAATATCTCATGCAATAACAATGAAGCTGTTCCTTCGCCATCTTGTAAGTTATAACTCACTCTAATAAAGAGGTTCTTTGGAATTGCCGGTTTACTCAACTAAATTGAGATTTTTTTTTTAAGATAGTCACAGAGAAATTCGTGAAAAAAGTAATACCTATGTCACAATAAAATCAAGATGGTCACGGTCACTTTTTTGAATTTCCAGATCCTATGTTAGAAGATCTTGAAGCTTGTTTGGGGTACCCTTGATGGTACAAAATAAGATGGTACAAAAAACTTGGTATACATATTTTTCAGAGACTTTTGTCAAACGCTCGCTTTTATCACAATGGATATTATCGCACAGCACTTGATCAACAATTCTTCCAGCTGGAAATAGTAAAATTGCTTTTACCCCCACCACCACTCCCACCAATGGTACAACCTAAGACAAAAATACATCTTCCAACACTGATCCCCAAAAAGGGTCCAAAAAGTGACACTAAGCGCAGGAGATGTGTACATTGTTATAAAAAAAAAGTGAGAAAGGATACCACATTTCATTGTTCCGACTGCCAAGATAACCCAGCCTTGTGCCTCGAATGTTTTAGGGAATTCCATTTTTATTAATAATGTTCATTACATGTAAACCTAAATTCCTAACTTCTTGTTCGTGCTTTCTGGACTAAATATTTTTAATGATCAAATGTGGACTAATTTGATTACCATACTTCCAATCACCCACAAACTTTCCAATTAACCCGACGTGACGCAAATCCGCGTCTTCCTTCCCAACCCAAAACACCGGCATGACGCGGATCCGCGTCCATAATTAACTCACCTATAATAATTATAACGTTCCTATGCATGGAACAATAATTTTTTATCATAGTTGCTGTGTTCCCACATCTCTAACATACTAAAAACTCTGCAAATTATTGACACAACGGTTCATTATCTTCTTTGTACAGATCACTAGGTCTGAATGTCTAGATCCTAAATGTTAGATTAATTATTATTATCAATCATCACTAATTATTAACAATTTTATCAAGTACCTAGTGAAAATTATTATAATTTATTGTTAGGTATTAATAATTCGTATTTATTATTAATAATAATTATTATTAATTATGATTAATTAATGCGATATAATTCTGGGGTCTTTAATACTACGTCGGTAATAATTTTTCTATAAAAGAAGTACCTACCAAGAAACATTCTAAATTACCTTCATTTCCGTAGCACAAAACGCACCTCAGAACAACAAATTTGACATCACTTAAGCCATATGATGTTCCAAAGAGCTTGTTAGTATGAAAATGGACCTGTATTTCAACAGTTTGATTCACGATCGTGTTGTGAGGCACAATCTTTGAGCCGTCATTGTGAACGAACGGCTGGTCGTACAAAGCTGCGGATGGTCTTAAAAAATTCTACGGAACAAACTCTATCTAAATATGAAATAAAAAACATACCGTTCTATATAAATTTTTCGAGATATGAGATTTTCAAATTTTCAAAATTCGTTTTGAACCCCTTCCCCTTGACCTAGGGTTATGAAAAGTTTCGAGGATCATTGTGGGGCTGGTCCAAACCCAGAAACCAAATTTCGTAATTTTAGCTCAACGTTAACTGGGCAAAGTGGCGCGTACGGCGGACGGACGGATTTTTGGTTTATTATCTTCGATAATGAACCATTGGAATCGCCCAAAGAAAAAAATTTTTTAACCCCCCCTCAAAATTTGTTGGTTTACGTTTCAAGATACGTAGATTCAGAAAATCGAATAAAAAAAAATCCGTCCGTCACCCGTACGCCGTCCCCCGTACGCCGTCCCCCGTACGCCGTCCGTGGCACTTTGCCCAGTTAGCGTTGAGCTAAAATTACGAAATTTGGTTTCTGGGTTTGGACCAGCCCCACAATGATCCTCGAAACTTTTCATAACCCTAGGTCAAGGGGAAGGGGTTCAAAACGAACTTTGAAATTTCGACAATGTCATATCTCTAAAAATTCTCATGAAACGGTGTAATGTTTAGTTCACTTTTGAATGACCTGAAAAATTACGAATCTTTTAAGACCAATCGGATTTTTGTGCAACCAGCCGTTCGTTCACAGTGAGCGCGCAAAGGTTTAGTAAAAACACTAAACTTCGCGTCGAAAACGGCCGTTAGGTGGGACAACCTCCAGACGCCCAGAATAAAACTACCTTTTTTCATCTTCCCGGTAAACTACAGTCTAGAAATTTTAACCGTGAGTCGGGGATAGACCACATTGCAATATTCACTCGGTTTCTCATCTGTAAAATTGTTTAAATAATACCTTTTTGTAATAATACAAATTAAATTTTGATGATGAGCTATTGACTTGAAATTTTAAAAATAGTTCAGAACTGGTTCACAATGCAATATTCACTCGGTTTCTTGTCTGTAAAATTGTTTAAATAATAGCTATTTGTTTAAACAAATTAAATTTTGATGATGAGCTAGATACTTGAAATTTTAAATATAGGTCAGAAATGGATAACATTTCAATATTCACTCGGTTTGTATGACATGGTATGAGTATGGTATGGTATATTATTGTATGTATGATTTGGTATAGTACAGTATGGTATGATAGGAAAGAAAATCGTATGGTATGGTATGAGTACGGTGAGAATATGGTATGGTGCCGATTTGCAACACAGTCTGGTTCGATACCGTCGATAAGATGTGTGCATCGTATCTACTCCTCTGCAATAATCACAAGTAGATGGCCCTTGGCTCATTCCTTTCGATTTCTTGATATAGCTGGTATGCTGACATAGTTGGTGCAATGCGCAAATTGTATACCACTTCAACAACCCAGAGAAAGTAGAAAGAAGGCGTATTTTCCTAAGCAATCTGGCATCATTTTAAAACCATAACAGAGAAGATGAGTTCCTTCCTGGACCTAGTCATTATCAACTAACGTGCTAACGTGTCAAGAAGTTCGACGAAAAGGACCTCGCCACATATTTCCCCCTTCACAAAAAAAAATAATGTTACCATTTTTTAGTTACTTATATATTTTCACACGTCAATAAAGTCGTATTAGACGTGTAATGGAATTGTCTGTCAGTTAGACCCTTTGTTCTATTCCTAATAATGTTTATTTGCAAGTAGCTCAGTAAAAACGTGCGGCCGACCTCAGTTCTGGTAGCGCCCGCTTGTGTGATTCGGGAAGGAGCGCCCTCCGGATGTTGTACTCCGATCAAATTAGTTCAGAAACGTAGCCAGGTGCTTAAGAAAGGGGAAATTGGTAGCTTGAGATGTGTACATTTTTCACATAAATCCAGAACTTTCCAACGAGTGGCGAACGATTTCTTCGCGATGAAAATTATGGAAGTTACATTTTTCTACCAACGGGTAGATTGTACGTGAAAATCGACCGAAATAGAAACGTTGCATTTTTTTCGTGTTACATTTTCACAGATAGACCCCCACGCCGAGACTAATCCATGTCAAAACGACTGCACCCCGTATTTAACCTGTTCTACCCGCCTAACCTTATACAACTAGAGATAATGGAAATTCCTACCTACCTACCTATTTATTGATAAAAGGGTAGCGTACATCCAAAGAAACAAAATGTACCGTTCTAGGCTCATAAATTTATCCGGAACGGTTTTTCGGTCGGCCACGAATGTTTATCGACATCCCTAGTTCAAGCGGGAGGACCGTCGACATTAATCCTAGATAGTAGATGAACTAGCTTATCACTCACCTTTCACTCCTATCGACAAAACAGATCAGAGTATAATCCAATGGCACATCACAAACACTCGCGTTTTGTATCGAAATGCCCATAAATAAACTGACCCGTTGCTATCGAGTTTCATTCCGACATCGCGAACACCCCGAAACTCACGATTCAATTCAAAAGTGGTGGAAGACCAAAAGGAGTTGGTATCCGTCGATATCTTGATACACAATCACAATTAAAATAGAAAAAACCACAGAATGATCGGCACAGGAGCGACTGAGGTCGGGAAACTGCACTCCTAGTTACGCACTGCCGACTTGATCGGCCACGTATTGATTTTTTCCCCCTAAACTAGAATATTCTCGTATACCTACGTGTACAATTCAGCTAATTAAAATTAATCTTATCAAATTCTGATAAGAAGTCGAATTCAAATTAACCTTATCAGTCTGTAGCAGTAAGATAAGGAACCTGGTAAACCTTCTCCATGTGAACTATAGGGATGTGTAGGTATATCTTACTGATGCACACTGATAAGATTCATTTGAATTTGACTTCTTATCATACTTTGATAAGATTAATCTTAATTAGCTGAATTGTGCACTTCGTATACGGGAATATTATACTTTAGGGAAAAAAATCAATAGGTGGCCGATCAAGTTGGCGGTGCGTAACTACGCAGTGCAGTTTCCCGACCAAACTCGCTCATGTGCTGATTGTTCTGTGGTTTTTTCTATTTTAATTGTGATTGTGCACCAAGATATCAACGGGTACCAACTCCTTTTGGTCTTCCACCACTTTTGAATTGAATCGTGAGTTTCGGGGTGTTCACGATGTCGGAATGAAACGGGTCACTGCAAGGTCATTTCGATACAAAACGCGAGTGTTGGTGATGTGCCTTGCGGATTACTTCGAGCTGTTTCGTCGGTAGGAGTAAAACGTAAGTGATAAGCTAGTTCATCTACTTTCTAGGATTAATGTCGAAGGACCTCCCGAAATGCATGAATACAACAAAATTCGCATGGTCGATGAACATTCGTGGCCGACCAAAAAACCGTTCCGGATAAATTTATGAGCCTAGAACGGTACATTTTGTTTCTTTGGATGTACGCTTCCCTTTTATCAATAAATAGGTAGGTAGAATTTCCGTTATCTCTAGTTGTATAAAGTTAGGCGGGTAGAACAGGTTAAATACGGAGTGCAGTCGTTTTTGCTACTTATAGATAGGTGATAATATTAATATTATACGGGTACATGGGTTTTATTTATTTATTTATTTATTTATTGATACGGCCGAAGCCATTTTACAAAGAAGGAAAATAATTCGAGATTTCACCCGTAAAAGAAATTTAAGATAAATAGTACCACAATGGTCTTCCACCTTTGATTCCAGTTATCTCATCGTCTTTGCAACAAGCAAGAACCGTAAATTCCTCGAACCTATGAATTTGTCCTCACGTTATTGAGGACAACACCTTACTGTCAACGCCGACTCCTTGATACCTGGTTTTCGGGCAACCAACATTATTTTTTACAAGTCAATTTATAAACTGCTAGATGTTAAAAGTTCCCCATCCACGGTCAAACAATTTGCGCAAATTCGGTGTTTGTATTTGATCGTCGATGGGACTGTTTGATGGTTTTGCAAACTGTTTGAGTAAAATCGAAATCTTCTGCGCAAACGACCCTCGTTTGACTACCTGTTTGACCATGGATGGTAGTATTGGATCAGTCTACATTTTTGGTTTATTATCTTCGATAATGAACCATTGGAATCGCCCAAAGAAAAAAATTTTTTAACCCCCCTCAAAATTTGTTGGTTTACGTTTCACGACACGTAGATTCAGAAAATCGAATTAGAAAACTCTGCAAATTCTTGACACAACGGTTTATTATCTTCCTTGTGCAGATCACCCTTCTGTCTATACCAGACTGTGTTGCAAATCGGCACCATACCATATTCTCACCGTAAAAGAATTTGTTAAAAGAAAACCGCAAGCGTCAGCGGGAGTCACAAAGTTTATAAACTACTTGAGGAAAAACTACATCAATACCTCGACATACCCACCAAATCTATGGGCAGAGCTTAGTGCTGTTGTGAATAAAACAACAACTGTTGTGAGTCATCCAACCGACACCTAGGTGACAGTCCAGCAAAAGCCATCCAGATATCTACACTTTCACGGATACATTGTTGAAGTTCCAAAATGAAGTCTACATAAAACTGAACAGCAGGCACGCCACCCATAGATTCCACGATCCCCGAACTATAGCTCGAAAAACGGTTCTTCAAAACCAAATCCAATTGTATGTTGCTCAACAAATCTCGAGAGCCGAGCTAGTTACCAATGTATCGTCGTTTTATGCTGAAACTGTTGGACGGAATTAATCTGTAAATATATTTAGAAACGTTGGACGGAATTAATGTTTGAACCCGTAACCTTTGTTGACAAATTTCGTTAATAAATTGCCAAATATAATTTCCATATTTTACTAACTGCGTTTAAAACCTGCTTGTACAATGCACGAAGAAAGCTAGCTGATCCCTCATCGACGGGGTTGCGGAATAAAAACCTCCCCTAATCAACTGATTAGTACCATATAGATTAGTTGGACATATAGATCAAGTGGACGGGGTTGCGGAATAAAAACATCCTCCAATCAACTGATTAGTACCATAATATGGTATTATATTATAGATTATATATATTATATTATAGATTGTATCTATATTATAGATTAGTTGTACATATAGCTCAAGTGGACGACGTTGCGGAATAAAAACATCCCCTAATCAACTGATTAGTACCATATAGATTAGTTGGACATGTAGATCAAGTGGACGAAATTAATGTTTGAACCTAAATTGCTAAATATCATTTCCATATTTTACTAACTTCGTTTTCCGTGCACAGGGGAGATGTTCTCGGGGAGGGGCGGAATCTTAAGGATACTCCAAACTGCCCGCAGGTAGTCGGAGCGGAATCTTAAGGTTCCATTAAGCTGCTCTGATCCTTTAATTGCCCCACTGGGCGGAATCTTAAGCCTCCCCCGTTGGGTTCATGCTACAACAGAAGGTGGGCTGGCCACATCTTTCACACGTATTTCAAAGAATTAAGTTCGATTTAAATATTTAGATATTTAAATTCGATCTCGGGGGGAGAATTTTTCAAACCAATAATATATAAATAAAATAAAAATGACCCTTATAAGCTTTTTGAAGGGCCAAAAAGCCGATCGGTCATATTGGTAAACAAAGTTTGACAAGTCAATGTGTATCGATATTAGTGGCGGTACAAGTCTAGCAGTTGAATATTGTGGGAAATGAGCTGCGAATAGTTCCATAGTTGGTGTAGGACCTTGAACACTTTGTTACAAAGGGTAGCGTTCCAATTTATCTTCAAACTTGAGTTGCAGCTTATGAAGACATACGTGATGATCGCGGATGTGATGCCGCTAGGCGTGCAGACCAACCTTGAAATACCGTTTACTCTACTATACTTTACTTTTATGTCCTTGTCTATCTGTTTCGAACACACGAAGTTGCCATAAAACCTGCTGCCACTGCCAGGCTTTTCACCAACATCTCTCAGAAAGTGATTAGTAGAAACATTTTATTGGCGTATCAGTAAATACTTCCCCCCACACCATCGCCAATACCCCTTTGAATGATCTATTCTAGGCTGATGGTTGATTTCATTGTACAACAAGATGGTCGTAAATAATGGTTCACATGGGGAATTCGTACAAAATGTTATAATTGTTGACCACAAATTCAAATTCATGACTCTATGTTTATCGGAAACAGTTACCTACATATGTACAATTTACAATATATTAACACAATATACATAATACGTAGTTTTTATATTACAATAAGTATGCATGTATACAATTAAATTTATTGACAATTATTAGCTAGCGAAAACGTGATTTCCTCTTGGGTTGAAACTGATCGGTCTGTATGCTTTACCTCTCATAAATGGTTGCAGCGAATTAACTCCCATACAAGGAACACTTTTTAATGGCACCTGGAACAACAAATGGATAAACTCACAACGGTTTTTATAGGAGA
Source organism: Stenodema calcarata (assembly GCA_963920205.1). NCBI lineage: Eukaryota > Metazoa > Arthropoda > Insecta > Hemiptera > Miridae > Stenodema > Stenodema calcarata. The sequence goes on along the minus strand of OY986048.1, from coordinate 11,417,511 downwards.
CGAATCAATATTTGTGGATGATTATATTTACACAGCATCAAGATAAGTAACGTTTGAAGGAGATAGCGTTATTATTTCTTGATCATAAACAAAAACTGGTGATAAAAAAAGCAGAGTGAACACAATATTTGGTGTTAAACAATTCGATTCGTGTATTAAGACGCCGATTTTGCGTTAAGGGCGTACACGTGACAGTGAAAAATGTATATTTCCTTGACAGTTCATAATATCCCAACTATAAGGAGGAATATAGAATATGAGCATCATCATGTATATCAACAGCAAAACATGATTTTTTTAATTTTTTTTATAGGGTTCTACCACAGAAAGTTCTTCCACTCCTCAACTACGAAAAATCAAATTGTTATAATATTCAACTTCTACCTTTACACCCCCAGTACCTAAGTATACAAAACAAGTCGAAATGACTCTAAAATTTTCAGCAGATCAACTGGTATGCTAAGGGTCGAGTGAGGGACCAGATATCACTTACTATACTAAGCCTTAGCTTCCCATGCCAACTCCCTCCCTCGATGACCTAAACTGGTCAACCTGGTTTCTCCTGAGTCCTACCTCTTCATTCCATTGATTTGTAGGTCGCCTCCTTCTTTTTGTGTCAAAATTAGCTCTTATCATTCGGTTCAAACCCTCTTTAACTGATATTTTTAGTGTAGAGTATCCAACATATTCTTCCTTATTGTACCTTATTTTATTGTCTCGTGAAATTTCCAGACAAACAGACTCCTTGCTGAGTTTTATCTCACCAATGATACCTCCGATTCAAAATTACTAGTTTCTGCTAGGTATATTGTTTCTATTTCGTAAACCAACGTTGATTCACTAGGATCAATGGATATTACTTTTTCCCTTCCTTTATGCTGGACTTCACTATACCTCTCCCCCTACCCTTTCCCTTTCTTATATGTACATAATAGCATGCAAGTATCTATATAGAGTGCGCTGGTTACTACTTACTATTTCTTTTCCTTCTTTAGTATCATCTTTTTTGTCTCCATCAGAATCAGGTGGTTTGGAAGGTTGAGACATAAAAACCGTTTTCAACTCAGTAATTCCTATTGATATTTTCGGTTGCTCAATTATTGCATGTACTTGGTCTCTGCCTGCATCTGTATCCACCTCTTCGGCTCTTGTAACAGAGCTTCTGAACAAAAGAGATATCATGAAATTGATAAAGAATTGTGAGTTTATCAATGAACGGAAAATCAAACGAAACTTCGAGGTACCTAAGAAACCAACCATATGGTTACTTGTAATTGAGGAAAGTTATATGATACATTCCTGTTAACTCTGTTAAGTAGTTACGAAAGCAAAAAGTAGACATGTTATTAAGCTGAGTTATCCATTTAATATATCATTCGACTACCCATGCAAAAAATGCGTTGGATTTTAGTGTAAATTTATCTTTATGTAACTTATGAAAATAAAACCACAATGGCTCACACTTGCAGCATTCCAAATGATGAAGTAAGTACCCAATAGTTAGGAACGATTGACAAATACCTACTTGTACCACTTGGAACTTTCTCATTTCTAACTCTGTAGCTGCAATGGAGTGAATTTGTTCTCTAGTTCCTTCGAAGTAGGTTTAAAAAATACATACCTACTTGCTCAAAGTAGTTTATGTAATAGGTAACGTTCAAAGTTGGTTCAGTGTAATTTGTGCTTGTTTACGGTATAGAGCAAGGGCCAAGGGCAATATCCCTGAATAAGAACATATTCAAAATATAATCAATGATGACAATTAAAGCTCCTTACGACCATCAGAGTAATAAATGATAATAATAAATGATAATAAATAAATTATCACTCAATATTATAAATAATTTATCACTCAATATTATAAATAATTTACTAGCATTAATAATTCATTAATGTTATAATAATTTAATTATTAACAATCAAACCAAATATGATGTGTTTACAGTTTGAAAGTGATAGATTGGTAGATTTGGTAGATTGATAGAGGGAAGCTGTGTAAGAGCATATCTCAAAACTATCCTAACACACTCTCACTCTACCGCTCAATCAACCTGACTTGGTAGAAGGGGGTAGTGGCAATGGCGGATCTAGAAGTGTACCAAGGGGGTGGGGGGTGGTCGGGGGCCTCCCCCGAAAATCTTTTGGAATTTAAGGGTAAAAAATGGCACTATTTAATCATTTTCATGACAAACACCATGGTAAAAAAAATCCACAGTCATGCATCATGGCTATAAGAGCGAATTTTTGAAGAAATAACTGGTTATATGTAAAATGTCTCTACTTTACTTGATTTATAAAACGTTTTGTCTCCTTTATACCTCGGCTTATAGATTTTGGCAACGCTGAACAAGATGGTGAAGTCAGAATTGCGATATCTTATTCTGTTCTCAAACTGAAGCACTTTGAAGATGAAGAAACGTGGCTGTTAATTCAAATGTTCTTCACGGTTCATCTGCTCTATGTATAGTCCAGTAGTTAGAGGAATTTATCTTGCAAAAGGTGGTTTAAAAGATTTTATGAAGTTATTTTAAAAGTTTTAGAGACATTTTAGGTACTCATATTCTTATCTGCGTTGCAAGGAGAAAAACCACTCTCAGTGATACCAATGACGCAAACTCTACCGTGATACCATTGTTAGATAATTATTTATCGTGGGGAGTTGACAGATACAAAATTGAGTATATAGTTGAGATATACCCTACCATTTCCATATTGAGTAAGGATGCAAATCGCATATTGTTGGGTTACTTTTCATGGATTACAAAAGGAGTACTGATATGGTGGGGGTACACTTATTAATAATGGGAATTATTTTTAGCTAAGGAACTCTAAATGAGCAACAATGGAAACGATAGATATGTGGCGACGACTATGACTACCATTTAGATATATCAATACCTACTGTTTAATTGTTTGATTTCTCATCATGCCATGTGAACGAACAAGATTGCAAAAATGCGGAAAATATTAGAGATAAACTACTTTTTTCTGTAAAGATATTCCCTACTCATTTTTAATCCAGGATTATTGCCCTAGAAATGTATGTGGCTGATAGGGGTGAGCGTGTGCTGTTTCTATGCACACTGACTTGAGAAATCATAGAAAAACTAGTTACATTACCATTTAGAATTATTAATTGGTACAAACCTGGGATGGTTATGAAGCTGACAGCTTAGTTGTACAGTTGACTAGATAATATTAGGGATCAGGGCCAGGGTTAAGTCTGATCTACAACCTAAGTTAATACCATGCTGTGTTAGTAAACTCGAAATTGTACAATTGAAAGGTTCAAAATGAGTCATTTTACTTCTTAATGTTGTTGCATTCAGAACTAATAATCAGAAATATACAGGCTTTTTACATCACAGAGGATTTCAGGTACAAAATTGTGTGTTCTACTTCTGAAAGTGGACGAAATGAGATAAAATTCCTTTCCATTTGCATTTAGACTTTCCTTCATATAAATTCTAGTTATTGTCCATACACGTGGATAATGGCTTCATTCAGCTCACTATTCTAGTGGAGATCGAACTATTCATCTGACTATGTTATTTTCCTTCCTGTTTTTGTTTTGCCCTCTTCCAAAACACCACTTTACTGATACGATTCCCTAAACGCAAATCAAGTTTAGAGCGACAGTAGACAGTAATGCCATCAATGACATCTGATTGAGGTTCTTCAGTTACAGCTTCGGCTTTAATCTTGGTAGGGTACACTGTCAGTGCGACCTATTGTACCTGGAACCCTCTGCCCATACACTAAGAAAATAAATTAAAATGATATTACATGAAATTTTTGTGTAGATATGAAAATGAGGTTTCAATAAATCAGGCTCATCCTGGCAGGCAAAAGGACATTGCGAAATCCGGCACATGCATTATTGAGGAGAGAATTGTCCCTCTGAAAATGACCAACTTGGTTGGTTTCTGCATTTTCTTGCATGTAAGCGATGTTCAAATACGGTTATTTCACAAAACCATAATATTTTTTCATGTGAGCCAAACCGCCAACTAAACATTATCAACTGTACATGAATTGCCGACAAAGGATAGGTACAATAAAGTGATGTTTACCCAACAACGTAAATTAGGCCAGCCATTAACAAATATTGGGTACCTACCTATTTTTGGCAGGTGTTCCACTGTTAACTTGAGATACTTCAGATTCGGAACCAGTCAATGAATGTGGCAGTGCACCTTGAGCAAAATTCTTTCTATAATTATCTCTTGAAGAACTACTCGCAGCAGATTGTTCATTACCTTCAAATCCGCCTGAAATTCCAAATAAACAACTTTCAAACCTCTTCATTTTTACTTTTATTGTTGTGTTTCAGTTGAAATTTTCTCTTTTGCTTCTACACATAAAACAACTTTTATCAGTAAAACATGATGACCCTAAGTAGCCATGCAGAGAAATACATTGATTTCCATTGAGCTTTAAAAGGTAGGTAGGTGCTTCAAACAAGAAAATTGAAAATGTGTGTTTGTTACCTGAGAGCTGTTGGCTGGCAAGTTTGGGCGTGACGTACATTTGAGTGCTTTTCGGAATCTGGCATATTACTTGTGGGTGTACCATTGATTTCTTCGATTTATGGTCCACTTTGGGCGAGCTTTCTGCATCATTGGCCCTTCTGTACACCATGAAGAGAATGTGTTACTCGCAGTTATAAAATTTTGATACAAGTTCACCTCAATCTCCCACTCAAACCATCCATCTAGAATGACCGTCTATTGCACTGTGTTGCATGACAAACAGTGTTTCTCGTAATATCAACATGCACGGAAGCCAATGGTATTGGGTGAATTTTGAAAGATAGCTATTGTTTGGGTATTATTTGTTATGTCTCCATTCCTTCTACAGAAAGACCTTTGTAAATGTTTGTACAAAGTTTGACTAAAATCTCGTTACATAAGATTTGGCCTCAGATTGAGTGGACCAAATCTTGGATGAGTTGTAGATAAGATAAATTTTTCATAATATGGGCTCATAAACTATACAAACAAAATCCATCTACTCAGTAGATAAAATGATTTTCTAGTACCTACTGTACTATTTTTTGCAAGTTTCGTTAACGCTAAGGATATCCGTCGAGTTCTCCGAAAAATGGAATCAGAAGACGAAAGTGGACAAGTTCGGCAACTTCACGTCCCCAAAGACATTTACCGGAGCCACCAGTCATTGAAGATGATGACCACATTAGTATCTTCCAATAAAGTTTTAATAAAGCTCTCCATTATTTTTATTGAAAATTACGCCAATTTCAAATGTTTAGGGTGAGATGACCGGTGAAAAACACACCAAAATAAGGTGATGGCAAAGGACTGCCCTCTGTCCAACAGCGAGAAAAAAGCGCCCACATGAGGGTTATTGCATTGGCGGATTCAATATTATCGCAGTTGTCTGGGCAAAGCCCAGCCTTATTGCTCAATGGCCATCAACAATCTCATCGATTTTGAAGATCACTATTTTGAAGATCACCAAATTTTGAGGGGTTACTCAATAGGTTCATACTAAGGCTGAGTTCGAACATGGACGTTTTGGCGTGCAAAAAGTGCATAACAAAAACATTGATTTGGGCCAAATCATTTGGCCATGTACAAGTAGGAGTTAGGGAGAAATTCAGTTATTGCCAGTGATTCCTTAAACGCTCTGTATGCAATAGAAAGAATTAAATCACTAAAAAACTCAGGTTAGGTTAGGATATGAACCTCATGACCACCACCCTTCCCCTGAAACAAAGCTGGATCCGCCCCTTGATTATTGGCATCTAATTTTACCTGGGCCGATAATCTTTGTATTCTCGTTGCTGTTGTCTGAACTCCGATAGTACTTGCGTGGAGGGTAGTGCATCTGGAGAAGGAGGCTTGTTACTGTTGTACGTAATTGAATATAACCTTAGCTGCTGTCTTATATCAGCCTTCTCTCGTTCTCTTTTCTTTTGAAATTCTTCCTCTACCTTCCTCATTGCCTCGAGTTCATTTTTTCTTTCTTTTTCTACAACAAAATGAATTTAATTATAGGTGATTGCATTATACGCTAGCTGGACCCTGTGATAGGGTCAATTTTGGAGAGATTATGATGGTAGTGTTTACAATTCTTTAGAACAATTATATCGTGATCTCTAGACATTACCTCACATTGGAGAAGGTATTACTTTCAAGACAAGTAGATAAGCACTGAACTACAGTTACCTTTATGCTCAGCTTGCTTTGATAGTTGGGCTGCCAATCGTTTCCTCTCAATTTGCCGTACCGTGCTTTGAAATGTGAACTTCTTTGCTCTTTTGGTTTTTTTAATTGTTGGGGTGATTTCAAGGCTATTTGGAGTGTTTTCTTCCATTCCTGCTCTAGTGCTCAAATCTTCACAAGATTTTGAAAGCGACTGGCTGCAGCTGTTATTAATTTTCTCGCTGAAAAAAAGGAATCAATCAATTTGTTGTGACAAAACTACTTGTCCACGATTAAAGATTGAGTTAAATAAAAGTTGTTACCTGGGTTTCGAATACTCAGGGAGGTACATAACGTGACCTCCGGATGCCAGGTATGAAAACGATGGCTGTTTTATGAGAGAAGAAGACATGTCATCTTCCTCCTGTAACAGAACCAATAGTATGTTGCTATAGGAAAGCAAGAGATAACACCGTCCTTTAAACCATGATGGGGGAGGCTATTAACTAACTCACAGAAGCCTTAGAATAAGAGTGAGTAGTGGTTCTTCCCACTGTGCTAAGACGCCTGACCTGTTCCTATCTCCTATATCGACAGTCTACTTGCAAAACCTCGTAAGTCTAAAACATAAAATTTTACAGGAGAGGAAAAAAACTGCATAGAAACGGTATAAGACCCTCCTCGACAACGGACTGATTATTTTACACAGGAGTTGCACTGTAGTAGACAATAAATAATGCACTGTAGTAGACAATAAATAATGAAATTTAGGTCATTACCTACCTAACTGAAGAATTGAAGCAACTTTAGGACATACAACTTACTTAGGACTTACTTCTGGCGTGTTCAAACTTACAGGTTATTACAACCGGCCATAGAGAAGAAATCAATCAGCTGATCGAAATGAAACTTCTACCAAAGGTAGAACTACTAGGAGCCCTAGTTTCATCGAAAAGGATCAAATCCTTATTTTCGGGAAAAAACGGACTTACGTGGTTGTGCAAGTAGACTATCGATATGCCAAACGCGATGTGATGTATTGAAACATGAAACTAACCTCATCTGGTGCATCGTTATTTTCATTCCATCTAGTGAGTCCAAGATGCGTCATGTTCAAGGAATTAGGTACACTTCTGCTCAGGACCCAATTGCTATCAAGCAAAGGAGTGTCCTCCATCATGCTATCTTCTCTTGGAGGTGATATCTTCCCTAATGCTCCAGACATAGAGCGCTTCAACTTTTTCAAACTGTGTAAGCTAGACGACTGATTAACTTCTTCATCCTAAAAAAAAAGAGAAAAAAAACAATGAAAACAGTGAAAACCCATTTGGTTATTCATAAGGAATAATCAATACAGCATAACTGAAAATATTCTTATAGGCTGTTGCATACTAAACAGATGTCAGCCTTATGTGTCTGTCATGTTTACGCCTATCATTGATACAAGAAAAAAATATCAATAAATTGATATAACTATATAAACATCAGATATTGTGAGAATATGGCCCTCTAGGATCTGCTATGAACAATGTGAAACCGATTATTAACTACCAACCTATAAGAAAAATGTAATACAGTTACCAAACTGCTCAACAGACATTCAATTTGAAACTACTACTTCAACACTTCAAGGTGAATGTTACCTTATCATCAAATGAATATAATTTTACTCTATCATCCCTAGGTAAGGATAGGGTGAACCGAGGAGAGAACTTAGCAGTTGAACAACTGTCTTGTGGCACCGGAGCTCCTGGGAAACCTCCATCTGAACTTGTTTCTTCCAAGTCTTGCTGAGGCGTCCAGGCAGCCTATGTGAAGAGAAAAAAGAAAAAAAGAAAAAAAAGAAATAGATGGTTGAATACAGAATTCAATTGAGTTTACAGTACATCATAGATGAAATGAGTACCTATGCATATTAATTGATTGAATTGTAATATCTGCTCATCATCTTTGTTGTGGCTTTGAGGGAAAGCAATCGATTTAGGTTACAAGTGCATTCTGCTGATGATCAGTTGAAAACCGTTCTGAATTTGGGTCTGGACTCATTATTGGCTGATCACTTTAAGTTATTCTCTTTTGGCAAAGACGTAAGTATCTAAAGATATTTAGAAGGTATAACATGATTTTTCAAGATACTGGGGTTATATTGTGTTTGAAGCATGAAGAATGTGGTTTTTTGGTCATTTGTGAATAATTCCAAGCTCTATTCAGTTATGATGAAAAATAGACTCTAAGCCCTTACATTGAACACATGGAATTGTACAAAGTTACACTCTTGATCATGTCAATAATAGGAGGTATTATTCTACTTACATACGTATGTAGGTGTTAGCGGTCCAGTACAATGTATACAAGAAGGTACTGATGGCAAAAATAAAGTAGATGATAATAGTGAAATGGTTACAAGTTTGAAACTAAGTTGTTGAAGTACGTCAGTCTGTTGGCAGTGAGATAACCTGTGAACAGATTTTTCTTGAATTCAAGCATTCTATCCTATGTTACAACCTGTTCTAATGACCAGCATCGTCAAGGGACCTAATCATATTTGCCAGGTTGTCAGTCATGTTGTAATGCTTGATGAATTGAGTTTGCAGCAAAACTTTCTTCATCTGAATAATTTATGGAATCATTTCATCTTGGATTGAAATTCTAAATTCCATTCAGAAAAAATTTCACCTTAATAGTTTGTAGATGGCTAAACATCACTAATGGGCATGTCAAATGGTGGTATTCAGTTAATTTGATCGTACACTCAAAATATTAACTACCTGAGAGTTATGAGTTGAATCGTGATGGTGTGGACTAGCATCTCCCGATATTCCAGAGTCAGCAGATTTGTCCATAAGAACTGGAATGTGAATTGGAAGGGGTGGAGCGAAAATTCGTTGCTCAAACTGCAGTACATCGTCCTCTTCGCACTGCTGAGCAGGTTCTAGAGCAGAGAGTAGGCGCCAAGCAGTGGTAGGGGAGAACCTTGGAATATCTAGCTGCTTGCGAGGGAGAGTAGCTCGAAGCTGTACTGATATTCCTCCTTTCATCTGAAAGTTTGAAATACAATCGTTAGGTTCTCCTTCCATCAAAGTGTAGCGGTATCACTCATTCACTCCTTACTGGGTTTGTAATCAAGAAGAGAGATAGGATTCGGTTTTGAAAATTGGCAACTGGGAGAGATTACAATGGTGGTTAATCATAGTAAAACACAGAGTTCAATACTGCAGAACTTTTTTTTTTTTTTTTTTTAATTGGCATTACAACTATACAGCCATGTATGTAACAAGAGTCAAACTGGTGAAAATAACATTATATCTACAAATCAGATTTACGGTTAATTTTGTGTAAGTATATATACAGGTATTCATAAATTTGTAAATCGCACCATTGATACCACTGCATTCTAGCCTTGATCATTCGCTCCAACGTCTTGAGTACACACGATGCCAAAGATATAGGGCGATACGATTTTAGATCATCACCAGGTTTTCCTGGTTTTCTAATGGGGACCACTAAAAATTCACTCCACTCCTCCGGGAATTCCCCGGATGCCCAGAAGGAATTAAAGAGCGCCAGTAATTTTCTCTTATATGGTAGAGGGAGGCGAGCCAGAACTTGGTACGGTATTTGGTCTTTACCAGGGTCTGAGTTGGTATTTCTTGCAATGACATTTTCTAGTTCCCGTAGCGTGAACTGTTGGTCCAGGAAGTTTGACAGGTTCGGTGGGGATTGCACTGGCAAGTTCGGCCTTGATGGAACGTCACATGGGGTGAGAGTATTGTGGAACTCCTCAATCCACTCTCCTTCCTTGATATACTCATTTGTACGGAGCTGGGTATTCATCATTAGCTTTAGTTGTGACCAGATTTCTTTTATTGGGGTGGCTCTATTCAGTTTAGCGCAATAGTCTCTCCAGGATTTTCGTTTGCTCTCCCTCAATATCGACCATGCGTGCTTATCGGCTTGTATCATCTTGGTATATTTCTCTGCTGTAAATTGGTGCCTAAGAATTCGGAGAGTATCTTTTCTCTCTCTAAGTGCTTCATCACAATCTGAATTCCTCCAATAATTTTTTTTTCTTACTCGGGTTATTTACAGGGATAGACGCGGTACACACGTCGTTTACCTGTGACATGATTAATGACTTGTTTTCATCTTACATCGTACCTGAGCAGCATGGCTTTGTGAGATCAACAGTTACAAATATGATCGAATTCCAGGAGTTTGTGATGGATGGGCTGTCAGACGGATGTCGTGTCCACGGATTATGCCAAGGCATGCGACAAACTCTCACATCGGCACTTACTTTCCTTATTTGAGTCGTTGGGCGTTTTTGGTTCGTTCCTGAACTGGATATCTAGTTACCAACTTGGGCGCCGGCTTGTGGTTCTGGTGAGGGGTGCTCTGTCCTCCCCCTTCTGTGCTACTTCAGGGATTCCCCAGGGCAGCCATCTGGGCCCGCTCTGCTTCCTGATCATGATCAACAGTGTTACATCGCTCTTCCATTCAGGCATTCGTTGCCTACTTTTTGCTGATGTCCTGAAGATTTTCCACCATGTTAAATCACCAGCAGATTGTGAGCTGTTGCAGCTGGCCATCCATAGTCTTGAGGAGTGTTGCTTGACGAACTGCCTGTTTTTAAATCCAACCAAGTGCTCAATTGTCTCCTTCCACCGAGTATTGCAGCCGGTCCTCTATGACTACACGTTGTGTGGTGCTGTCCTCCAGAGGCGATCGGATATGGCGGATCTGGGGATTGTATTTGATGGGATGCTGACATTTTCCAACCACATAGGCCTTACTGTGGGGCGGGCGATGCGGGCCCTGGGTTTCCTCAAAAGGAACACCCGCGAATTTACCAACTGTCACCAACTGTCAGGCCATTGTTACCTTGTACAAAGCCCTAGTACTACCCGTGCTGGAGTAAGCTTCCCCCGTATGGTCGCCTTATTACGCAGTCAACAGGTACAATTTGGAGAGAGTTCAGAACAAGTTCCTTTGGTACATTGCCTTCAAGTTGGGGATCTCATCGAGTGAGGTGACTATAGCCACATTCGCGAAGTGTGCAGGCTTCCCACCCTTTTGAAGCCACGTAATACGGCGGATTTGGTGTTGTTTTACAAAATCATCAACAGCCACCTCTCCTGTCCCGCCTTGCTCTCCTGCATAGCTCTGATGACCCCTCGCCCATCCTCGCGTAGTCGCAATCTGTTTGGAGTGCCATTTTCTCCAACGACTTACCAATTCCACCGGCCTCTCCATCGTCTTCCTCGGGCAGCCAACCATCTCCTTAGTGTCTGCACAGATTGTAAATAAAATGCTCAAAACTGGGTTTGTTTGACACTAAGGAACGAGCGTTCCACTGTACGATTTGTTGATTTATCATTTATGTTACTTGCATTTTGCATATTTCTGCTCGGATTTTGTTGGTTAGCTTTGTTATATTGCACTTGGCAATATTAAATTTTTGAGACTATCTGTTATTAAATCTTTTATCTTGTCTTCCTTTTGTTCTTCGTTATCAGTTAAATTTCGCCGTATTGTCGTTATAACTTCATATATACTCGTAATATTTGTTAATTCAGCGATTTTATCTGAGGATGCTTTTCCATTCGTGCTGCTACTTGGTGACCCGCTCGGAATTATATTTGGGTGGTTCCCAACGATACCTACCGCCGGGGGCAGTTTTCGGAGTCGGGAACGTGATCCATTCTTGTTTGTAGCTCGTATCGGCAGAAGGGCTAATGGGCTTACGTTTTTCCCCCCTCTCTGCTAAGGCCAATGTTCGGTTGTAGCTTGTGTTCGAGAAATAAAGTGATGGAAAATTTGATGTGTCACTAAACGAAGGAGGAGGCGTACGAACCTGCTATGAGGTTTTTAGCTTCCGTCAAGAGACATGAGACATTTTACAGACAAGCTTTAGAGACATTTTAGAGACAAGAGACATGAGAAGTTTTCATCAGCTGTTTTATAGACTTTTCAGTTTGAAATCGGGGGCAAATCGTCTTGTTAGTTGAGCTGTGTTGTTGCGAACAATGACATTTGTAGTCGGCCACACTGTTCCACAATATCTTGAACAAACTTGATGGGATTATTGAATATTCAAATTGGTTTCAGAGCACATCTATGCTGTACAGTGTACTGAGGCCTATATTCTGTAGGATTGGACATTTTCTAAGTGCTTAGAATCTATGGGTGTAGGCCTTTAGTATATCTTTTACATCATGCAGTGAAAGAACACTTTTTTTTGACATCTCATTTTGACCTGTAGCAAAATCGGGGGTTTCACAGATCAATGAAGAGTCACTTACCGCGCCATCATCGACGACAGAGTCACTGTATGCATCCGAATTATGGCTGTGAGAACCGTCGTATGAACCATGGGGCACTTGTTGTATTTTTGCAACGAACTTATCGACAATGGATGGCTCGTTTGTTTCCTCGTGAGCGTTCATTCCAAAATAGAACGTCTTGACCGGGGGCTGTGGTGATTTGACACATCCTGATCTGTAAGTTGATGAAACTTTATTTATAAAATGATTATAATAAATTACAGCCTAAAAAGTATAATAATAAAATGATAGGCAGGTATATGCTAATTGAATTTAATCTGCCATCAGGCAAGTTATCGTCGCAAATAGTTAGTCGTCGCCAACCTACCAACAAGGACTATCCATAAGGACATGCCACAAGGATTATCCTTTCTTTCGTCCTCAACACTTCCCACTGTGTAGAATAGGTAGGATCTCTATTCTAATTATTGTGTCACGCATGTCTTTTTAACGCAAATGATTGTTCTGAATATTATACCTAAAACTCTAAGTTTGTCTGTCCCCCATGCTCTATAACGGCCAAACCGTTGAACCGACTTTGATAGGGATTGCTCCATTGTGATCAGCAAGTTGCAGGGATGGTTTCTGACGATATTAGATTTCACACACTCACTTCCTACAGATAACTTCTCCCCCAGTCATACTAGAGCCCTGAAATTCGGTAAACAGCCTCATGAGTGATTGGGAGGATTGAAGATCAGCTTCGTGAGCTGAATTCTCTCCTGTTCACCTTAGAGCGCTCAAATTTTATGCACATCCTCTTGAGACCATGGGGGAGTGATTGGAAGGAATTCGCATCAGCTGATAGAGCGACAATGCATGTGGACCCGTGCAACGCACGGTTATCGGCTAGTTATTCAATACATTTGGTGGTATTATTGTTTTTATCATTTTCTTCCTACTGAATACGCGGCTGGGCGTCCCAGTTTCCACCCTTAATAGGCTCTTACAATACACATACGTATTTCTGAGTCAGAGATGGGCAAAATCTTACTCATGAATATGATTAGGATTTTTAATCATACGAATTTTTTCCTGTGATTAAGAATAAGATTAAAATCATAATCACAAGTATGATTGTGATTTTAATCATACTCACGAGTATGATTAAGAATAAAATCTTTATCACAGGTATGATTAAGAATAACCTGTTAATCATAGAAAACCTATGATTAATCACGGGAAATCTATGATTAATCACAGAAAATCTGTGATTAATGTTGGATTCACACAGTACGACTATGATTAAAATCTTAATCACAGGTGTGATTAAGAATAAACTGTTAATCATAGAAAACCTGTGATTAATCATGGGAAATCTATGATTAATCACAGAAAATCTGTGATTAATGTTGAATTCACACAGTGCGACTATGATTAAAATCTTAATCACAGGTATGATTGAGAATAAACTGTTAATCATAGAAAACCTGTGATTAATCACGGGAAATCTGTGATTTATGTCGGATTCACGTAGTAAGGTTAGGATTTCAATACCCAAATCTCAATCACCTGTATAATTAAAAAATTACATTTTTATCACAGAAATTTGTGATTAATTGCAAAAAACTTGTGAAAAATCTGTGATTGATCACGATCTGGTCGAAAGTTATAATTTTTCGATGTATTTTTCATTTGAAACCGATTTTACGTCATAAAAACACTATTTCTCAACTTCGACTTCACTTATCCCCATTTTGTATCTCATTTTCGGATTCAGCATGAAATTTCCTATAGGCGAATAGCATTTTCATTGTTAGTTACTTGTAATCAGATACATAATGTATGTAATAAATGTATCATACATTTATTACAATAAGACGATTAATTATTGCAGAATTTGAAATCTATATCTATACTATATAATAAAATCGTGTCTGTCTGTTTGTTTGTTAGTTTGTCTCATCATCAATAATTGATTATTGAGAACGGCTGAACGTAGAAAGTTGCGGCTGGTACCATTTGACGCAGAATTTATCTGGGAAGGTTTATGAAATATCCGTGTTTAAATCTGTTCATCCGTTGAAACGCTATGAATGAAATACTACTAAAAAACGTGTTATAATCACTTCTATGAGGACGTTTATGCTTATAACTTTTGAACGCCTGAACGTAAATCCGATTGTAAGTAGTCTCTGGATTCAGCTCGACGAGTGGTACTTCAATCAGGATGTTAGTGGGAGGGGGGGTGCAGGTTACGAGAGGAGGGGGGGGGGGGTTACAGGCATTCAAAACTACTTGACCAGTTGGAGTGCAACTTTGGGAATTTGTTGTGTGAACATTGAGAAATGTTTCTAAACAGGTAGGGTGGTTCTATAGTATAGGGGGGGGGGGGGGTATTACCGGGATTTCAAAACTACTTGACCGATCTGAATGAAACTTCGGGAAAATGTTGAGTGAACATTGGGGAAGGTTTCTGACCAATTTAGGACGGGGGGTACAGGTTGTGTGTGTGTGTGTGTGGGGGGGGGGGGGCTACCGGCAATCCAAAAACTACTTGACGAATTGGTGTGAAACATTGAAATTGTGTTGTGTTTCTGACCAATTGAGGAGGGGGGATACGGGTGTCTGTTCTACCGTTGCGAAGCGCGGGTACACAGCTAGTTTTAGATAATTTTCAAAAATTAGCCTCTTTTACACAATTTGTCTTAAGGCTGTCATTTTTCCCAAAATTTGCTCCATCTAATTCTGTTTCCAACGGTATAATCAGTGTGTTGGCGAAGGAAGCAAAGGGGACTGGGATGAAGGTAATTTTGAAAACTTTTTGAACTCACAATGTGTGTGTAATGACGTAATTATCATGCACGCTGGAGTGATTTAGTTTAATTGACATACAGTGATTTCCCTAGCAAATGCCAATTTTGATATGCGAGTACTCTTCTTATTGTAATAAATGTATCTGATTACAAGTAACTAACAATGAAAATGCTATTCGCCTATAGGAAATTTCATGCTGAATCCGAAAATGAGATACAAAATGGGGATAAGTGAAGTCGAAGTTGAGAAATAGTGTTTTTATGACGTAAAATCGGTTTCAAATGAAAAATACATCGAAAAATTATAACTTTCGACCAGATCGTGATCAATCACAGATTTTTCACAAGTTTTTTGCAATTAATCACAAATTTCTGTAATAAAAATGTAATTTTTTAATTATACAGGTGATTGAGATTTAAATCCTAACCTTACTACGTGAATCCGACATAAATCACAGATTTCCCGTGATTAATCACAGGTTTTCTATGATTAACAGTTTATTCTCAATCATACCTGTGATTAAGATTTTAATCATAGTCGCACTGTGTGAATTCAACATTAATCACAGATTTTCTGTGATTAATCGTAGATTTCCCGTGATTAATCACAGGTTTTCTATGATTAACAGTTTATTCTTAATCACACCTGTGATTAAGATTTTAATCATAGTCGTGCTGTGTGAATCCAACATTAATCACAGATTTTCTGTGATTAATCATAGATTTCCCGTGATTAATCATAGGTTTTCTATGATTAACAGTTTATTCTTAATCATACCTGTGATTAAGATTTTATTCTTAATCATACTCGTGAGTATGATTAAAATCACAATCATACTTGTGATTATGATTTTAATCTTATTCTTAATCACAGGAAAAAATTCGTATGATTAAAAATCCTAATCATATTCATGAGTAAGATTTTGCCCATCTCTGTTCTGAGTAGTGCGCTAAAATCTCCATGATAGACGAAGCTGTGAGTTAGACATCGAACGTGAACATCCTTCGTAACGTAATAAGTACCAATCTAAAGGAGTTATCTTGTTACCTCCACGGTTCTTGTAAACTCAACGGCGAGTCTCTGTCAGTACAACCTTCTGCTTTTGGGCGAATTTCAGGCCTCGATTTGGTATTGGCATTGTGGTACTTATTCTGTTCGGCGTTTTTAGCGTAGGGCGCCGCTTCAAAATATTTATCTTTATCAGATAAATCGTAGCTTCTCATTGGTGGCGGAGAAGGGCTGTCTGATGCTTTTCCAACAGGAGGCTCTCGAACCGGTCTCAACTTCTCAGCAGCTTCCAAAAGTTCGGCCTGGCGAGAAAAATGTCATTAAATATTGTGCTGATATCAGCAAAAATGTCATTGAAAATGAATTTCAATTCGATAATATTACATTCAAGAGGAGAAAAAATAAGTATAATATATGAATTGTCGTTGCACAAAACACCAATGTCTTGGATTTGTCAAATGGTCACACGAGCAAAAAAAAAACGGGCTCCAAATAGCAATTTTAATACGTATTATCGTTCTAAACGTATTGAAGGTTCGTATTTATTTCTTGGTAGGGACTGATATCGATACATATCACATATTAAATTTAAAAAATACAATAATATCTTATGACCGCGGAATATGAAAAATTCTTACTTATCTCTGCTCATATATATGTAATGCGATGTGTGTTTCAATGAGTAGTAATATTATCCTCACGTGAAATTGTGGTGTTGATAAACTTCTATGGAGCGCTCCACTGGGTGGAAGGTAGCCATTGCTTAGACTGTGCAAATTGTGCTCAGCCAATTTTTTTCTGGATTCCGCTCTTGTTTTGAACAATCGGAGCCGACGCGATGGCTGTCCATCGAGCCCGCCATTTTCCCATTCTTGGTAGGAATCTGGAGACGAACTTTCGCCCTGGAAACATGAAATTCAATTTTATATGAGCACGTGGACATTGTACAAAAAATTGAATCATTAACCTATTAGTTCCAAATGAAAGAAAGTTTATCCCATCGACTTGACAATGTGAAAGTTTATTCATCGCACTAAGAACGTTTACGTGACACTCATGCGATAACCACACAATATTATGATATAAAAAACTATAAAGCCATGTCACATAATTTACGTGAAAGGTACAACAATTGCGATGTGGGGTTATCTTAAAGTGTGTATGTCCTTTCACAACACAACGGAGAGATCACCAAGAGATTAGTAGGTATCTCAACAGGGAGTGTATCTTTTCTAATGGGTTTAACTAGGTCGAAAAGACATTCGTATTGGCGTGAAAAGGAATCGATCGCTTCCAATTAAACTACACCAGTACCAGCCTTAGCTTGAAAACACTTGTACACCAGCATGTTTGCAGGATATTGGTGTTTGAACTGCCACCCAGCTGTCAATTTCCAGCGTTTGTCTCCATTCGTGGTCATAAAACACGGGACCAAATTCCATTGAGGAAACATGATATTACAAAATCAATTAAAGACTCGGAGTTTAGGAGACTGGAGTAATTCTATTCTTCATTCCAAAAGGTTGTTATTATTTAACCGCCACGTACCGCAAAAAATCAAAGAAGTGTAAAAATATATTTAAGTCATTTGCGATCCCCAAATACAGTTAATCATGTACGTAGCAGGGCGCAACAAGCGGTTACCTACATGCATATTACTGGAGGAATTGGGGCACAAGGGTAGGTTCCTAGGTCATATACCTAATGGGTGGCTTCGTCTAACAAAGCTCCAACTGATTACAGGGTGCAGCCCAGCGACCTATAAAACTGGTAGGTAGCGTCAGCGGCAATTATCATCTGATTATATATTAACGTTTGGCACGATGCAGAATACCAAAAAGTGTACGTACTCAATTAGTTAGTTGTTTGAGTTTAGCGACACCGCTTCCCGTATTCATTACCGTGATGAATACGCGGTAACTACTCACTCATTTACAACAAAACGGACTGGAAGCCCAGTCAGAAGATCTACTATTAATTACAATTCCACTTGAACTCTTCCATCGTAAACATTCATAAGGTTCTCATCCCAGGACGTGGCACCTCTGTGTAACCTCTATAACTTCAGAGAATCCGTTCCTACTTTTCGTATACGCAGATAAAAAGGATAGTTGTCATGCAGTATGAATTATTGAGTGAATTTTTGAAATTGCGAACCAACTCAACCTACCCTTCATCAACCACTTCTACGGAACCACTTGTACTAAACCCGCTACTGAATTATTAGATTTATTACTCGGTCATACAACCATTTAAATTCAAATTCAATTTTTTTTTTTTCATATTCAAATCTTTGTTTATTTTATAAAAACTCTGCGAATTCTTGACACAACGGTTTATTATCTTCTTTGTCTAGATCACTAAATGATAGATTAATTATTATTATGAATTACCATTACTTATTGATAATTATTATCAAGTAGTGTAAATTATTATTAATTAATGTTAGTTATTAATAATGTTTACTGACTATTTCAAGAATTATTAATCGGGATTGTTAATTATTATTAATTAACTCGATATCTGAAAACCATGTGCTGTTAGAATTAGCTGGACCAGTATGAACATTGACCCGACGGGCCTCTGCATGATTCACCCTCATGTTGACAACTATTGATCTGTTCCAACTTTGAGCCCGGATTGTGAACGAACGGCTGGTCGTACAAAGGTCTGGCTGGTCTTGAAAATTCTAAAAATTAAACTCTATTCAAATGAATTTTCGAGATTTGACGTTTACAAAATTTCAAAATTCGTTTTCCCCTTCCCATTGACCTAGGGTTGTGAAAGGTTTCAAGGATCATTTTGTGGTTGGACCGAACCCGTAAACCAAATTACATAATTTTAGCACAACGCTAACTGGGCAAAGTGGCGCGGATGGCGTACGGCGGACAGACGATTTTGTTTATCCGATTTTCTGAATCTACGTATCTTGAAACGTAAAGAAACCTTCCAATGTTGAGTGGAGGGGGGGGGGGGGGATAAAAAAATGTTTTTTCTTTGTCCGATTCCAATGGTTCATTATCGAAGATAATAAACCGAAATGCCAATTTCTAATTTTCATAGTTGCATGAGAATTGAGTTTGAAGTTTTGATACGCCGAAAAAATCGGGTTATAAGCTGGAAGGTATTGAAAACGCCCTTATTATCATCTGGTTGGTGATAATTTTTACCTAGCTAAGGTAATTGATGTTTCTGACCATCTTTGAAGCCACGGAAATGCACTTAAGCAAAAACCGCCAAAATGGCAAATTTGTGCCTTTGGCGTGGTGGCGACGATATTTTCGTTTATTTTTCCGTATTGTATCATATTTAGACCAAGTTTCAAGTAAAATTGGTGTGAGGGGTTGCCTCATAACCAATTCAACGAATATTGAGTTTGAAGATCAATTCAAGAGTCCAATCTTACGGCCACCTTACTGGCATCATTAGCAGCACTGGAAACGCTAGTGTTGGCGCCGTAAGCTTGTCAAAGTAGGTCAATTCGAAAATCGATTCATCATTCTATAGTCCACAAACAGCGATAAATGGTTTAATAGGTTTTAAAAATTTTTTCGTTAAAAGGTTTAATGAAACCTCTAATGAAACCCGCCGAGGTGCCATAAGCAAAACAGCAAATTCTGTGGGTACCCTCAACATTTCAAGTTCCCTAGAACCATTCTTACGGTTGTTTCCTCAATGTGAGGCTTACCGTTGAGTGTACCGTTTTTGCTATTTTTGAATCACGTAGACTCATAATATGATAATAATATAAAATAATTGTATATTATACAATTTCAAGCTGTTTTGGTTCACTTGTTCAAGCCCCAGACGAGACTTGGTCAACATTGAAAATAAGAAGACACCCTTCAAAAGAAGCGTGGCTTCTGAGGGCCGGACGTCCCTATAAACGTGAATCTCTGAGCATCCCCAACTGTATAAGAAGTGTGTCTCAATCACATGTTTCAATCACTAAGATGTAATTTTGTCATCCATTCTTTAAGAGATGTATATCAAAGAAATGATTAAGGTGAGTAGGAGGTAATACTCGTAGTATAGGTAAATTATGTATTGGAGGACACCATTTATATTGTGAAATTATATATAGTGCATATGGCTATATTGGAATAGGATAGTGGCATAATGAATAATGCATGAACTCACATGAGTGTTCGGTATTTGTGGTGCTTTGTACTTCTTCTTGGATCTCGAGATTCTGAGTTTCGAAGGGCTCTCGTTACTGGTGAAATTAGCTATCCGCCCTGTGTACCTCAGGTCTGGTTCACTGCCGTAATAATCCCTCCTAAACTCGATGTGGTTGTTCTCGGCCACCGGTTTCGGTTTTTCCTGTAATTAGAGAATTTTGGCAGAAAGAGTTACACGGGTGTGGTGGAGAAGAACAAAGAAACGGTAAGTACCTTGAATTGAAGGGAATTAAAGCATTTTAGGTTGGACAGTAGTTTTCTTTCAAATGGAGTAAAATAGCAACCATTATCTGTGCCAAATTAGTTTAATCGGTGTCCATGCTTGATGAGGTCCTTGAAAACATCATTGATACAAATCCGTTATAAAAACCTCTGAATACAATTCGTTGTCAAGTAGAGATTTGGTTATAGGTACGTATCCTTCTAGATCAGTTCAAAGTTGGGAATTTTTGGAAAACAGTAAGTGGTAAAATTGAAGTTTCTGTCTTTCAACAATACCCAAACATTACATTTCTCTGGCGATTCCACAGAAAATAGGAAATGACCCAACTAATGTGTCTGAATACTTGAAAAGTGAAGGGTATACTCATAGACTCTCTGTATTAGGACGCCTGGCAAGAAAATATGGTTTTACAGGATCGAACCATCACCACAATGATCCTTGAAACTTTTCATAACGCCCGGTCAATGGGAAGGGGTTCAAAACGAATTTTGGAATTTTGTAAACGTCAAATCTCGAAAAATTCAAATTGAAAGGCGTATTTTTCAATTCGCTGAACAGAATTCATTTGATAGAGTTCAATTTTTCGAATTTTTTAAGACCAGCCGCTCGTTCACAATTAATGCTCAAAGTTGGATCAGATTCGAACAGCACATGGTTTTCAGATATCGAGTTACTTAATAATAATTACTTATATTAATAATTGCTAATTTACACTAGGTACCTACCTATTTGATAATAATAATTAACAATTAATGATTATTCATAATAACAATTATTCAATCATTTAGTGATCAATACAGGAGTGATGTGCACAAAAAGAAAATAAACCGGTGTGTCAAGAATTTGCGGAGTTTTTTTATTTCTTTGATTTTCTGAATCTACGTATCTTGAAATGTAAACCTTCAAATGTTGAGGGAGGGGGGGGGGGTAATCTTTTTTTTTTTTTTTTTTTCTTGGGCGATTCCAATTATTGAAGATAATATATCAAAAAGTGTGAAACGCAACAACTCACTTATTTTATAACCAAATGTCTGGGTTGTTTCATACATACCTAGTATGTATTATATTACTTATCATATTATGATACGTTTTTATAGTTGTGGTAGGATTTATATTAGGTAGGAAAATTCGTGAAGAACAATACCAGCTAGGAATTTTTGAACCAGAAAACGGGACCGAAAGTGGAGTTGTTGTCCAAAATAAAGAGTCGTCTGGAACAACTTCAAGATTGTCAACCTCTATCGTAATGCTGCAAATGCTGTTGGAGAACCTGGCTCCTACAATCAGGAATCGACTAAAAAGGTTGTAAAATATTGAATTTCTATACCCAACATCAGAAGAAAAGAGTAGGTAGAAAAATTATTGATTGAGCTCAGAGAAATCGAGAATGAGAAATAATTAGAAAATTGAGCACAATATAAGAAAATATAATAGGTAATTACAAGCAAAGGCAATTTCGTCTATTAAGGAGTCCCTTCTGGGAAAGCTCTTTAAAAAAACAATAAAAGTGGATTCATTTGAAGTGATAAATTAGCTTACAGCCGACGAACCACATTCTGCTACCATGTGGAAGGGGCGTTCTGGAGTATCAGTCACTCTTGTTCCCTCATTCCATCCTCCTTCCCCCAATCATGCCTTGCAATGAGAGTACAGGTGATGGTGAGTACTTTTCCGGAACTGAGAATAATAATATGGTTGGCTCCAGAGAGATTGAAGCGTCCCATTTCTTCAGCCGGACATAAGCCTACATCTCAATAAGTGCTGGACATAGTCGGGAAGAACCAGCGTCAAATGAAACGGATCATTTCAATTAGAATTTCAATGACTTTTAAAGAGCCTCCGAAGCTCCCCACAAATATTATAGTGATTAGAGCGACGCAGGCATCAGCGCTTGCGCAAATAGGACAACCTCGTAATGACATATTTCTGGTTCTATTCGACCGAGTACATTTCATTAACATGGGTCATGTGGCTTTTGAATCCAAACGGCCCCCTTCGTATTTCACAGTAAAAGGAGCGAAATGAGAGTATTTACGCCGGTGAATCATGTTTTCAACTTGAATCCAATGTATCTATCGTGAACACCACGTCCAATTTCACTAAGGTTTATAAAGTTGCTGGGGAGTGGTTCAGTTATGTATCGATAGGAACTGTAGGAATAAATATAGGTATGATTTAACGATGTGAGGATGCAATACTGATCGCCCAAATTACGAAATTCGGGTTACTGGCTCGAACCAGCCCCACAATGATCATTGAAACATTTCACAACCCAAGGTCAAGGGGAAGGGGTTGGAAATGAATTTTGGAACTTCATATCTCGAAAATTTTAGATGCTACGGTGTAGTTGGACACATTCAGAGAGCTTTTAATTCAGAGAAATAGCTTTGCGTAGCTTTCTAGGACAAGCCGTTCGATTACAGTGAGCCCTCGAAGGTTGAGCCAATGAAATGCCTTCGATGCTTGTATCAAATGGCGGCAAGTCCAGTCAACAGTCTTTCTGTGGAACACATTTGGTGGTAGGTAGTTAGTGTTATTGTCTAGGAACGCGGTTGAGTTCCACTCCGCCAAGCAAACAAGTTGAGAATAACGTTACCTACCGAGTGTATGTTTACCGGACGTCACAAAACGCGTATTTCAAGTATCCATAATTTTGACCTCTTTGGCGAGTCTATAGCCCGAGTAACAGGACCAATCGACTTGAAATTTTGCACAGATCTTCTTTATAAAATGACCCAGTGCCTTTTAAAGGATTTAACTCATTATCTCAACCCAAGAAAATTTCAAGAACAAAAAAACTGAAATTCAGGCTAAATTTTGCTATTTTTGACGGGTCCACAGCCGATCAACTTGAAATTTGGTAGGTACGGATTTTCTTGGTGTGGATAATAGAAAGCCCTGAAAGTTTCAAGTCGCTAGTTATATAACTTCAAATGTATAGCTTCAAAAACCCCTGACCATGTTTTTCTTCTTATCCAGTTAGGCAAGGCCTCTCCACCTTCACGGATTGACTTCAGATTTTGCACAGAGCTTAGTTTTGAACATGAGCCATTGTCTTATAAAAGATTCAACCCATTATCGCAACCCAAGAAAATGTTAGGAACAACAAACTGAAATGTAGGGTAATTTTGGCCACTTTAACGGGTCCACAGCCGATCAACTTGAAATTTGGTGTGGATAATAAAAAGTCTTGAAAGTTTCAAGTCGCTAGGTCTAAAGGGAGCCGAATTATATAAAATCGAAAACCCGGTTCTTCACCCTTACCATGTTCTTCTTCTTATTCAGTCAGGCAAGGCTACAGCTTCTCCTTTATTCTTGCTTAATTCATTTATTTTATTAATAAATAAATCATTAATTTAATAATCAATTTATAGGTTCATTAATTAACTTTATTTATTAATAAAATAAATTGCTATTATGGACAAAAAACTCCGTGTAAAAAACCCCGCCTCGCAAATATCATTCAACAGCGGCCTGAAAAAGTTATGATGTCCACTTTCCCCGCCCACCTTTAAAGATTTGTCCTAAACACTTCACGAGCACCGTACCCATTTCGAAAGTGTGTATCATCAGTTTTTTCCGGTCGCTGTAGAATGATATTTCGAGGCGGGGTGATTTTTTTACGGAGTGTTTTTTGGGGGGATTGTTTATTGTGGATAGAACCCCAAGTATTATACCTATACAAATGAATTCTTAATAATGTTTCATCATGTGTAAATTTTTGATTCATCATTCTTTCAAATAATTTATTAACCATCACTGTGCTAGTCCCCCCCCCACCCCCACCCCCCCTGCGTATTCGTCACGTCAATTGAAATTCGAGCCTTGTATTCTAATCCGACCTCATTTTGCGAGGTTATGAGGCATTTCCAACCGTAGACGTTATACATACGATACTTATACGATAGAAAAATATTCCTCAACGCGAGTTTGCATGAGAAACGAGATAACTCGGTGTTCAGTAGAATCCCCGCTAACGAATTATTCCTGCGAACGGTACAAGGACAAGGTCTGTGTACTGAAAAGGTAGTAAAATTGAAATTA
This sequence comes from Stenodema calcarata, assembly GCA_963920205.1. NCBI lineage: Eukaryota > Metazoa > Arthropoda > Insecta > Hemiptera > Miridae > Stenodema > Stenodema calcarata. Next base: position 11,392,808 of record OY986048.1, on the reverse strand, counting down.
CCGGTTTCTTGAGGGAAATTGTCCCACCGTTGTGTAGGATGAGGCCATTGTCTGTAAGGCGGAGGCGTGGGGCGGGGGCCAAGTCAGGGAGAACTTTAGGCCGAATCCGTCCAGGCGGCGGGCTCGAGGGCCGCTCGTCACCTAATACGCCTCCGTGCCCGGACCCAGAGTTGCCCATCTTCTATGTTCATATCTCCTGCTGAAACAAAACCAATTTATCATCAAATATCTGTATTAAATCAATGTTTTAGTATATCGGTGCTCAAATGGATGTAAGCGAACCACGAGCTACGGAGTATTGGCTGGAATTGAACTCCCTACTTTATTTATTTAGGTACCTATTGCATTCAATAAACTAATAACTCGTAAACTTTTATGAGAAAAAATAGTTTAAAATTGTACATTTTCATAGAAATTCACGGGCCGAAACTTGGGGTCCAATATTGTGCATACAAAATGTTGAAGGGATTCAGGTGCTGCGGGTTGATATTTGAGCTCATGTGCGATGAGAAAATTTGGTCGATATGATGCCGAAATGGAAGGTGTACTTATTTGATACAGTGAAACAGGCCAAACCACTGAGAATAGAATATACTATAATAGTATATTCTATTCTCAGTGGGCCAAACCCGATTACGCAGTGGATATAGTCTCACCAACTGTTTATGGGTAAGGTGATGTAGGTATTGCAATACGTGGGACAAATGTTACCTATGATTTACAGTGTATATGTGAAGATATAGGTTCACCAATGCTTACAATAAAGCAGGGAAATAAGGAAAACAGGAAGGGGAAACACAGAAGGATCAGAAGGGAATAAAGGTTATAGGGATGGGGGATTTGTAAGGCTAACTCCTTCAGGCGGCTCTGCATAACTATGACTACTGCAGGTTTAATAGAATATTAACTTTTCTTATGTATGTACATCGTGCATTACAAAAGGCAGTCTTTCATTTCTTAGTCCCAGGATCTCCCAAGCCAGGGGCGTATGTATAAGATGTTTATTGCCATCGAAGTATTATCATTTCTTCCTCAACAAATGAGCGGTATAACCATTGAAGTAAGTTGGAGGAGACCTTGGAGCCCAAGTACATACCGTTATCTATTATACCACTGTGGGGAGCTGTAAGTTGGAAATGCCACGGCTCTAACAGCTACCCAGCCTCTTTGCAAGGATATTAACAGTAAACATCACCAGTAGGTTTTTCTTTCATACCTATTAGATGTAGCAGTATCTATGAATTGCCCTAAAGCAACATATCGATGGCATCACATGATAACCTTGTATCTCGGTTTTGGTTTTTTTTAACTTCTTATCTCATCGTCCCATGGTTCGAATTTTGGCGGAAATTACGCAAAAATTCGAACCACAGGACGATGAGATAATAAGTTTTCTTAAAAAAAAAAAAAAACCCGAAAACCACGCAAAAATTCGAACTACAGGACGATGAGATAATAAGTTTTCTTTAAAAAAAAAGGCCCGAAAACCAAGATACGAGGTTATCATGTGATGCCATCGATGCCATGTGATATAGCATTTTGAAAATTCAAATAGAACTATGTAGTCTTATTGCAATACAAAATTGCATACAATATGATTCAAACCATTTTTAAATACCACTCGGAGCGTTGTACGACCAGCCTCGATGGTGCAATCAGAAAAAAATGGTCAGGATGTAGAACTTCAGAACGGTAGAACCAATTGAAGACACAAGTGGATGAAGGTGCTAAGTAACAAAAGTAAAATGTCAAGAAAATTGCGTTTGCATCCTTGCCTATTTTGTTTGGTTCGGAATTTTTCTCTTTTTTCTTCTCCAAGGTGTTGCTAAGGTGTTCTCAATCATGTACTGATAAACCTAATATTTTGAGGATTATCCGCGCTACGCGCTACCACATGAATTATCGAAAAAATGTTACATAGCACCTTCTTCCACTCGTGTCTTCAATTTTAATTCAAACAACAGTTTTCTCCAAATTCTTCACTCGTACATGAACATGCAGTAATGATACTACTCTGTGTCATAATTATATTATCATTGATACACTTGGCAAACAATAATTGTCCGGTACCGTTGTCTCCTTATTTACAGTTTCTATCCTGTAGTTGTCCTGTTCAGTCATGTTCAGTTTTCACAATGATACACGTTCAGTACTGGAGAGCTGAACGTTTGCGCAGTATCCACAGAGTTCCAAATTCCACATATTAAATCATGCAATTAGAGTAACATTTTATTGAAATGTTCATCCAATTTCGTAACATACATATCGTTTCACGTGAAAAAGGCCATCCATTTTCATGCTGGAACCATTCACTGTGGAACATAGTTCCTGGGTTAGAAGCCTTGGGTTACACAGTTCTGGAATTAAGGAGGGCGCACGATTCCTCATTTGCCCATGGCTGGGTGATTCAGTATTGCTTTCGTCGTCGTTATTTACTGAAATACTACCCATTAATAGAAAACAAATAACTCCACACCAAAAACAGCTGTTCCACAGATCACCTTCACCAAGATGAATTAAGGATTGATGAAAATATTGACGTTTAACAGCATAAGATCAACGGTATTGACAATATCCCCCCCCCCCCACTTTCCGATATAGACGACCGAAGAACAGAAAATCCGGATATCGTCAATATTCTCTTCAATCCATTTTCCCTTCCGCACACGATCAATAAGGTAAGTTTGCATTCCGATAAGTTTGGATCTCGGGAATACCAGAAACACGGCTGATCTGTGTTGAACAAGTCATTACATCAATAAATGCTGACGAATGTCTACTCGAAAAGTCATTCTCAATCAGTGTCTTGTCGTGGTCGATTGAGTTATGAGGGCTCACTGACTGGCCCCTCTCTGTACATTTATAGAGCCGTTTGTTCCCAAGCAGTTTGGATGGCTTACTAGTGGCGAAATCGCCAAAGCCCATGATATAAGTTTGTGTCCCACATCAACGGGAATTATTTCCCATGATATAAGTTTGTGTCCCACATCAACGGGAATTATTCGAAAACGTTTAGAGGAGCACCTGTTTCCGACCCCGCCTTCACTGCATTTTCAGGGCATCTGATCACCTGAGATTTAAATAATATTTCTCTTCTAATATCCCAGTTACATTATTCTGTTGACCTATTGCAGTTCCCAATTTTGATTGCGGATTATTTCCCTCTGTTCAGGCTTTTATACTTTAAAGAGCATATTTCGGGTGAGACCGGTTGTTTACTGACTGAGATTTTCAGTAGGCACGCAATGTGGCAGAGCATATCGTCTCCCGTCTCGTAAGTGATTAGGTAATGCCGCGCCAACAGACCTGTGACGGTAACGCTTTGGTTGATAAAAACCACTACCAGAAATGTTGCTCCTATATGCTCTCATTACGACAGCTCCTCCAGTTCCATCCGCCCGGTAACTCATTCGCAGCTCGATCGATACAGGCTCAATACCTGTTACGCACTTAGAAGAAAAGGTCTTAGCGTAATGGATAGTTCAATTGTAAATGTATTAGAGTGAATACCCACTTTTGAGTATTTCAGTTATATCTATACTTTACTACTGTAGTTTCTATTTGTCTACGTTCAATCAACATCCTGGGCTTTGAACCCTCGAATAGCCTGAATTACGAAAATTAGTGCCGTTTTACCCATTTTCTGACTAAACAGCGTGGTTATGCATTACCGCCTGACATTGTTAACTTTGTCAGTATGCAGCAATAGACTCGGAAGATAGATTACACTCTACCGTGAAAAGGCCAGTCGAACGAAAGTAACCTACTAAAGTATACCTAACCTTGTGGAGAAAATGGTTTTGAATAGGTAAATATTTACTCCTCAATCATCCAGGGTTACATCAGCAAAACGTTGCACTATTACATTACTTCCTAATGTTTCACTCGTAAGAAGATATAATTTTGGACAGTTTTCCAATGTTTTCTCGCCATTTTTTTCTCAGTAACGGGTTTTGGTTTATTATCTTCGATAATGAACCATTGGAATCGCCCAAAGAAAAAAAATTTTTAACCCCCCCTCAAAATTTGTTGGTTTACGTTTCAAGACACGTAGATTCAGAAAATCGAATAAAAAAAAATCCGTCCGTCCACCGTACGCCGCACAGTGGGGCAAACGTGGAAAAAAATCGATTTTCCAAAAGTGTAATTTTTCTAATTTACCTTATTTTTCCCACAGTAAATTAGTTTTAGAACTCAAAAATAACAGCCGTTTATCCTATTAAAAAAATTATAAACCTGTAGGTTACGTCCAATGTTGAAATTTGGTGGAAATACGTAAATGTATGAGTTGTTTTAAACCATACGCTGACGCTCAGATGAAATTTTTTCAATGATCCTTCCATGTTTTTGTGATGAAATCTTACCCAAAAGAAGTGGAAATGCATTGATTAGGGGGACGAAAGGGTTTCGGAACTATTTCGACGAATAAAACATCCAATTTTGGCGGTAATTGATATTCAGCTAAAGTTTTAAATATGAGCTACATTCGGCGAAGTTGGGCCGTTAATTTTGGTCAACAGTACACAGTACGAGGTTCAACTTCCCGGTGGAAACGTGTCCGAATCCGACCGAATCCGGCTTCCAGAGCTTTTTCAAGTGGGATGGCCACACTTCAAAAACACCCAAGTGATCGACTAGAGTTTCCTTTGACTGGACGCATGTGTAAACGCAACTGTGTTTACTTCGCTCTCTCAATCCTCGTTTCAAAGGACAACAATAGAGTGTCATAATATATTATCATGCCAGCGATTCGAGGAGTCCCTTGATTGCGAACAGTGCAATGTCGTATCTTATTTCGGTGGGTCGTTCTGTTTTGACTGAATTACTTTTCGAAGGAAATGAAAGTTTTGACGTATTTTTGGAGAAACAGTATCCTCATTTAAGTGAAAATGAGGTTCATTGTATCCTCAGAAATTACCAAAAGACATTTTTGCCGCAGTTTAATTCACGATATCGTGCGGTATTCCACAGAAAAGACTTTTTCCGAAGTACGTATAGTTACTGGTTGGACGGTGTTTTTCAAGTGGATACTTTGATTTTCGCAGTTTGGTCGTTTCATTTCTTTATATATTCGTTTATCATTGTGATAATGAATAAAATGTCTGCTTTTTGTAATTTATGGTTTTATTTATTTTTTCATGCATTACCTAAATGTGATTTTTTTTTCAAATTGATAACAAACCTAATTTGAAACATGAGCTGGACTCATGAGCATAACTCCAAGAAAAGCATAATTAAAAGAGTTTCAACCTTTCGACTGAATATATTACAAACTATCTCAAGCTTATATGAAAAATGTGGTTTACATTAGATGGTTTCTTACGTTTATTGACCAAAACTCAGGGAAGGCTTGATTTACGACCCAATGTTTATAGGACCTTTTTTATTCAGCATAAAATTTCCTATAAGAAGCATTTATCAGCGATAATTGTTTCCAAAATAATGCTTTTTTGCCCCACTGTGCGCCGTACGCCGTCCGCGCCACTTTGCCCAGTTAGCGTTGAGTTAAAATTACGAAATTCGGTTTCTGGGTTTGGACCAGCCCCACAATGGTCCTCGAAACTTTTCATAATCCTAGGTCAAGGGGAAGGGGTTCAAAACGAAATTTAAAATTTCGACAATGTCATATCTCCAAATATTTAACTGAAACGTGTAATTTTCAGTTCACTTTTGAATGACCTGAAAAATTACGAATCTTTTAAGACCAATTGGATTTTTGTGCGACCAGCCGTTCGTTCACAGTGAGCACGCAAAGGTTTAGGAAAAACACTAATCTTTCGCGTCGAAAACGGCCGTTATGTGACCCAACCCTCAGACGCCCAGAATAAAACTACCTTTTGTCATCTTCCCGGTAAACTACAGTCTAGAAATTTTAACCGTGAGTCGGGGATAGACCACATTGCAATATTTACTCGGTTTCTCATCTGTAAAATTGTTTAAATAATACCTTTTTGTAATAATACAAATTAAATTTTGATGATGAGCTATTGACTTGAAATTTTAAAAATAGGTCAGAACTGGATCACAGAACTGGATTCACTCGGTTTCTTGTCTGTAAAATTGTTTAAATAATACCTATTTGTTTAAACAAATTAAATTTTGATGATGAGCTAGATACTTGAAATTTTAAATATAGGTCAGAAATGGATGACATTTCAATATTCACTCGGTTTGTATGACATGGTATGAGTATGGTATGGTATATAATTGTATGTATGATTTGGTATAATACAGTATGGTATGATAGGAAAGAAATTCGTATGGTATGGTATGAGTACGGTGAGAATATGGTATGGTGCCGATTTGCAATACAGTCTGGTATAGACAGAAGGGTGATCTGCACAAGGAAGATAATAAACCGTTGTGTCAAGAATTTGCAGAGTTTTTTCTACAGAAACAATAATGTTATCCAGATATATATTCAGTTCCATCGCTCCATACGGTTTGATAAGACGGCAAAAATTAGCCTCTCTGGTTACATTCAAACCCACAGGAGGATCTGCCAGAGTAGGTTGCAGTCTCATGCTCATGTAGTTACGTGTTAGATGGAAGTAAAACCCGGGATAAAACGATAAAACCACAAACGGTCTAAAGGTTCTCTGGTTAACTGGAAGATTGAAATTTAGTACAATGATTACATACCCACAACGCTGATTGGTTTTCCCGTCGAAGCGAGAGCTATCGAAGTAATATCTTCACTATTTCAATATCCTGTTACTTGGCACAAAAGTAATCCGTTAACAAAACGTTTTGAGTTGACAACGCAAATTGTGTTTACCGACTGTTGATCTTCTATTAGGGCCTGCAATGAGTTGACCTAATTGTCAATGTTAATTGTGCCTTGTCATCATAAAAAAGTGGTTGTAAATTATCCCGAGATGAGGCTCCCCCATAGCCAAGGCCAACCGATGCTCACAACGACATTTATGGCATGGGCGAACCTCATGGTATCGCGTTGATACGAGACTATACTGGTTGGTTCGTAGAATATACTTACGGGAGTAAAATCCTTTCTCAGATGGCTCCAAATCGGCGCCATATTTGTCAGTTGGACAGTGTAAGCTCCTCAAAGCCTGTATAATTCAATGTCAGTTGACACGTATCACATACGAGGTATGATTTTCTATACAGTTCACCATCTTTTCAATCTCGTCTGACATTTTTCATGCTCAGCCCCTCAGGAGCACTCAAAGCCGTTTGGCCGCACTTGTTGGTAACAGTTCGGGGCCGACTGGCATGCCTGCGAAGTAGCGGTTCAGATCAATGAAAGCCGCTTCTGTTGGCATTCTCATCGGCGTCCGAAGTCATGAGAGCTCAGGGCAATTCGTGGTTATTTGATAAAAACTTGACCAAATAAGTACCTAGCTGATTTTTTTTCTAACAAATCACCAAACAAAAGATTGTTATAGCCATTTGTAAAATTTTCATTTCAAGTTTGGAAATCATTCTAAATTAAGTAATCAACATTGTAAAATTAAGTAACCAACGTTGGCCCCCCTGGATATAAGCCAAATGAATTGGAAATGGATTGGCAGTTTCATGTCTGTGACAACGGTGTTCATATTATATGACTTATTCCCCACGAGTTCAACCGAAGATATTATTACAATGACAAAGTAATATATTCTGTTCTCCACAAGGGCCGAGGCAATTAATCCACGGACTATTCTGGACCACAGGTTCATTCTACACATGAAGACCAAGATATTTGATAGATCATTTAACCCTCCGCAGACCGCGCGTCCCCAAAATCGTTGTCTTCTATGAGAGGCTTCAGAGTAGAGCCAACGACACTGGAATATGCCTTTCGGTGTCGCGTATTAAATATTGCTACCTTTTTTGCTACCTTTCCAAATACAAATTTTGCTACCTTTCCATGTACGCTGGCGGTCACCCACAAATGTTCGATGTGATTGTTTTTGTTCGTGGGCACTGCGAGAAGGTCGCCGTCCTCCTATTGGGCGCCGTCCTCCTTGATATTTTTGTTCCTTACAATGGTTAGCGACAGTGACTTCAGAAGGACCAGTTTTCTCCACAACTTTGCATTCAGCCTCTTGTATGTGCATTTCAAGGAATGATCAAAGTAAAACACTCGCCAAATTACGGTTTCCTTTCTCAACATCGAGCACTTGAAGAACTACAAGATCTTCCGGAAACGTAGATGTGACAAAATATGAACGATGTTACGGCTGTGGCAATCAAGAACACGAATCAGCACTACATTGTTCATCAGCGAGAACCATTCAACCCACTAAATAAGGAATGCGAAGAAAAACATGAAACCGACGAAGATATTGTACGTTTCTCTCCTCAGGTGTTTTCGGGTTTGTTTCAATTTTGATGTCGGTTTTGTTACCACCCATTTTGAGACTGTTTGAATATTCACTGTTGTTGGGGATCTCATATAATCTGTGTTGGCTGTTTCTGGTCACTGGGAGTCATTGAATGAATAACCAGTGTTGTTCTTCCTGGAAATTTACTCGTATTTAAAAAAAGATGAAATGAGGAAATTCTAATTCTTCTGAACTAGGCACTGACAATAGTTGATACTTCATGTTTATTTGGGTAGAAAGCTAAGTACACAAAGTAGCTCCAAAGTAGCTTCAAATGCCTATTTGAAGTAGATGTACCTATTCGTTTTTTCATTTGATTGTTACCATAATTTGTTGGTGGGAAGAACTATTACATGGAAATAAAGTGATTAATAACTAATATTTTTGTTACCTCCCAAATCACTACGTATGTATATCACTGGAAGCATGACCGGCGCGGTCTACGGTGTTACAGATAAGGGTGCAGTTTGCAGAGGGTTAAGGTTTGAGGTAAACCATTTGCGTACGTATAGTTACTAGACAACATAACGACGCAGCTGATGTGGGTTCTAATCCACTGTCACGATCTGCGATTGTTAGGTGCACCTGTGTGATTAGCGTACTATGGTTTTGTTGCACGTCGCTCTGCTTCGAAACCACTAGGATGAATGATGAGGTTTGAAGATGGATTACCTACTCTGCAATCGTCATTCTTCATGAATGTCCCCATACTGCATTCCGTGGGAACGTTCCCGCCGTTGACAAGTATGCATTTTATTCCAGTAGCGATTACATTACCAGGATTTTTGATAAGAAAAGATTTAAGGAAAATCATAAGAAAAAGGTACATGCAAATTCTTTACGCCAAATGGCAGGAAGGGGATCTGAACGCGCTCTCGCATCCATAGAGCCTGTAGGTCCTACAGGTTCTGTAGGACACTCCTACGATGTCATATTAAATGAGCGATTGAACTTAAAGAAAAACAGCTTCGTATATTTTATAGAAACTTCAGATGTATCTCTTTCATGAAGGATCCGCTTGACAGCTTTCCATGAACCCTTATCGGTCTGCAGAGGTGCGAAAGTAAAAGCCGACAGTTAGGCTTTATTTGCTGTGAAAGGTATCATGGTCACTGTGTCTATAGGGTTAAAAAGATTTCTCGCCCGGTCGCTCATGTAACAAGCTTCAGCGACCCCTGGAGGGCGCAGGCCGGGGAATCTATGCCAAGAAAGAAACCACCGATAGACCAAGTGCACTTTCACCTGCTTCGACTAGTCAGGTGAAACTACGACGAGTACCTACCAAGGTCAGGCAATCAATATGGTATGTTACCCTCATTCCTCCGTTGAATACCTTCTACGGGACGTATGGGAACGCACATATTCCGTCTGTTTACATCTGCGTTATATGAGAGCAGGTTGCTCAGACAGTCGAACAGCACGGCACCAAGATGATGTACCTATACGCATCTCGAATTCATTAATTGGATTACAAGAACCACCATGTCGTTTCTCGTCTGTGCCAGGCTTGTATATTTCTTTGATGCCAGATTGCGCCACAGTTTCAAATATCATATTATACATAAATATATTATAAAATATCAAATATCATGAAATACCTACCTAATATATTATATCAACCTTGATGAATATATTTACTTATAAAATTTGACATGGCTGGTTTTCGTAAAATCATGTTATAAACAATAATAGTAAACTGAATAGAAGGCCATGGAATTCTAGTCTGATATTAGCCAACCTTGCCAGTACATAGTCACCTAATTGATTGCAGATTGGTGGCTATTTCATTTCGATACTCCAAGTTCCCAATAAACCTAATCACTTGACATCATACTCGCATACTCGTACCTTGGATTCTCATGTTTGATAGCTGTCCAAACGAAATATTGGTGCCAACTCAATGAAATAACCCTCATAAATAGTTTTATTGACACCAATTAAGAGTCATTAAGACTACAGTGATCGCAACTAGTACTCATTCAGTGATTGGAAAAAAAACTTGAATCTGTTACTACTTCGTTACTTTTTTTTTGTCTTTTTTCGCAATAGAGATTCTGTAAATTCAACGGCTAGAATTCATTTTGGGACTTGCCCGCGATGTCGAATCCGATACCGTAAATGGATTTATTTCGCGTAGTTGAGTGTCTATATGAACGAACCCACGATTTAAAATTATACATGTCATACATACATATCATAATTAAAATTATATCATTCATGGTTAGGGATTGTTATGGATGGTTAGGGATGGTTAGGGGTGACCTGTTAGCGTGTCCCCTAACCACCTGTTAGCTGGTGTAAATGAAAAACAAGATTTATCAGTTGTTAGCTGTATTATCTGCTCTTGGTTATTTACATAAATTTGTATACATTTGGATATTATTCTATTAGCAATATCAATAGGGTACATCAATGATATGCAATAATTTTCTCCACGCTAGTGGTGTGGGATACTTAGTAAGACTTTTCAGAAACGGCGCAGGTTTCCACCTATATTTGATCATACGATCATTAAATGCTTTATCATTAGGAAATATAGATTTATTAGATAACATAATAACAGGGGTCCTTGGGATCATGGCATCCCCACAAAACCTAATCTTTGCTGGTAGTGGATCACCTCCAAAAAGCATTTTACAAGTATCGTGCGCAGTACATTCACAATTAGGCTCATTCCAAATTAGTACACATCGAATTGCAGTCTTGAAATGGGAATATATCTATTAAAATTACCAATATTTCCACAGTTTAAATAGAAAGATGTAATACAATCAAAAACAAAGTTTTTACCCGCTGATGGGGGAGACAAAACTTCTAAACAATTAACTTTAGATAGTTTCTTATCGACTACCTTGACTATATTGTTAAAAATAAGCGTGTTTTGTCTATACAATCGTCGTTTTGATATGCAATTAATTTTCTGAAAATATCTATTGGCTGAGGTAAATACGAGGGTAAATCCAAGTAAAAATTTGGGTCTTCTGCGTGATTCCTAAACATGGGTTCAATTCTTGTATACAGAGATTCCAAATCTTTGGTTGTATGATAAACACATTTTGACTCGATATAAGTTACACCTCTTCGAAATATCTTGTCTTCTAAAGTTATATACCTAATATTCTTGTTCATTATCCATTGTTTACAGAGGACACAATTTCGAATTGGGGAGGCTCCCAGTTTTTCAATGAAATCAGCGATTAAGTTTACCGTTACTTTTTTGGGGATTATTGCATTTGGCGGACTGACAGGCAATGTGTCATCTACTCCTCGTTGGTCGAGGTGTCTCCCGACAATACTTGAGCTGCCACTTTGTCGATATGTATCAACAACTGTCTCAATTGCAATTTGTCGGTTGAAACCAACGTCCGATAATTCAAGTCCACCATTCAACCATTCTCGTGTCGGCAGTTGGGATATTTTGTTCCAACTGCCTACTTGTATTGACAGAAATGTCTCCCCAGATGTAAGTAGGCGTTTTCTGGAGAACGAGCCATCTGAGTGGCGAACAAATACACTCCAAAAGTCGCCAAACGTCTACTTGGGGGTTAGGGGAATTGTGGGAGACGAATCGTCTTTTTCCAGGAGCTCTGGCAAAATTACGGAGTCCGGGGCATGTGGAACTACGCTGGTTTCTACTCCGTACAGATGTGGAGTGCATGATAATAGTCCCGTCATTGCTAAGGAAAATTGAAAAGTTCATAGATATAAAATATGCTTCGTGGAGACGTGCTGTTCCTGCAAGAGAATTGCCGGCAGTTTATTTTAGGTCGTTTCTGAGGTGATTTTGCATGTCTAACATACAGAAAATATTAATTAAGATAGGCAAGTATTCACGGATTCATTTATTGTATTTTTTAAATGATTTAAAATGTGAAGACTAAAGTCAACATTCATTTATTTTTCTTTCAAAGAAGGCGTTGCAAGGAGTTTTTGTGCGTCTCATAAATGAACCATGTGTTGTGGGATTATTCAAGTTACCTACAACGTTATAAATCGTATGTGTTTATGTGTGTGTCAAAATAATTGTCGTAGGTAGTTAATTGAAAGTAGTAGCACGTCGGCGGGGAAAAAGTCTTGATGGTGACTGATTCCTCGTTTTGCTTGAAGGGCACAGACAACTTCAGAGCCTCACTGCCTCGGACGTGTTTCAACACCTATATCTTTCATCCTTTCATTTTTTACAGAAAAAAGGGGCCGCCGATATTTCTATCTCACCGAGGCTCTCGATAAGGTATTGAAGTCACCGTCACCGTCACTTCACTGATGTGTGCGAACCGACATTCACACCGGGAGACGCAGATAGAAGCATTTTATTTGATTCGGATAGTCAGCATTAAAATAGTCATCAATCCTTGATATTTACCCGTATCAGTTCGCTCGTATTATCAGATTCAGCTGATGTAAAATGGTGATCCTGCTGCCACTGATATTGGCCCATCGTTCAACCTTCATTTCAACGCATCGGGACTTTCGCTAAGTGGCAAGTGGTGGTCAGATTCTTTCCGGTTGACGGCATTATGAGTCATTCCTGGTCAAACACCTTTACCACCATCTCTGCCGGAAGACGAATGAAATGAAACAACTCGAAAATTTCGAGAAATGTAAAGGTAGATATCGGAGAATTCCGTAACGAAACAGATATAACTACTCGATGTTAAAAATGTAGATCAAAACGCAGACAATTGGGGTGGAGTAACCCCAACATTAAATGGCTCGACACAATTGGTATGAATAGATCTGCCACTTCGAAACACGTTTGCTGATGAGTATACGAAAGTTACAGTGGAAATTTTATAACATTCGTAAGGTACCACCTGGACACCAACTACATACATATATACCCCTAGAGATTCTGGCTGATTTTGACAATAATTGTCAAAAAAAAAAAAAAAAAACAGCAACTCACCAGGATCAAAAGAAGATTCTCCAGCAAAATCTATAGAAATCTACATTGGTACCTGGCTGGAATTGAATTCTCATAAGGCGTATTAAAGAACCCAAATAGACTCCCTTTTTAACGCTGAACACGATGATAATGTCGGAATTGCGATACCTCATTCCATGATCAGATTAGAGCATATTAACCGTGAAGAACATCTCTAGAAAACAAACACGTTTCTTCATCTTCAAAAGGATCCAGTTTGAGAACGGAATAAAATATCGAAATTCTGATTGCGTGTTCAGCGTAAAAAAAACCTTTAAACTGAGGTGACGGTTTTATTTTGGAAATTTATGTGTGATCCCCCACCCCCCCACGATCCCCGATTCTGCCCATCTACGATCTTATCCTTTCGATTAACAGGACTTTGTGCAAATTTGAACTTTTTATTTCAATTATATCGCAGAGAGCTATCGTCTGAAATGACATAAATATATAAATATGATTTTTTACAGATTTTTTTTTTATTTTTAAATAGGTAATAGCTTCTTTTTCTTCAGAAATTTGCTAAAAACGATGGAAGATTTGGGTTTTTTATCATTTTCGGTCATAGTTTCAAACGATATTTTATACCTTTTATACCCATGAAAATGAGGTTAAGACAATTGGTTGATTGATTGATGTAAAACTTACGAAAAATATTTTCTTTGGCATTTAGCCGGTTTTCGAAACCTGATCAAAGATTTTGATGAAACTCAGATAATTTTCGCTCTGCTGGGGTAAAAATAATATTCCACACCTTACATGTCAAGGAAATTTTAGCCATGAAATAAAATTCGCACTGTGACAATTACAGGGGCACATCTCGAAAAATTTGGAAACCCGGGTTTTTTCGTTATTGGCGATTTAAAATTGGATAAAGCAGAAGCGGGAGGTTGTTTATTTTACTGTGGTCATTTTACTGTGGTGAGAGAGAAAAATAAATTGTGTAGGGTCTCTTTGGAGGGTCCCAGAGGCGATTCAAAGAAAACCAAAATATTAATCGGCGTTTCCCAGAAAACAGTGTTTTTGAGATGTGCCACTGTGCGAATTGATCGTGAATTTTTGGGAAATCTCATCCACATTAAATATGTACTTCTATGTACTCATGGAAAGTATGGCCTTCCTAATATTAAAATATAAATATGAGAAAAGAGAGCAGTCAATCCTATACCCATTTAGGTAAGTGAGAATTAGTACGATGATCGTTTAATTGGTTCAGTCGGACCAATCTGGAACAGCTTAGCGTTAAATTTGATATGGCACACAACGGGTTGACTAAACTCGTTCAGTCATGATTATAGTACACAATGAAGAGGCAATCAGAAGATGATACTGCAAATAAGTTTAGTTGGTTCCCATAGGTAGATGTTCCTCATGACCACAGCACTAATATTGGACAGTGTTGTTTCATCACCTTACACACGGGTCTCATTTCCTTAAATCAGATCAAGTATTGTTCATGGCAAATGGTTTTGAGCGATCGCTATTCTTAAAGAGGTCGGATGGCCGGATTTCCATTTCAGTGGTATGCATAATAAAGCTATGAATAGAAATGTCTGCTGGAAATGAGATTCGTTCTTTAGTCATTTACGAAACGTTTAGTGAGGTCTGGAGGTTCAGCAATACGGTGAAAAGCAGAACAATGATCCAGAATATATGTGCATGATGTTATGTGTCGTCATACTTTTCGGTAAGTATTCAAATGTCGAGGGCTCACTCTTTCTGCCTCGGCCAGTATTTCACAATATGGATGGATTATTACACGAACTTGTTAAACGTAAGAACTGTAATTGAGAAACGGCTTCTTGTCAACTGACAAAGGACCACTACAAAAAAAAGTTTGCATAGTTGACATAATCAAATATGCAAATGGATACCTCACATATTTAAAATGAGTTTAATCTACTAGGAAATATATGGAATGAAGTTGAAAAACGCCGTTAATCGGCTGGTAACGGAGAGAGCGACTGAGGATGATGGGTTTTGTCATGCCGCACTGCTATAATGCCATGCCCCAAAAGGCTTCACGCCTCTCCACTTTGAAAAGGTTTATGGGTAAGCAGAACTGACAACGGAGGCCACCAAGGAACTAAATCGGGGCGGATGGGGCAGGGCATGCAGTCAGTGGCTGGTGGATAGAGGACTCGTCGCCACATCCTGCGGTTATTCAAATACCGAAGCTTGGGCTCAATTTGCGTTATACTGGTTGCGATCATCCCCGGCACAGTCATCACTGTGTAATTATTGGATCCCGATGCGGAACATGAAACTGGGCCCACCCATGTGATATTTCACAGAACACCTTGTTAGGTCCAAAAATGACGAATACGAATATCATTTGTATTCATGTTACAAAGATACGTTACTGACGTCAGAAATGAACCCATTCGCCGGATTGAGAACTATAAGGAGTTTTGGACGTTATGAAATCGTGACTGTAACATGCTACTCTGTAACCATTCAACTTATTTTATAAAACACACCCGGATTGTGATGATGTCTTATCAATTTTGTCTCAGTCCAAGTAACAGCGCTTCTCACATACCAATTTTTCCAGAACAGCCAGTGTGGTGTTGAAACGAAATTTCAAGGATGGTTATTTTAGCAATAGACTTCGTTATGGATCCAAGGTTTATTCTACAAACGTCAACAATGTTGGAAGAAGATGTTTGATTAACAAAATCTAGGAACGCGGCAGCGTTCCGCCGTTCCAAGCAAACAACTTGAGAAGCACAAACGGTACCTACCAAGTGTATGTACACCGGACGTCACGCAACGCGTTTTCCAGGTATCCATATCTCAGCTCCTCATTGACCGATCAAGTTGAAATTTGGTGTGGATAATAGGAGTGTCTTTTGGGGGGAATCATACTTGGGGAGGACGTTTACCATTTCCTCTGCGTGTGCCCCACTCTCACGCAGTACCGCTTGGAAGTTTTTGGTTTTCGAGACCTCTCCTGAGATCATGCGGTTGGGCTGCTGGACAGTGCTGATGAGTGGAGGAGGATTGTCCGGTACTGTCAATTGTCGTGGAGGTATCGGGTGTCCTGTGTCTTTCATCGGTAGAAAGTTCCGTTTTATAATTTCAAGATGTATGTATTTTTATCTTATGCAGAAGAATTTTATACTTCATTTCATTTCTAATTTTCAACTCCTGTACTTCCGGCTGACGGTCGCATAACCAAGCTATACAGGGTGTTTCTTAAGTAGTGGACCACCCTTTCTAACTCCGTTATTTTCAGGAAAATGAAAAAAAAGCTTCTAAAGTAACCCCCCTTCATTTTTTACAATGAATTCGAATATCTCATTCCCTCACTTTGTGCATGCGCAGAAACATGCGCAATTGATGCCAACTTCGGTTTTTCAAATGGGTAACTCAATTTTTTATTGTAGATTCAGATTCTACGTAAAATTTCATGAACATTTGACCCCTCAATCGATGAATTTGACTGCGCAGAACCTGTTCTGCGAGCGTGCAAAGTTGCTCTGATGCCAAATGTCGCAAAACATGGCGTCTAGTAATCCCCAAGTGTGGCACATGATTTTTCATTGTTTTTCAACGTTGATTCACATGGTGCTATCCGTTGTTTTGATTTGACTCGATTTGAACGAAATAATGGCCGAAAGTCGTTTAATAGTCCGGAGAACTAGACGGTGATCAATTGGAAGTTGATCGGGGTGTAAGGCGGAATAAACCCTGGCTGCTCTCCGAGCACGACTGCCCTCTTGGTAGTATACCTCGACGATCTCGGTCATTTGAGTTGCGTTGAATCGGGAAGGCATCTTGATAGAAACTGAGAAAAATAGTTTGCACGAGAAGTAGACGATTGGGCCTCCCTGAGTGCAAATAACTTGATCTGAGCGATATTAATATTATATTATGAGACATGCAGTCACTTGCTCGCATTTTGGAAAGGGTCAACAGTCATCAAGTGGAGACACGAGGGACAGAGTTCGATTTGAACGGAGGAACACGAGGACCACTTTAAGAACGGATTATGTCATTTCAGGTGCAGCTGCAAGGTTTTATTATTTTATTTTAGAAATTCCTTTCGCTATTCGGGTTACATTAGAAACTTTTTTTCATTTTCCTGAAAATAACGGAGTTAGAAAGGGTGGTCCACTACTTAAGAAACACCCTGTATTGTTTATTTGTATTAATGTAAATACAATTTGTATTAATTGTATCAAATGTATTAATGAAAATAAACATCTTTCTTCTTCTTCATTCCCACCACAACCCTCTGTGCATGGGGGGAGTTGGTAATTGATAAATCGAATGTACAAAATCAAAATGGCAACAAGAGCGAATTTTCGATGAAATGACTAGTTTTAGGTAAAATATCTCTATTTTACTGGTTATATAACAAATTTTGTTTCCATTATTTGCCGAGTAACACCTCAGTTTATTTGCCAAGAAATAACTGCTTTTATGTAAAATGTCTCCATTTTACTGGTTTTATAACAAATTCTGTCTCCATTTTTTGCCGATTAACTCCTCAGTTTATAGATTTTTCAACGCTGAACACTATGGTGCAGTCAGAACTGCGATATCTCATTCCGTTATCAGATTAAGACAGTTAAACCATGGACAACATCTCAACTAACAACCACGTTTCTTCATCTTCAAAGTGTTCCAGCTTGGGAACGGACTTTCTGACTTCACCATCACGTTCAGCTTAAAAAAAACCTTTAAATTACCATGCCAGAATGTTTCATTTTGGAAATTTATTGGTACTCCCCCCCCCCCCCTAAAACTCTTCAAAACTTCCCTTAGAGCGGCCCGATTCTGCCCATCTACGAACTTAGCCTTTCGATCGCCAGGTCGGATTTTTTGTGCAATTTTTTTACTTTTTATCGTCTGGAATGACACATACTTAACTATATGCAATTATGGTCCGGAACGGATGTTGGTATGAAAATTTTTCAGAAATTTTTGGAGCGATTACACTAGCTTCCTTTCTTCGAAAATTCGCTACAAGCAATATCCGTATGAATATCCTGGTGATAACTAGGTCAAGTCATTCATGTGTTTATGGGTGCTTGGATCGTACAATAGACCAGAGCCTCAGATACTGGACGCAGTGAACGTTATACGGCCACTAGTTTGGTAATTCACCGTAACCTGTTCAGTTAGTTCCGTTGGCTGGTAGTTTTGTTCGTATAGATTCCAGTTATGCGGTAGTAAAACTAAGAATTCTTCACTTTATCGAGTCATATTCCTCACTTGAGTAACTCGTAGAAGTAAAGGCTGCTGGTATAAATGTGCTCCCTTGGAATATTTATTTCCGATTGAATTTCAAATATACCTATACATGCAGGCAATATTTGGAAGTGGATGAGTGAATAATTTGATTGGAATAATTATTGTACCTATTGCATGATGATGTGAAAAACTGACCAGCTGAATTACATTTCCCCAGCTGAAATAACCCATTCATACACTCAATGAAACCCCAATTCCAACCGAAACCCACGTATGCTCACGATGGAACTAAATCCTCTGACTGGTAAAAATTCGTTTTATTCAAAAACCCTTAGTTTCTAAAGCTGCGACTTAATCATATCAAGTCTATTGACGCATCTATGTCGAAAGATAACATAATATATTTATTATGTTATCTTTCGACATAGATGCCGTTTTTCTAAGATGTTGTACCCAATGAAATTCTCCATCGAATGAACGTAACAAAATGCGAGAGACTATAGAAAGTCTTAAGAAGTTTAAAGATAATGAGAAAATATTACAAACCATGTACTAATGTGCTTGTGCATGGATATCACTGAAACAGCTAACTACGCCATACCTCAATTTCAAAAAACTTGCTGAAGTTCCACACTTCATCGTACAGGTGCCCGTAAAATTTAGCGAGATATTTGACGATATGAACAGTATCATTCTCACGAGGATACGAAATTTCAATTCAATCGTTGTGTACTTTAGAATCCACCGGAATGGAAAATGTGGATTGGAATTTTGAGATAAAAGGGTCTGGACGTCTGTCAATGGAAGGACCAGATGACCGTACCCTGAGTGAAAAAGCCTCCTTAACCTGCTCACGAGCTCTTTAAAATTCAATAAACGCATCATTGCTGGGTCGTTTCCAACTTCAGAAATGGCCTTCTTTTGAAAGTGATTTTCTTGAACAACCAGTAGCCCTGAACCCATCCACGCGCAGCACGACTCTCCATTTCACACTTCGAAAATCCACATTTGGCTTGGGAGCTTAGTAAGGAGGCTACAGCTCTAAAGTTTAAAAATCCGCAGTCATGCAGTATGGATAGTAAGAACGAATTTTCGAAGAAATAACTGCTTTTATGTAAATGTCTCCATTTTACTGGTTTCATAACAAATTTCGTCCCCTTTTTTTTGCCGAGTAATACTTCAGTTTATAGTTGTTTCAACGCCGAATACGATGCTGAAGTACGAATTGCATATTCTCATTCCGTTATAAGATTAGAGCAGATGAATTGTGAAGAACATCTGTGCCTGTATGCTGATACTGATTCAAATACAACTTAATGAAATCTAACTAAATGCATCATTTCCAACTGTGACAAATCCACGGCACTCACCGGTTATCGACAGCTGTTCATAAACTTTATCGGTGTCAAGGGATTCTTTGTCAATCATAATGAAATCATCAGAAAATACAAGGTGATCATTTAAGGGTTTATTATCTTCTTTGAGCAAATCACCCTAATCCAATTAACGAAATGATAGATGAAACTTTAGCTCAACATCCAAATTTAATTAGTTTAAACAAATAGGTATTAGTTAAACAATTTTATAGTCAGGAAACCAATTGATTATTGCATAGTCATCCATTATCGACCCATGTATAAAATTTCAAGACTCCAGCTCATCATCATAATTTAATTTGTTTACACAAATAAGACATACAATTTGCAAAATTTATTGTCAAACAATTCTACAGACAGGAAATCGAGTGAATATTGCATTTTCATCCAGTTCTGACTTATAGTTAAAATTTCAAATCCCTAGCTCATCAAGAACTTGAAAAAACAAGTAGTGGAAATTATTTTAATTAGATATTGTTAGTTATTAATAATGTTTATGAATTATTTTTAATAATGATTGAAAATAATTATTATTTACTATGAATTTACTCGATATCTGAAAACTATGTGCTATTAGAATCCAGACCCAACAGGCTGCCGCATGATTCACCCTCATGTTGACGATTTTGATTAGCTCGAACATTGAACCCTCATTGTGAACAAACGGCTGGTCGTACGAAGCTGCGGATGGTCTTAAAAAATTTAAATAAATAACCTCTAAACTTTGCATTTTCCGAGATATTAAATTTTCAAAATTTCAAATATTTGTTTTGAACTCTTTGCCCTTAACCTAATGTTATGAAAAGTTTCAAGGATCATTCTGGGGCTGGTCCGAACCCGTAGAATATATTTCGTAATTTTTGATCAACGACGGATTTTTGGTTTATTATATTCGATAATGAACCATTGGAATCAACCAAAGAGAAAAATATTTTAACCCCCCCCCCCCCTCCCACAACATTTGTTGGTTTACGTTTTAAGATACGTAGATTCAGAAAATCGAATAAAAAAACACAATGGTTTAATATCTTCTTTGTACAGATCATCCTTCAGTCTAGATTACTGAATGATAGAATAATAATTATTGTTATTATGAATTATCATTAATTATTAATAATTATTATCTAGTACCTAGTGTAAATTATTATTATTTATTTATTGTTGGTTATTAATAATTATGCTTCATTATTAATTATTATTATTAAATATTATTTATTAACTCGATATTTTAAAATCATGTGCTGTTTGAATCAGCTGGGCCAGTTTGTAAATGGACCCGACAGGCTGCCTCTCGATTCACCTTCATGTTGACGATTTTCGATCTGCTCCAACTTTGAACCCTCATTGTGAACGAACGACTGGTCGTACAAAGCTGTGGATGGTCTTAAAAAATTTAAAAAATAAACTCTATCCAAATATGAACTAAAAACTATACCTACCGTTTCATATGAATTTTTCGAGTTTTGGATACTTCAAAATTCGTTTTGAACCCGTTTGCCTTGACCTAGGGTTATGAAAAGAAAGATAATAAACCAAAAACTGGGTGTGAAAATACCACCCACAAAAAAAAAAAAACTCGAAGGGGGGAGTTTTAATGGGGGAAACCTCATTTTAAAGATTTTGTTTAAGGTGAACACGAATTGCGATATCTTCTTCCAATTTCGAACTGGAGCACTTTGAAGACAAAGAAACATGGTTACCTACTTTAGATGTTATTCACGGTTCATCTGCTCTAATCTGATAATGACATGAGATACCTGACTTCGCCAACGTGTTCAGCGTTGAAAAATCTATAAGCAGAATAGAGATAGAATGTTTTATAAATTCAGTAAAATGGAGACATTTTACATAGAACCAGTTATTTCTTCGAAAATTCGCCCTTATAGCCATGCTGCGTGACGGTGGATTTCCTAAGTTACGAGTATTTAATAATTGTTCCTTTAATGAATACGTTTCAAACGAAGAATAAAGTTGGAAAACTCATAACAAACTGTAAAGATGTAAAACGGAAAACACCGTTTGTTTGCTTCGGTTTATTTTGAAGATTGTTTCCATTATTGTGTTGGAATGCGAAACTTCCAACATCAAAACAACGGCAAATACGTACTTCACAAGCGAAACAGCTATCAAATAACTACAGAAAACAGCCAAAACAAACTCGTCAAATTTGGTTTAACACGCGATTAACTGGTACCCTCCCTGGAAGAAATCTTCACGGAATTACTGTGGAATCACCATGTAACATACTCAAGTCTGACCCAAACTCACTCAAGTGACACCTTTACTAACTCAGCAAAGTGCGGGTCTCACTCAGGCTATGAATACCAACCTCCAGTGAGACTCTGAGCCACTTCTTTGTAATAGATTGTACTTGTATGTCAGGCGTAGATTTTTTTGTAAAATAGCAAATTTAACGCTGATCCGAAAATATGGTCAACAGATAAAATTGAATGGAGTTAAGTGGAGAAATTTGAGTTTCAAAAAACATGATTTTTCTGAAAAATCCTTTAAAAAATCATATCTTGAGAGCGAATTGAGATACAAATATGCGGTTGGCGGCATTTTACTCAATTTTTCATCTTGTTTCACGCAAATCTTTTTGGCATCTTCGAGCGGGTCCCCTGTATAAAATCAATGCTGCTCCACGTTTTGTATGTCCCATTTTTATGGCTCCGAGAGGTTGGGAAGTATATAATATATACTGTATAATACATACTATTATACCATATCATGTTATGTTACCATCCAGTAGGATTCAGATGAATTATACAATTATTTGAAGTGGATCTCTTAATTAGATGGATTACCGCACTAAAATATGCTTACACAACTATGGGTTTGGTTGGTAACGGCAGAATGGCAGGCAGCGAGACAGCAAAAGAGCAGTTTCATATTCCGTGGTCCAGGTGTCAAATTTCAGATTTGCAACGGTCATTCCACCCCTATCAAGTCCGAAACGTGAAAGCAAGACAAAATATGAATCGAAAGTCAAGTTAGAATTAATTGAAACAAGGTGAGAAGGGGCGTCATCACTCTTCCCGAGACCAGTTTGAAAGTGAGTCCCACGATGAAGAGAAATCTTGGAGCCCGAAGCGGAGTCGGTGGGGGGGGGGGGGGGGCTACAGGTTGGGCCAATACCAGAGGGAATGGACCAGCCGTTTCTTTTCGCGACGATCCCAAGGTACTGCCTCTGCCTCCTCGGGTTATCTAATCGGTTAGAGGGAACAGATAACGCCCCCTTCAATGAGAACCTGCGTCTCTCTACCCCGCACCCATCAAAAAGTGGCGGAAGAAGTTCAACGTTTATTGAAAACTCCTGTTCGGGTGGGAGCTCTTCCGCATCAGCGAAATTGATGACGAAGCTCTGTTTCCCGTCACCGGAGAGGTACCTATTTGAGGAAGCGAGTAAACTCAAGTAAACATTCAACTAGGAAAATACTAGTTCCAAGTCAAGGGTAATTTCAACAGTCTGGAGTCCCCAACAGTCTGAAACATCTTAGAACAGCTGATAACAGAGGTGGAACAAAATAAGACCCACTACTGGGAAAGATGAGATAAGGTAGACAAGGAGCAATGAGACAACCTCAATCGCTTAGTTCTACTTTCATTAGCTGGCATAGAAACGTCATCTTGTCATTTGAAGGGCACAGCTTGTCCCAACTGATGCCATTTGAAAATCTTGAGGACTTGAAATACTTGCCAGAACTGCTCATCGCCCAATAATACTCGTAGATCATCATAATTAATGACTTGAACTTGGTCTGCCACCCTTTTTTCCCAGGTCTTGGAAAAATATTCCGGTAAATATTCAACAAGAAAAGTTGCAAGTGAAGTCAAATTTAACAGTTCCGAGTCCTTAGCAGCCTAAATCATAGTAAAGCTACTCGTAACAATATTTCAACAACTATGAAAGTTAACAACTGAGCTCTAACTCACTCCGGTGATAACTGGTAGTATACGGACCTATTGTTACTTTTGTTCATTCAATGTTAATTTCGCTCCACTTCTTTTAGCTTTTCATGATCCTCCACATTATAACATAACTTTTATTGATTCAATTCTGTGTTAAAATAGACCATGTTTTTACGTGCGGTCCCATGTGAATTTGATCAAAGTCGGATATCTGATAACTTTCGGCTGCCTATGCGCAAAAGGAAATCCTTACAACACGCACACCTCCCTCAATCACATATTATTACGAAATCAGGATTATGTGATACTGTAATAAATGCAAGGAAACTACTCTCACACTTTGACAGGTCATTTTTTAAAATAAAAATAGTAATCACGACCAACAAACATTAAGCTCAGGAGTATTTCACAGCTTACCCATTTCATTTTCGAGTCACCGAGAATTCGTGAACCAATTAGAACGTACCTGAAACAAAATAAACGAAAATCAGATATCAAAGAGAAAACTAGGAATAGCTCAGGCTGAACTAACAATAATGTATAATGCATAAATGATGGATGAATTAGGACGGGGCAATTATTCAAACGCGCTCCCTCGTAAATAGAACATGAAATTAGTGGGCGTAGATGAAAAACTAAACCGTCCAGCTCAGGGTGGATTTGAAACAGGCGCATTATATTATTGATGGTCATTTAACAAGAAAAGAGGAAATCATATAAATGCATATCCAAGGAAATCATTTTTCGAATGGTTCCATACACCATATCTCAACACGATTTGTTTACATTTGTTTGGATATCTTACAAAAAGCAGTCAACAACAACGCACATTCCATTGAAGACGACTCTCTTATTATGTAGATTTTGTTAAAGAAATTCCGCTAACAATTTCAATAGAGTGACTCATATTCATTTCCTCATTTTGGCCAATTATACACATTTCATTGAAATATTAAGTAGTTATTGAGTTGTTCTTCATGAAGCTACATTCATGATATATTTATTATACTAATTATTTATTTTTTATATTAATTATTATATACATTACAATTATCATCCATTTATGGGCACCTTATGGATAGCTGGACATGTAAGGGTATGAAAAAAGCACCAAGCTCCATGCTAGTGCGCGAAGTGTTACCTCATATACGATTGGGTGAAGCACATGGTGAAGCAGATCATCAATTGTACGTAAAATGTAATATTACATGCAACAACTCCTATACCTACTCTAGAACAACAGAGTTAAAACTAACTACAATATTTAATGAACAATTTATAATTACGATGGGTCCCAAACGTGTGAACATGATTTTTCGAAGTGTATTTGAAAACAAAACCGTTTTATGGTATTCTGATATCAACTCAACAATAGGGGTATTCACGGTTGAGCTTGCCGAGTTAAACGTGCTAAGTAGAAAACTTCGTCCTCAGAAAAATCATGAGGCATTCTCGTTGTGGTAACGTGTTAACGTGTTATCACGAATCTCCTGGTGGTGGTGAAGTGATTTTTAAGTGCTAGCAGTTGGTGGATTTCCGGGTAAAAATGTGAAGAAGAAGAAGGCGTTGACATAAAATTGAGATAAAATGTAAAAAAACAACAACAACGTCCTTGGTATTTTGTTACCTTCCCGCCTAGGTTATATTATTTGACGTTTGTTTACATTTGTGAGTTTTAATTTACAAAAATGCCGAAGAAGAGCCAAAAACAAAGACAAGTTGACGGAATCGTTACAAGAACAATAGTTAATCTCATCAACTCCGAATCCACTGACAACGAGGAGGAAATCTGGGAGGAAAGTCTCCAAGATCTTGAAGTTGTTTTGATGTCCAGGTACTGTTTGGATGGAAGCTTTACTACTACTACAACTACAAAAAACTACTACTAAAACTTCAAAAAACTACTAAAAAAAACTTCAAAACTCGTAGCAACGTGTGATTTCATGGGGCAATAGTATGTTCTACGGATGTGCAAATAAGTGAATATTGAAGTACGTCTACCAGGAACTCATACCAACGTGTGATTTGATCGGGCAATAGTATGTTCTACGGATGTGCAAATAAGTGACGAAGATTCGCTAATTGATTCGACGAGCGTTTTCATGTTATCACAATTTTCAGTTCGAAGTATCCACATGTCACAGTTATTCACTCAGCCGTACCATATGGGAGCGACATCCGAAAGAGAGAGACTGTTGGAAAGTTGACGAGAATTATAACTGTCAGTGGTTTCGGAAGGATGCCTGAATTGTGAAATAGCCGCCATAACTTCCTCGTTGAAAAAGGCAGGTCCTAGTGAAAGTGAAGAGGTTATAAGCTTATTACAAGCCATTCGTTGGTTGCCGGTGTTAAATGCTCCAGTCGAGTATTTTAAGGGTCTTCAGTGCCAGCGCGAATCACAAGATGACGCCAGTCCCTCACTTCTCAGCATTTACCTGTTAACCCCAAAAACATGACTGAACGCGGAAGCGCAGGGGAACCTGGAGAATACCTGAGAAAAGCATGACGTAACGAATTTATTTACCATCCCCGCGTTAAATAACTACCGAAGCCTTAAAAGTAATAGCAATTCATTCTGAGAGTAAAACCCAAAGAGACCCGAAGCCGGTATTTATTGCCACGATTCATTCCAGATGAAATACCATGGAGACAAGGGAGCGGTATTTATTGGCGAGCTTTTCAATAAAACTACCGAACCTGGGAGAGTGCACAGCCGTCGATGGTCATTGGGACCCTGGAGGAAGCGCAACTTCGCCGACACCACTGATTTCCCAGCTTCCCAGCTTTTGGTTCATTATCTTCGATGATGAAAGATTGGAATCGCTCAAGATAACAAAATTACCCACCACCCCTCTAAATTCGAGGGTTTACGTTTCAAGATACGTAGTACCAGAAAATCGAGTACAAAAACTGCAAATTCGTGACACAACGGTTTATAATCTTCTTTGTACAGATCACCCTTCTGTCTAGATTACTGAATGATAGATTAATTATTATTATGAAGTATCATTGATTATTAATAATTATTACCGATCATTTAGTGTAAATTATTAATATTTATTGTTGGTTATTATAATTTTTATGCTTCATTATTAATAATCATTACTAAATATTATTTATTAACTCGATATTTGAAAACCATGTGCTGTTTGAATCAGCTGAGCCAGTGAAAATTGACCCGACAAGCTGCCTCTCGATTCACTCTCATGTTGACGATTTTCGATCTGCTCCAACATTGAACCGTCATTGTGTCACGAACGGCTGGTCGTACAAAGCTATGGATGGTCTTAAAAAAATTCTAAAAAATAAACTCTATCTAATTATGAAATAAAAATTAAACCGTTTCATCTGAATATATTTTTTATTTCATACTTAGATTTACATATGAAGTTGACATAAAATTAACAGAACTATTGACGTGTTGGTTTATGAGTAATTTTCCTAGCGCACCGAGTAATGGGGCATCACAAGAATTTTCATCCGATTCCCAATTCTTAATTCCATACGGTGGATAGCAATTATTAATTCCATACCGTGAGCATCAGCATTTTATTTTCGCTCGTCCAACCAATTAGGTGGGGCAGAAAACGTGATCAAAATTTGAATGTTAAATGTAAAAACACTCGCAGCCCAACTCTTGGAGCGGAACTAGAGAACCACCCATTCAAAACGCTTGCTCGCCATTGAAGTGATACGGTTACGACCGGCCACTGAGTTTACGAGCGGTTTATAGTCCGTTTACGCTGTGCAAGTGCCAGGATGACAAGAGTCAAGAAGAGCTCCGTGTAAAAATGTGAGTGGGGGAGTGAGAGCAGCAGATCTGCGGAGAGGAATGCCGCCCGGCAGGAACGGATCTAATGAACCGTGACAGCCCGTCACAGGTTGAAAATAACCACCGCATCACAAAACTCGCGGGATGCTTGTGATGGTTCAAAGATGGATATCGATTATACGACCACTTCAATGCCAATAAGATTGTACTCATTACGCAACACGCAAGTCAATACAGTTGATAGATGCCATAATATATTATATTGTGCTTCAAAAAACCCCAGCCAACAAAAAATATGCCTCACCCGAACGGCTGTTCAATCCAAAATCTTTACAAAACTAGGGGTGGCCCCAGAGTTGATTTCAGGGGCGGTGGTGGGGGGGGCCGACAAACAGGGTGCTAAATAGAGGGTTTTAAACTAATTTTAACACTTTTCATAATAAAAAAAAACTTCATTTTTTCAACAAAAAAATATTTTTTCAATTCACGATTTTTTAATATTTTTTAACAAGTCTCAAAACCCCCAGGACCCCCCCCCCCCTCCCTGGCTACACCACTCTTGTGCACGGCCAAATCAATATTTTCGAGCGATTTTCCTTTTTGAATTTTTTTATATTTTTTATAAAACAAAACGTTCATGGGGTCAGACACTGACGAAGTGGTAGATCATCTTGACGATTCCATTTATCTGCCGATGATTTTTAGTGAAATGTTCAAACATTCATCAACTTAAATTCAATGGCCTTCAACCAGTCATGTGCTTTAGTGTGTTGGGCTTTCGAACTGGAGATAATCTTTCGGATGGAGTTATTCTCAACACGTGTCAGCCCATATAAGCTGTATGAAAACTTGTACTACAACTACTTTGCAACAAAACCCGAAGCAGACAATTCAACCGAGAGTTTACATAAGATGGATTCCCAGCATCAGTTACCAACCCCGCCAAACAAGTAATTGTGCAACGCCATCTACCGCCGTCTACTCAATTAAGTACCGACCAAGTATTGAGTCACTCTTCGACAACATGTGTGAATTCTTATAAGTGAAAAGCAGTCCCGCGGGCCTCGTATTTTGGTCTCAGAATCCGGTTATATTTCCATCTTCAAATCTCGGGAGAGAGTTTCGCCGTCGACCTGATCAGATCGCCAGAGAAATTCGCTTAAATAATGAAACGAAGTGAAGGGCCATCGATTATTAATTCATGAGGCGTCGTGGCATATGCTTTCGTCCAAGTGGTGAAATATTTTGATATAGGTTGACGCACAAGCATTCGGCATTTTAAAGCCCCGTGCACTAGAAATAGGAGTCAGTTGAAACCAAACTACTTGAAGGTGTACATAACTCTAAGCTATGTACAGCCGCGATCGATCGCTTTAGAAAAGACTTGTGTCATTAGTGATGTCAGAATCATCTGCTGTATCAAGACGTACAACCTACCGGTAGACAGACTTATATCGTGGCCTAAGAAATGACACCACGTATCAACCAAACGCCTGCTTTTCAGGAGAAGTAAAAAAAAAAACTCTGAAAATTCTTGACACAACGGTTCATTATCTTCTTTGTACAGATCACCCTTCTGTCTAGATCACTAGGTCTAAATGTCTAGATCCTAAATGTTAGATTAATTATTATTATGAATTATCACCAATTATTAATAATTTTATCAAGTACCTAGTGAAAATTATTATAATTTATTGTTAGGTATTAATAATTTGTATTTATTATTAATAATTATGATTAATTAATACGATATCCGGCTGTTGGAATTGACTGGGTTCCTTTGTGCAGAACCTGAATGATAGAGATGATGAATTAATTACAAATAAAATGTACCGATATAATTCTGGGGGTTTTAATACTACGTCAGCAATAATGTTTCTATTAAAGAAGTACCTACCAACAAACATTCGAAATTACCTTCATTCCGTAGCACGAAACGTACCTCAGAACAAAAAACTCGACATCACTAAAACCATATGATGTTCCAAACAGCTCGTTATTATGAAAATTGACCTGTATTTCAACAGTTTGATTCTCGATCGTGTTGACAGGTTTATATCGGCTCAACCTTTGAGCCGTCATTGTGAACGAACAGTTGCTCGTACGAAGCTGCGGATGGTCTCAAAAAATTCTAAACAATAAACTCTAACTAAATGCGAACTAAAAACTACACCGTTCTATATGAAATTTTGCGAGATATGAAGTTTTCCAAATTTCAAAATTCGTTTTGAACCCCTTCTCCTTGACCTAGGGTTATGAAACGTTTCGAGGATCATTGTGGGGTTGGTCGGAACCCGTAACAAAAATTCGTAATTTTAGCTCAAAGCTATCTGGGCAAAGTGCCGCGGACGGCGTACGGACGGATTTTTTTTAATTCGATTTTCTGAATCTAATTATAATACCTATACAATAATTTTGACATGGGGTTAAGAAATTTTTTTCTTTGGGCGATTCCAATAATTCATTATCAAAGATAAAAAACCAACAAGTGCCCAAACAAGTTGAATGTTGATAAATCCTGTTATATTTTTCGAAGTTTTTTCTTATTAGATGTCGACGGAGAGCAAATTCATGCTAACCATCTTATGTGGCGGGAAAATTCGAATAAGAATGAGTTATGACCTCATTTTGGCCAAAATGGTTGATACGCGGTGTTGCTTCTTAGGCGACGATATCAGTGAACATTCATCTGACTAGGGTGTGGACTTATTTACAGAAAACCATATCTGGAGATACACAATTACTGATCGCAGTGAATTCGTGTTATTTATCATTCGGATATCGATGTGCGTCGTCAAACTTAATATGTGTCGTCATTGCAGCGCTCCTTAGATACACGTTTCCATGACCACAATGAGCTGCCTCTATCCATATTGAGAAAAAAAACTCGATGTAGGGTAGAGACAAGTCTAGTTCTAGAAAGAAGTTGAGGACAAGTGGAAGAGCAATCGCAATCTCAAGCGTGTTTGATTTTGCAGCTCAACTAGTCCTCTAAACGGTTGATGGAAAGTTACTCTAATATTTAAATTTAGAGACCAATGTACCAAAATATTACGTTATAGCTTCAATAGCAATCATTTTGTAATACTCGTACAAGGAGCACTTCCCATTTAAAATATGGATTCGAATATTTCTCATATACGGACCTGGCTGCATTTGTCACACTGTGTTTGCTCCACCAAAAGCACCTGCCGAGCGGGCCTATGATTTTGTACCACGACTTTTTATATTTTAGTCCTCGGTGTTACGACGGCGTCAGGGAGCGCCTCCACATGGGTAGCTCTGACGCCGCAATTTACGAAGAAATAGCTAAAATTGAATTTGATAACTTGACATTTTGAGGACAAAACGTTGAATGGACGAAATTTGCTGTATTTGTTTTAGTGCCTTAACGGCGCCTGGTACGAACTTCAAACTTGAAGGCCCTGTGTACCTTAAAATTGCTCGAAGCATTGCCAGAAATGGCGCCACAAATTCGGTATCATTGTCAGACGTGTTGACTTGTTAACTTGGTTACATAAAGCCTAGTATCGACAGTGCGAGGCATGTGTCGTGAGGCATGCGGAGGGAGCTGCCGCGCACTGTCGATACGTGTAACCACGAATGCTCAATGCGACGATGAACGGCGAATGCCGAGCCCCCTTTGAGCACGGCCATTTTACCGACAAGCTCGTGGCTCGCCCCGCACTGTGCGTCGCGAGGCATTCGAAGCGAGCAACCCCGGTATCGCCAGTCGCGTGCGCCTTGGGGCATTCGGCACACGCTTCGGGACACATGCCTCGCACTGTCGATACACACCTTAATTGTTCTCACCACACGACGTTGAAAAGATGGAATATTTTTTAATGGGTACAAGTGGAATACATCCATGTCTTACGAAGATTCCGTAAGGTCAGCGGACTCCATAGTAATATTCATACCGGAAACTATGAAAAGCGTGAGTTGATTCATCTAAATCTGTGACTTTACTTCGCCTGAATTCCGTTTAGTATAAATTATTCGGTCTATCGAGATAGAAAATGCCTTCTCATTGATGAGAACTGGAAACGTAGAGGGGGAACATCGAATTGCGGCTCAAGGCTGTGCGAGCGGGATTCCTGCAGGAAGAGTGCCCTGTTCCCTGGGACTGGAGAGGACAGTTACAGAGGATGCGAGAAAGTGGTTGACCGTTAGCGTGTTCACAGTTAGTGGCCGCGTGAGAGAACATTCGGCGCGGACTTGGTTATTCTTTTTCCCTCAACTTGATTTAGCTGGCAGCGAGTGGCACGGGGCTGTGACAAGCCGAATCTGTATATCAGGTCGGCACCTCAAAGTAACCCGAACGGTATTTCAAGTTTCTCAACCAACTATTATGGGTTTGTTTATTTTATACTGCAGTGTGAATACACTTTTTTTTCCTGTAGGCTCTGCCATTTATATATTTCAAGGATCAATTCCACAACTGATTTCCAAGGCGCCAAAAAAAAAGTCCTGTCGCATTTGATTTAAACCCTGACTTCTAACAAGTATTTTCACTTCACAAATAATTCATGTCGAATTACAGTAGACACAGTCATATACAAATTAGCACTCAGATAGAGATGAACAGTTTGATTTCCCAATAAGTAACATGTGGTCCTGATCTTTTGGATCATTTTTCAGTCATTGGTAAGTGACGAACTCTGATTATGGCAAGAGGGGCGTAGATGACAATGCGTGCTACACGTTTAGGGAGGGTTTGAGATTTAGCACGAGAAGACACGTGAAATTCGATGCCCAACTCTTGGAGTTATGGTGTTACATGAAGAAACTACGGTTTCAGTGAATATTCATTGCTTCCTAATATGCGGTACTGTTATAATTTATGAGCATATATTGCTGATAAAACCGAGTGCTGAACTCATTAGGGGATGAAAACTGCTGTGTTCTTAAAACACTCAGACTGATACCGAAACAAACAGAACTGGCTGGATGAGTCCAAGAAGAAAGAGGTCACTACAGATCCTCAATCAGCGCGTGTATGCCATCTTTCGGCATTGATTGAGTCCAAAATGGGATAACACAGTTTACCTCTGCTTTTGGGGAGATTCTACGAGTCGCCTAATGTTTTTCATGTGCCCGGCCTCGATCATCTGAAATGATTCGAGCTCACCGATGAAGCAAGCATTCCCTTTCACCCTGTGCTCCCAAGGACTGCTCCTTCATGATCTTCACGTCTTGGTATATGGCATTCAAGTTGGTGAAAGTATAAGACAAAGCCCCATGTTAGCTACATGCGTCATTTCAAAGGAAGCATAATAATTAATTGCAATGTTTTATATAAGTACGCACTTATATACTATTCCAACATTAGTTGGAGAGACAGGTCATGATTTTGAGGCTAATGGTTTTTCTTGGTCATATTTAGTTACCGAACCTCTACCTACAACGAAAAACACAAACAAGAAAAACGAACATACGGTGAAAAGTTTTCTCCCTGAGTGAAATATCGAAAATTAACTTTCGACCGATTAATCGCTAATGACGGTTCATTGAGTATTCTCTGGGACACGATGGGTGTTGGATATCATTTGTATCTATAACAAAACGGGTATGGAGCATCATTTGTAACTACACAAATAGTGATTCATACGAATTTCATTAAGATACTAAGAACTATAAATAATAATTCTAGTCATGAGCGCGCAATCAAACTCAAGCTAATCTTCAATTTAGAACATGACTTCTGTTTTCAGGCATAAAAAATAAATACTCCACACATTCTTATTATTAAAATTGTTGTTTATTGCACAGTTGTACCATTTTTAATACCCCAAAAGCCAAACTGGCCAAACACCTGAGCTTACCTGTTATGTGTTTATTGCAAACCCGCGCCACCGCTCATTAGCACCGTCGTGACGCCAAAAACGACTCAAAGTTCAATAAGCGATACAAACTAATTTTGGTGCAAGCCATTTGGAGGTTTGCATTACGTAGAGCGAACAGAGAAACTGGGTGTTGAATGGCGATTGAGTCTATAACTGCCTCGCTTATCAGAGCCTAAGTCGGCAGCTTCACCGCAGTCCTTACACATGACATGTAGCCTAGGTATTTTACCGTAGTTATTTACTCCCTATCCGGTCCAATAGATTGCATTAAGTATTCTCTTGAATTAATAGGTATTACTGATCATGACTTTATATGACAAATATAACAGGATACCATTATTGATACAATGAGTTCAATGAGCCGTATATAATAGACATTTACAATTCAAATAAAAATCAACATTAATATTTGTTGATTTATTGTTGCTCTCTTTCATCTTAGTCACTGGAAACAACCTTTAAACTACTATTTTCTCCCTCTAGAATCCCTCTCCCCAATATTCTTTATGATCGCTTCAATGCGTTTTTTTATGACTACTTGCCAACAGCTAAACTGGCTAGCACTCGGCGTTCCGTTCATTCCAGAACCAATTACTATCACTATGGATATATGACATTTGACAAATATAACAAAATATAATTACATGTGGCATACGACAAATGGCATTGACATACTATGTCAATATTATGGCATATTATGGCATTTGATGCTTATTCATTTTGAATTTTAGTATTCACTCAAAAGCTGAATTTGTTCTTTGGTCATGGGTTCGGAGCTTTCTCAAAAAATATAAGAACACGTTTTCACGCACACCAAGGAACTTTCTTCAAACGATTAGTGGCTCAGCAAAGAAAAACCTCTTCAAGAATAGAACGGCATATGAAGAGGCCCATCCTTCCCTAAACATCCGTAGCACCAGCGGTTGGCAACAAGCCGCGACTGTTTACAATAGCCATTATTGTTTCTGGTTTTGCAAGAAATGAATAAACGGCAGCCGAGAAAGCTGACTGAACAAAACGGTTGTTGAATGTAAAAAGAGTGGAAAACGAGGAGGGTTCGAAATGAGTGTTTTCTTCCTTATTCGAAACTGGTAATGTGTTGTTAAAAGTTCATTCATCGCTACCGATTGTTCACATGGCGATGGAAAGGGAATGTAAGGTCCGTTACATCTGAGAGCCTGGGGTGATGTATTGCTGCAAGAGGAAGGCGAGTAGGCTCTTTTTGTCTCGTAGACCGTAAAGAGATTCTAGACCGGGCCCAAACCGTAACTTGAGAGTTCTTGTATTTTTCAAGTGTCTCTGTTCACATCCTTATTCTCGCAAAAATAAAACTATTTTATTGACATTTGCATCCACGGTACCTTGATGCGTACAGTACTACTAAGATGAGTGATTCGAAAAAAATATACAAAATTCGAATACAAACGAGATCAAATAAGCCCAGGATTTGAACTAACTGACTAGGTATTGAGAAATTATTTTTCAGTGTTTCAGGTCTGTGTGTGGTAAGTTCAGTAGTAGTTATCATAAAATACAACATACATTACTGGAGCTTATGTATTTACAGATCAGTTCAACTTGAGGTGTTTGGTAAACAGATGGGCGATCGCGCAACGGAATCATGGACGTCATAATAGGAAAGGAACGTTCAAATGCATTAGACCGGGCGCATGCGTTACCTGAAGACACGCCAGTTTTAATGCCAGCAATGTAATACAATGTGAGGCTCACGTGTAAATCCTCAGCCGTAACTCATCGGGAAGCTCCATCCAAGAAATCCTGCATCACAATTCATTGGCATGCCGCCGGGATTTGTGGGTGGACGTGTGGGTAACTGTACTCTGATTCGTATTCATGTGAGTCAAAGCTAGAGTCCTCAGGATTGAACGCTGCTTCCTTCATCATCTTGGAGATTCAATAACGTTTATGTATGGCAAACCTGAAGAAGCGGAATTTTCACCTCCCAAGTCACTTTGCAATAGAGCCACTCGTAAATTTCCCAACACTCCTTAACCTACTTTGTCAAGTGAACAATACTGACTTTCACCTATTGACGCTTCCCAAAGCCAATTTTAGGAAAAACATTGAAACCTGATTGGTTCTTGTCAGAATCGTCTGCCTCTTATTCGTGGATTGGAACTGCAAAAGCTAAGGTGCCAGCAGTCACACATGCGACTGATAGTACCGAATCCGTTTGAACGCTGGTCAAACTCCTGTAAGTCTTTGCTTGGGGCAAAAGTTTCCAAACACCCATCTTCATTTTCCGAGGGCGATTGATTCAAGTCACTCATAAGATTACGAGTGCTTACCAGACCAGCGAAAAGGTATTTTTTTGAATAAATAATTTGAAGCGTAATGAGGACAAGAGTTGATGAACTTCGTGAATACAGGAACACAAGGCTCCCCTACTTTCGGTAGGGAGGAAGCATAATTAGTTACAATTACCATAAATTATGGCGAGTGAGTTCCTAATCCTAACAACTAAATGCTTGATGGAAACATCGACGGTAACTGTAGACTTGGGTGAACCAAGACCCCTTAACACATTCAAGAAAATGTTGGGCATTGCCTTGCATTTTGAATTTCTGAACAAATTTGGTTCAGTGTATATCCGCCTGTCTGAACAGAAATATTTATAAATTCAGTTATTGAGACTATAAATAAACAGTAACCTTACTACCTAAACAGTAACTCTACCCAGAACAATGGAATGAGAGAGATCATGGGGCTCAGATCGGTGATTCATATTATTTATATAAGGGGATATCATAATCATCTTATATTTATCTCAGATATGTAAGTGGAGCTGTCATTTAGAAGTGGACAACATGAATGGGAGATAAATAGACACTTCAATCATAGTCCTTCGCCGAAAGAGGGAGTACGCTGATCAGTAAATTTTTTTTCTTTATTTATAGACTGTGTATTACATATTTCATGAACACATATCGCCAGTTAAATTATTGTGTTGAATAATGTTATAAATGAATAATATTTAAAATTGATAATAGATAAATGAAAATTCAAAGATCTTATAAATGAATCCCCGCTTCTCTCATAAATTTCAGTATTTTTTCTAGTTCCTCTGTTGTTCCTTTTTTCAGTATGTGTTGGAGACCACTTTCGCCAAAAAATTCGCTAAAAGTCCGTAAATGATAACTGCAGAAAATACAGGCTCTTCTGCCCATTTAATCTGATGAACTACCTGGCTGAACAATCACGCATCTGGAGGAAATCATAACTGTACCCATTAGAGTGGAAATAAATAAGTATCTACACTATTGGAGAATGAAAAGAACGACGTATGGTCAAAGACGGAGACGTATCCAGCAATAGCTTTCTGGAATCGTATTACCAAGGAAATTATTTATTCACCAAATTATTTAGTCCATTCTTCTCTTCATTGTCAATGTTAAGTCATCCGGAGTAATTGAACTCTCTTGATTGTAAAAAGTACGAATGAATAATTCATAACTGCTCATAATTGGTAACTGAATTCAGACGAACCTTCTGGAACTTGGTTCAACACATCTTCATGTTTTTGTTTTAAAGATTTTATTTAACTTTTAGTAATATGTTACTTTACAGTTTTGTTGATGTAAGATGCCATTTGTACTTACAACTTATATGTACTTATAGGTACTATGGAACTATGTGGTTGTCCAGTGACAGTCCCTCTCAATTAGTGTCTGAATCAACTAAGGCAACAATGAGGTATATGAGTAACGTTAAGAATCGATAAGAACATACGAACAATAAGAATATTCTAAGATTGATAGTAGGTCTATGGATTAGTAGGAACTCTTTTAGACTAGGTTTTGGTTTACTGGTACGATTTCAACTAGGTCGGCTGTCCTTTT
The DNA here is from genome assembly GCA_963920205.1 of Stenodema calcarata. Lineage (NCBI taxonomy): Eukaryota > Metazoa > Arthropoda > Insecta > Hemiptera > Miridae > Stenodema > Stenodema calcarata. The sequence continues at coordinate 11,355,583 of OY986048.1, read as the reverse complement.
TCTTTTTAGACGTCTGGTTGACTGTTGTCGTTCCCATGACGCAACGAGGCTCTCAAATGCAGTTGACTGGTGGTTGGCGATGTTATTGTGCATATTTGCCAGTGTTGCCCTAAGGTTCATGTATTGATGAGTATAATCTTGGATGCATCAATTCTTCTTCTCCAATAAAAGGCCACGGTTCAAAGTAAACTGGATCATGGGAAAGCCACATCAATTAGTAATGTGTTTACACCCCCCTTAGACCTACGATGACTCGCGTCGTCCAAAAGGCAAACTCTCCCTAAGAACAGGCGAGGAAGGAAGGAGAAAGAAAACGTAGTGAAAATCGGTCAATACGTGTAGGTAGACGAGCCGTGGATTATTAAGTGAAAAGGGCGTGATGAATTGATGAAGAAGAGAGAATGAGGTGACAGTGTCAAATGGTGCACACGCAAGAGGTGGATGGCCATGAGCGAACATAACATGCCTTCCGCCGTGATGAATCCCATCAACGATTTTACGGTCTTAACCGTCTCGGACGAATCCATTGTTCACCCTTCGTACCGCTACTTACTCTGAATACATCGATCTATACCTATAAGAAGTCACATTTACATCCACGTTGGATTGCCCGATCAACTACACTTCCTTTTTCTTCCTTTTTCGTCAACAGCAATCGCTTGAAATGGGGATCATCTTTTAGTAACGTACTAACTATACGATATTTGCAACTGGATTTCAACTAGTAGGATGCTACACTGACACCAGTGCGTAGCTTTGTCTGCGTATCTAAAGTATGCAGGATTTCAAGGCAAACTTAATTTCAACGTGGCATTTGGTCATTAGTTACCTACTCACATACCATTGATGACATTATCGTGATTCAAGAACGAGTGTGTTTTGATAGATATTCGGCAAACATCAAAATTTCGAAAAAAGGTCGATTGTCAAAAGTGACTATGACAGCAGTTTCGTCAATATGAATACAATCAATTAATTATTTTAACGGATATTTTAGCGCTTTACACTCAACTTGACCATTCGGGGTACAATCTCAATTATCGTCCAATCAGAAACGAGATCTAAAGGGTTGAAGAAGACGAAATGACTTGCCAGATCATAATTAAATTCGTTTGAGACCGCCCTCAATCCACCTTTCATATAACCTATTTGTCACAGGTATTTTATTTATATACATGATGAAGCACCGCGCTCAACTACATTTATGCTTCAATGACGTGCATAATATGATTGCTTTATTGTGGCAAAACTGTTCACAAATAATTTCTTGTACAGAACAAATAACCTAATGAGGGTGTGCGGGATAGGTACAATTGATAACTGCTACTGTACATATCAACAGTTGATATGTACAGTTACTGTTTCTATGACCAGAGAAGTTTTTTGATGTCAAGTAGTGCTAGCAAAACGTATAAGAACAGCATAACTTTGTCACGACTTGGGTGTTTTCTGTTGTTTTATGTAATGTGAGTGAGGACCGAATAGATGGTAATTATGCTTACACGTAAGCTCAACTCGGAATCTATAATTAATGAAGCAAGACCTACGACTCGATTACTTGGTGGGAGAGTTTGTAGCCAAATGCCTTGTGGAGTCAACATTCTAGAGTCACACAAGGGCAATATCCTGGATACTATCGATGTCTTCTGGGCATACTAGAAGTGTACTATTTCTCTCTCTTTGCTCATTAGTAGCAAGTATCATCGACATTTTAAGGGCACTTCTGAACCTCAAGAGTACATATTCTTGATTGTTCTTCTCAATGTAGAATTGAGATAAAGGCAGTGGCCGTGATAATACTGTCAGTTTATGAATTAAGAACATGAATATTCCAGCAATACATTTTTCATTTTCAGTGACAGCGGAACCAAATTACGATCAGTAACGACTATTTGAGGTGAGCTCTTGTCCTTCAGATCTGAATCTGGCGAATGTCTAATAAGGCATCAAGAGATTTATACCGAACTGAGGTGGAGTTGTTCTGCCAACTCCATACACCTCCAGTGACTTGAAAAGGGATTTTGCGGCTATCGCCTGGGATCTAGAGTTTCCTTGAACAGCAGTTTTAGCCGCGTTACTCAAGATCATGTCACGTTCTGTTGGGTTGGACGGGTGACCCCCAACCAACAATTCCCAGGCTTATTTGCAAGAAGGGGATACCGACGTAAATAACAGTGCTATTAGGTTCTGCCCTATAACCTCAATGGAATTCCTGAAGAGGGTCGGCCGTGAGCCCAGATGCACAAGGTGAACAACTATCAGAAAGCAGAGCCGAGTGAATAAGGACTAATTTCCATAACTTCGATGGAATTACTGGGAAGTAATCGACGAAAACGGATGGGGTTCAAATGTGTGGAGGTAGAAGAAAAAAAGAAAAGAAAATGTTCCTGTTTATCAACTGAAGCGGATGAATAATCCACTTCATCAACGAAACTTTGAGGTAGAACGGAATATCCTAGAAAATCTAATAGAAGCGATAGATGTTTTCGTATGCTGATCAACCAAGCCCTCCCCTACCACTCATTTGTACGCAATAATAACCAATTTATTGTTAACCTGTTACATAAGATATGAATCAGATTGAGAGTTTGGTTTATTGGCAAATATTTAAGCCTCTCCCGCGACGATAATACTGAACTCTCTACCGGTTTTTTCTCAATTTCATCGGCTTCAGACAGACTCAAAATATTCAGTCTGACTAATTAGCGAATTTTAGATAAAATTTGTTCTCGTTCCAAAATGTTTAAAACTCGAATTTCCGAAAAATTTGCATACCAAAATCCGTTTCAGACCATCCTGAATTCACTGCCAAAAGGCACGAAAATCGTATTTATATATTTATAGATATGTTTATGTGTGACGCATATACACATGTAAAGATGACACATTGTGGAATACACAGACGATACCTAACTCTCGAATTGAAATAAAAAGATCAAAAAACTCGAATGTTTAAAACTCGAATTTCCGAAAAATTTGCATACCAAAATCCGTTTCAGACCATCCTGAATTCACTGCCAAAAGGCACGAAAATCGTATTTATATATTTATAGATATGTTTATGTGTGACGCATATACACATGTAAAGATGACACATTGTGGAATACACAGACGATACCTAACTCTCGAATTGAAATAAAAAGATCAAATTTGCACAAAAAATTCGTCCTGGCAATGGAAAGACCAAGTTCGTATATGGGCAGAATTGAGCCACCCTAAGGGGGGCTTTGTGGAGTTTTAGAAGGGAAAGTTTACCCATAGATTCCCAAAATGAAACAGTCTGACCAGTGACACCTTATTTTAAAGGTTTGTTTTTACGCTGAACACGATGGTCAAGTCAGAATTGCGATATCTTATCCCGTTCTCAAACTGGACCACTACGTATGCTACAAGGTTCGGAAGCCGATTCCGAATCTTATAAAAACCATACCAAACGCTTGATTTTCGTCCTGATTACTACTGGGGCGCAATACATTGGCATGTCTACGTAAATATAGGTTACCCTGAGTATACTTCCAACTCTAAAGTCCCTAGAGTTCCAGTGAGCATTTACTATCGTACAATATTCCACGTGGTTTTAAAAAGTCCTACTGTCAATCAAAATCTATTTAAATGTTTATAAAAACCTACACCTATCGTTCCATCTAAAGTTTTCAAGATATGACGTTCTGAAAATGCCTACTTTCGCACCTAGGATTATGAAAAGTTCCAGATCCACCGAATATGTCGTATATGCATATAGAAACCCGCCAATTTTAATAGGAGATTGTAAGAAACGGTTCTGGGATGATTCCAAAGATTCTTCATAGAAAATAATAAACTAAAATATGCAGCAAACTTTCAACACATATTTTGAGACTTGAAAATTTGGAAGCTGAGGATCCACCATGTTGACGGAAAAAAGTCCGAGTCTGATGACTATTAATAAGTAAAATTTGGAGCCCAGAATTGTGGTTAGATATATTACCTATATCTAACCACAATTCTGGGCTCCAAGTCTTACTGCTTTCCACCTAAAACGTAGTAAATTCTGGTAGTGAGTGCGAATTAGCTAGGTAACCGTCCGAAATGTGGAATTTACGAGATTCCAGTTAGTTATATCACCTCCTGAAGCAATTCGAGTTGATTTTAGAAGCCGACAACGCACCAGCTGATAGCGTTTTCACAGATTCATCACTTTTCCCCCTTTCACCTCAGATGGAATGAATTGCAAAAGGTCCCGGTGAAGAGTGTTAGGTCATCCCTTCACAGACTATTTTCATCTTCACCTTGGAACCCAGTGATGCTTGGAAGCACTTATTCATCTCCCCAACACCCGCCAAGTGGGGAGGCACCTAATAATATTTCATAATGTTCCAATCCTTTTTTTTTTCACCGGTTAGCAACATTCTGAGGAGTAACATCATGAGTAATACAGTTGAAGATGTGCTTCAAGACTAAGAGAAATTGCATTTGTCCTCATTAATAGGCCCTACATGAATTTAAACCAAATCCGAATGCAACTTTTGCCAGCTCAGGGTTTATTTATTTTTTTATGTTATTTTATTTTTTTTTATTTTATTTTTTTTTTTTCTGTGTATTCATTGGCCAAATCTATATTTGGCGGAAGAGATACATAGAATGAACACGACAATAAGGAACTGGGTTGTGGGTTTCATTTTGCACCTGGAGGTACGTACTACCAATTTAGGAATTTCGCTTGCAGATGCCCTGATAACCAGTATGGCCCCATACGTTGACAATACAAAGTAATCTAGGGACGCGGGAGCGTCCCGCCTGCCAAGAAAACCGAAACGACACTGATTACGCGAAGGAACAAGTTGGGGTTTTCACCCCCCCCCCCCCCCTCCCCACACACACACCCATAGCTCTGCCCCCTGAGTGTCTCGGAAGTTGATTTTTTGTACACCAACTCTCTAGGTCCATGTGAGGACGTTAACCAATTTTCAACTCTCGGGACCATCAGGTGTCGGGGGTATAACAGTTTTTTTTTTTTTTGGCATTGTTCAAAACATACAGCCACATAGGTACCATAAAATAAATTGAACTAAATTATACATCTTCATAATTTAACAGGAAACAAAAATTAAAGCCTTATACAATTTACCTCGATAAAATTAAACAGTTCCTTGTACACCTGAACATTTCCTTTCAACATACATTCAAAATTAAATGGGGAAGTCAAAATACGACCTAACTTTCTAAATAACCTATCTCTATATTTTGTACATTCCATTACAATGTGCTCTATATCCCCGTCGCCTCCACAATACTCACACCTCCCATCATCATCCATATCCCGCAACAATCCTATCCTAACGTTGTACTGGGGACATAGTGCATGTCTGCTCCTAAGCCGACACAGTACCCTCACAAATGTCTTCTCCGGCGTTAAATTTCGGAACCAAGGTTTCCTTAGTATTTTAGGGTGTATACTCTTAAACACCGCACGCCAATGAAGCTAAATACCTGGGCATGACCCTGGATGCTAAATTGCGCTGGAAGGCGCATGTCAAGAAGAAAAAAGAAGAACTGGTGCTTAAGTTCAGGAAAATGTACTGGTTAATGGGCCGACGCTCAAAAATGTCGATCCAGAACAAATTAACCCTGTACAATCAAGTCCTCAAGCCTGTCTGGACTTACGGAGTGCAGTTGTGGGGCTGCACCGCTCAAAGTAACCGCGATATTATCCATCGTTTCCAAAACAATGTGCTGAGATGTTGTGTGGACGCCTACCGGTACACCAGAAATGTGCGGCTACACAAAGAACTTCGCATACCAACTGTCAATGAAGTCATCAAGGTTCAAGCCATAGCCCATCACAAGCGGTTACAAGTACACGTCAATGAAGAAGCTGTCCAGCTGCTCGACGTTGACGACCTACTCGGACGTCTCAAGAGAAAGAAGCCTCATGACCTGTGGAAGTGAGTGAAGGTGTTCTCGCGATAAGTCCGTTCAGTGAAATCAGTGATCGGTTTAAGTGCACGAAATTGCACTCCTAACTTTCAAAACTATAAGCGGCTTAGTTAAGTATCTAAGTTGTACTACAACCAATTCACATATATGTCAAAAATATGTTGCTAATAAGTTGTTACTTGGTGCAATAAATCATTTGAAAGAAAAAAAAAAGAAAAAAACTCTTAAACAGCAGTCCTTTTTCGCTGTTCTCATATCGTCGTTGCCATTCCGAGAAATGTGTCCTTTCGAACGAGGGATAGCGGCGTGATGAGTGGGCGAAAAGGCCGCATAAATGTCCCCAGATAACGCTGCCATCTTAGCTGCCCTGTCCGCTCGTTCATTATGTCGCAGACCATTGTGTGCCCTCACCCACACGAACTCAATCTGGACTCCTCTCCTTCTACAGGTAGCCACTGCCTGAACAATGCGCGCCACTAAATGGTTTCCAAATTTTGCCAATTGGGGACTTGAGATGGCTCTAAGCACGCTCTCTGAATCCGTGCAAATTGCTACTACAGGTAGCACCGCGGTAGACTCAAGAATATAGCCAAGAGATAGCTCGATCGCCAACGCCTCCGCAGTGAAAATGCTCGCCACCCCGGGCAGCCTGAATCTTCTTTCCACGTCGTCTTGTACATCTACAAAAGCCCAGCCAATCAAATCCCCGGACTTCGAACCGTCCGTAAAAATGAGACCACACCCCCTCCAGCGCCGGTACATATACTCCCTAAATTGATCCGTCACTGTTATGTGATCAAACAACGGTTTAAAGTAATGTATTGCTATGGACGTGTACAAAATGTGATAGTCCATGGAAAAAGCAACATTTCCTGGGCTCGTAAACAGTTCGGAACACTGGGAATAACTGTGTATGAGGCCCTTCACGATGGGTGGTATCACCTTCCCTATCCATCTATCACCTTCCCTATCCATTCTTCTTCTTGTTGTCGTTGTTGTTGTTCATTGACGGGGCTACAGCCCAGCAGACAAAACGGATCGAGCAGAAATTTTTCATTTTTTTAATTCAAACTTTTTTTTGATGTATTGAATTTTTGAACCATTATCATGTTGAACCACCATGTTGAGAAATTATCACTGTAACAATGCAAAAAGATTTGGTATCCCTCAAAAAACCACTCCGTTGTAAAAACTGGCCCGCCAATAAACCTCCTCAGCCGCAAAAAGGAACGATATCCATTTTTCCCGCTAGCCACGCTATATATAGGATGCTCGGGTTGTGGGAAGAAGACAGGGAACAGGAAAACATTGGTGGTGGTGGTTAGGGATAGGAGGATCCAGGTTTCTATATGCACATTCAACAGCGACGTGCGAAGCACCGAGCATCCTTTATGCGGGCATAATGGATATCATTCTTTTTTGCGGCTGAGGAGGTTTTTTGGCGGGCCAGTTTTTACAACGGAGTGGTTTTTTGGGGGTGGACATGATTACTTTTCGGGGGTGGGTCCCAACGATTATATTAAAATGACCATTGACCAACATGAACAGGCAATCGACCATTCCGACAAAGTCGTTAATCACGGAGTTACATGCAATTGTTGGTTCAGAGTGAGACAGGGTACTTACTCAAGTTTTCGAAACTACTCGGTTCAGACTGAACTTGTACAGGGTTACAAAAAAAAAAAAAATAGTGGAAAAAGAGAGCTGTGAGGACAAGAAATGGCTAAACAAAGGCAGTTAGGTAATAACAATGTTAAGTTCCCTGGAACGTGAGAAAATGAAACAAAACTTCCCGATGAGGGAAAATTAAGAGTGGCAAAAGGGAGGGGTGGTGGGAGAGATAGGGCCCGCGACGAGAAATCTCTCATTGGCAACCGCCTCGAAGTCGAACCAACGCAAGGGGCAATGGCCCGCACTCCGATGAGCTTTCCGTTATCTTGGCGTATTATTCACACTCATTAACATCTCTAGAGTCGGAAAACACATGGGTTACAAGCGTGTTGGTATATGGAGCTCGCCTGACTCGAGCTCGACCGGGGGCGGTACTCGTAAGCTGTTGTGAGTAAGCTGTCCCGCGGCGTTAATACACCGGGTGAATTGGTTAACGAAGGCCGAAAGACAACCAGAACCAGGGCCCGTTAGTTCTTCAAACTGAAGCTCCGGAGGGTAAAGAAGGAATCGAAACATGTGGATAAGGGATATGAATTTCTGATTTCTTCAAAGTAGTGAACTTCATGAGTGGTGAACAATTTCCCCTGGAATCAAAATTCCCTCACATATTCTACCTCGTCTTTCTGAATGAATTTAGTTCCGTTTTGATGGGTTCCAGCGGTCCCTAATCTCTACCAAAAGAGTAACGGCAATTTAACTTTATTTAATTTGGACAAAAGATCCAAAAGTTACGCCTGATGTCCCTTAACAATCCCACATTAATGCAATACTTTTGTCTGACAGAAAATAAGATTTTTTTGTATCCGAATCTACCATTTATGAGGAGTAACAAACTATTTATCACCATAAACGCGCGTTTTACTTACCATCTCTTCTCAAAACAAATTTGGTTCTTCGACATAATTTATCCAACTGTGATCGTTCCCGTTGTATCGTCTCAATGGTTAAAGTCCCTATGATTACCATCAAAATCATTTTATGGTTACTAAGAAACTGAAGGGTTCCCCACAAAAACCGAATAAGTCCAAAATTGGCAAACGCCAGAAACAAGCATCTTGTAAAATGCTCTTCTCCGACGGAAATGCTGCCCGGGCTCCAAAATGTGACTTGTTTTGTTCTTGCTGGAATTTTTTTGAAGTTCAAGTACCTGCATGAATTTTCCATTGAAGCTCAATATTACATGTTTGTATACCATTGCATTATTATTAGGTATAGTTTGTTAGGTATATGTTTATTAGGTATAGTTAGTTATAGTGTTAGGTATTAGTTAGGTATTAGTGTTAGGTATTACTCAGTGTTGCCACGCAATGGACTTGATTTGTTCTTGTAGGAATCGAATTGACATGTTTTTTTCTTGCTAAACCCAACCACTATTGGAAGCCTTCCGTGGACGGGACCTTTTCGGTTTTTGCCAAGAAGAACTTTCCACCACTTCAACAATATCATCCTGAGCAAAATGGCGCCTTTACCCGGTTTTTTCAAATTTTGAACTTATTCGGTTCTTGTGGGAAACCCTTCAACTGTGTGCCACGAATACGTCAACTTTTTTCCAAAAAAAAAAAAAAAAAAAAAAAAAAAAAAATATGTACACCGAAAATACTACCTGATGAACTTTAGGTTGCTCCAAAAATGGATATAATTGATAAAATATATTGCAGATAACTGATAAAATAAATGGCAGGTTTAATAACAACGCCCTGTGAATATTGACAATCTGCACATACGCCACCTTCAATCACTTTCATTGCCTACAGCCGAACCGCTATATTCAAGTCGCTGACCGAATACAGTATTTTTCAAGTGATTTTCTTCGAAGAGTCAAACCCCAGTTATCCCGAAATTACTTAATAACCAGCTATGAGGTTTATCTAAGAGAAATACAATATTCCGAAGTTTCTAGATGAAAACTTGGATAAAAAGAGGTTTGTGTTTCCAGAGGTGTTGTGAACAGGTTGCTGCAACGGGTCCAAAATCGTTTGCTACAGTATCAATAATTACATGAGTCAGGAACATCCAAAAACATCCAACTTGATTTCAAATACAATAAGTCGAATTTATATATTTGTGTATTTAAGTCGAATTCATATATTTGTGAATCAAAAATTAAAATAGGAATAATTTTGTCCGCTCTCTGTAATGCAAAATGACAGAATGACGGTATTGCCTAAGTAAGTAGGTATTAACAGCAACTTGAAGTGGATTGTGAAGTTAAAATATAACAAACCTATTGACAATTTCATTTCACTTACGTGACCTATCTTTCGAACTTAATGGCATTAGTTGCATCGGTAAATATGCTTTGTAGTCATCTGCAGATCGGTATCAGTAACGTGGGAGCGTCGAGTCCAATTCAGTACGCCAAGCGGTTGAAATGGAGAGTGACGCGGTGGAACGAAACCTGAACCGACCCCGCGATGAACCTTGAAATAGGCAAGAAAAGTGCTGATTTGCCTGACGTTTCTTTTTCAAACCCCCTGGCTTTTCAACTTTAATGCTATAATACGGAGAAAGTCGGAACCGAACTATTGGAGAGGAAAGACCGAAATGGAGATTTATGACGTTCAGAATACTCGGGTGGCTACCGAGCGTAATGAGTAGAATTATCTGGAGAGGATAATTTGAACCCCGTCAAGGAGACAAAACCGAAGGTTATTCAAGGCCGAAATCGTGAACGTTTTATTTTAAGCCAAAGGAAATTCGAACAAAATTTAATGCCTCTCGTATAGAGATAATATTCCTCTCATCATATTGTAACACGGACGTAGACTTCGAAACAACGTCCTTAGAGCCTTACTTTATTTCTTATAGGCTTAATAGGATATTGTTCACAAAACAATGATCGATAATAAACCGTCGTAGAGAAATTTGCAGCGTTCAGTTTATTTTCGATAATAACCCCATGTTAATCAAACACGAAAAGAAACACTTTAACTCGCCTCAAAATCGGTGGGCTCACGTTTCAAAATACGAAAAAATCAGAAAAACGAATTAAAAACCTGCGAAATATTTTAAAACGGTTCATTATTTTCTGTATAGAAGATCGTCTAGATCGAACCCGACCGAACGAATGATGGAAATTTTATCAACATCGATTCAATAATAAAATCGGAGGTGATAAACCTTGCGAAAGTGTAATGTTTGCGCAAGCGGTGAAGGAAATACCAGCGGAGCATTGGTTGAATTCGTATAGGTAGGACTTACTTCATACATCCTCAATACTGAACTGATCTTTCATTGAAATAGGATTATGATGGTCCCGGGTGAAGACGAGCATATACAGAATCATTATTAGTTCAAAACCATACCTTCCCATGAGTTAATCGTTTTTATCTTTTTTTTCCTTCTAGAATTCGAGTTCATCATCGGCTCATGGCAGCGAAATAGACCGAATCGAATCACGAGCCACGGCCACCTCTGACGGAGTCGAGTCTTAACATCTAAAGTCATTTCCAGCAAAAAGAAGCAAACCTAGTTAACTCAGATGCAAGCTAAGTTTTTTGTTTTGCTCTTCGTTGACTTCATTGGATTAATATTTCCGTTGCAGAGGTGTCATTTCTGCGATCCCGACAAGTTACTTTTATTTTATAACGTGATGGAATTTATATTTCAGATGTATAGGGGTTAGCTACAGACCTTGATGCACGAGTATTTCAAATTACGTGTTACGGGTAGGTGGAGTTTCCAATTACAGTGGGACCAATTCATTCTCTTCGAGTTGAGATTACTTTTGAAGAAACAATATTTCTAGATGGGCAGTTCAAAAAATGGCTAACAAATGTGAAAACCTCCCTTAAAATTTAAATCTATAAAATAAAATAAATATTTTTAAACATGTAAATATGGAATAGGTTCTTGTACATTGCCGTGTTGAATCAGGAGAAGGCTTAAGTAAGGTGTCAGATAACTTGTGATGCATAGTACGAGTGCAATGGAAAATAATGACATAAAACATGCAACGATATGTACGCCTTATTTTTGAATCTATAAAAGTACCTACCCAATTAAGAATCTTAGTACCTACCCAATCAAGAACTGAATTTATTTGCAACAATTCAATGAACGACGTGTAGATTTTGTCATATTCATCATTTTATGATATTCAGATGTTGTTAAACAATTCGTCTAATGATTCATGCCATGTGGGTGGCGGTGAGGATGGTGAACCGGGATAAGGAGAACATCAAGGAGGAATGCGATGAGGAAGCGGACGAGCTCGCTAAAGGCATTCATTCCTTCCCGATGGTCCCTGAAGTGGATGTGTACAACGAGGGCTCCCCATTCGATATGTTATTAACGGCTAACAGTATGTACCTACCTACGTCATTTCAGGTCTTGCGGTCTGTTTCGGAGAGAGTGAGAAACTTCACCAGAGAACCTTCTCACAGTGTCCATGGAGACTGTACACCGCTTGACGCAGAGTAGCGTTGCCAGACCCCTCACTCTGCATCCGCTCCACCAAGAGGTACCAACATCTAGTACGAGCCGCCAGTCGAGCGGCTCCCTGGCCATTTACATGCAAATAACGCATGTCCACATACTTCCCGCAGGACCCGCGCTCCACATGTTTTGACACTAAAATATTTTCATTTTGGTTTATTATTTTAGATAACTAAACAGTTAACCTTGGAAGTGGAAACATGCCCAGGTATTTTTATAAGCGAACCCAGAAAGCCAAAACAATTATTCATAAAGTTACAAAATATTTAGGTAGGTAGCTTCTTTGAAAAAAAAAAAAAAAAAAAAAAAAAGGAGGTGCATATGCATAAATATTATGACAAACCTATGAAAACGCCGATAATTTTTTAGGGTTATTTTCAGATGCAGAAAACGTTCCAAATGGCAACCTACCATATATTTATTATACGCATAAAGTCGTGTTTAGGTACGTATCTGAACGCATAAAGCTGTGATATCGCAAGCACGTATTATCTAAGGCGTGCAGTTATATGTAAAGCCTATTGTCTGTAGGTTGTGCAGAATAGGTTTGGTTATTTTCCGTTTGGTTTCATTGATTGTCGCTCAAATGATTGCCACAACGACAATCTCACGAACGCTGCAAAAGACGTATTCAGATATTTGCAGGAATGCAAAGGTCATAAACTGACTGATTGGGATTATCAATCGACAGAAAATGGTACTTCGACTTTTCTTGTTTGCAGAATGCAACAGATTGCAGACATGATTGGGGTACAATAATTATGTATGTCGTTTATATATCGCGGGAACGATTTTGTAATGAGTGTCCAATAGTTTTATTATCAGCGCAATCAATTAGACATTGAGGGACAAGATTAGGGTGAGTAATTAGCCACTAATCCGTGATGTTAGTTTGTAGATTATGGTAAAGCATTCGATAAAGAAGGTAGGTATGTGGATACTAAGTAGGTACGACCGGATGTTACATCTTCTTCAATTGAATGTACATTCACTTATTAACGTTACTCATAGTTGGTCATAGCTGAACGACTTACATGTATCATTATTACAAATATCTCATGAGTATCATATTCGAAAATCATAGAAACAACAGTTGATACATAATGAAAGACGATTCCGTCAACTCGAGATCAAGATTCTTCCAGTTCTCAAGCCGCTTCTTCCCGCGGCCAACGTGAGCCGAAATACGATTCCCAATAGTTTTGTGCAGATATCACTGCGAAGTGACAGGTAGAGCACGTCCAACTCATGTGTTCTTCATATTGTATGTCAGTCAGTGTCGAATTTCTCTTTACGCCAGCATATCGGTTTTTCACTCGTAGAAAACATCGATTTAGAAGAAAGCAGGATGTGAGAAATGAGTTCTTTGATACTTTCAACGCACGCAGTGGTATAATTTGAACCATTCGCACCTCATCCACGAACGAAAAAATAAATGGCCTTGATTATAGTATCATCACATAACTAAATGGGCCATTTTCATCCTTCAAAAAATTTGGAAGATAATTTTACCATGTAGGTTCGCCAATGTAGGAGTATTAATTTAAACAATATCCTTGTAACTTCTTCTTTTCGAAGTGAAGTGGTTTTCAATTCATAGGTCCACTGTTATGTCTGAGGTAGATGGATATTCTGTATGTTTCAATTTTGATGTAAAAGCCCAAAATCCTGAACATAATTGGAATATTACTTGTACCGTTCCTGTCCGATCCGTGCTAATCAAAATTTCAGCCTTTCAATAATGTCACTCCCAGCGTTATGCTAGATACCGATCCTCTTTGACCAACCTCCGGCGCTGTAATCACCTGCGACTCGCTTTTCACTCTACCGATAGCTCAATACTATCGGTGGTATCGATAGTGCTATCAACCTATCGAAATCCCTATCTTGTAACTCTCGTGAGTACAAGGTACGTGAGTGGCGGTAATTTTAATAGCCCGTAAACTTAATTTGTGCGTCCCCTAAAAGTATGTGACTAGTTCTCTCTGTCCAACTAATCGATATGCATGTGATCTGCAGATTTTTTCATTTTTGAGATCCGAGCGCTAGCAAGTGCATTTAACTCTGACGATTGACGAAGTGGACATGCACTCATTTTAACGACCGAATCCAGTACCAAACTGACCACACGGCGCTTGAAAAATTCAAGTTCAGAAGATAAGGAAGAAGCGTACGAGGCAAGACCCATCTTTGATCTCTTTTCTTTTGCTCCTTTGTTGTTTATGACAACTAACAACATTATCATTACGACGACAAGCATTGCACCTAATCGAAAGCCTGGTGGGAGGTAGATAGCATAGGCAGCCTTCTCGTGTGCTGGTTGGTAACGGCCCTCAACCGGTAGGCAAAACAGGATCGGTAGATAGCATACGCAGTGAGTACCTCAATAATTTGTATTTTTGTCAAGCACTAATTTATTTCCAGGAATCTTGACTGAGGAAAATGATTAGGTATATATTCGAGCGAGATACAGATACGATTATGTAGCAGATGCATATTAATCACATCTATTTGCATTAGTGGGCTACCTGGGTGCCTATTAGCGCTCATGATGAGTCGCATCAGGAAAATTCCCAAGTACAGAATAGTGGGGAGAACAGATTGACGGATGTAAAGGAACAGAGGGTAGTAATGCAGCAATATTAGCACGATTCCCGAATGGGGGTGTTACGAGACGCTCGATAAATTCAAGGTTTCTGAAAATCACTATGGTCCAAGAATACGAGTAGTATCATACACATAAACTTCATCAAAAAGTGACTGTAACTGCATCGCCGACGCTCTTGCAGCTCCATAACACCGTTATTTATGGAGTTTTTGGAGATTCGTGCTGGATGGGCCGCGAATGGTTCCCACTGAATTTGAATGCGATTGGAAAGGTAATGGTGTCAGTCTAAGATTGGTGAGCAGTAGGGATACGTTATTTTTTGTCTGAGGTCAGTATATAACCTCGCCTGTCACTAATCTTTGAAAAACAGCAGTAGAAGGTGAACCTGCGTTTAGAAGTGTTTAGCGCACAAAGAGACTATCGTGACAGCATTGGGTATGAATTAAGTGAAATGAATGTGTTTATTTCGAACCAACGAAACAACGATCTTCTCTCTGTTAAGTATTTGAAAATATTGGGTCAACGTTGATTCAGGGGATTCGTGATTAGTACCTTAAAATCTAGATTTGATAACGTAGGTTACATTTATGGGGCTATTTTCTCCATAGTTCTATCCTGCGAATTTAGATGTAACCGGGCAACACGTCACCAGCTCACCACTGTAATGTGTTCCGATAAGTTATTCCTTGATATATGGGTATCCTATGAAAACACGTTTATGCCGACGCAAATGAAACACTGTAGTGGACCTCCAAGGAACAGGTGGATCCATCTATAGAGAATCACTCATGGTATAACGAAGGACTTCTTATTGATTTTATTTTATTGTTTTAATCATTTGAACTAATTTATTTATATACGTGCATAGCGACCAGTATGGTAAATGTGGGTCAAAAGTAGAAATTGAGATAGAATGGCGTCAATTTGACGGATAGATGCACGCACGTCGAACGTTGACAGATGGTTGCCGATCGGTGATGACTATCGCCCACTAGTTTGACAGCTCCGTTTTGACGCGGGAGATGCGTCCAGTTAGCGCCCCGGTTCACGTACGACTACGCGTTACTTCGACGACACGGGCCCGCACGCACATCACTCAGGAATTTCGGGAATCAAAATTGAAACTGTCCAGTTCACAACATAAACTCCGATCAGGGAATTGGTCATACTGAGAGTGACCAAAAAAGTGCAAACGATTTCAGTTGGTGACGTCGAAAGTTGAAAATCTGCCGACGGTTCGTATATCAGCGAGTCAGAAGTCTTGATTCCATAATTCTCACCATCATTCCCGAGTATTGAGTATTTATGGGAGACACTTCACATCTCAACTACCCGCCATGACAACGATGGTTTCTTCAGGGTTGTATTTGTATTTGCACTTTAAACAGTAAAAAGCTTTATTCCTCTTATTTATTGTACCTCACTCATCTTCAACTCTTACAAACGTCAGCTATTTATTGGGCACTCGCATGTAATCACTACGAACGAAAAATCGAAGGCTGTAATTTTCAAGACAAACGTCCCAACAGTCTGTGACATGAATACATTTTTGTACCAACCAAGCCAATATCAGGGAAACAGGACCTAATTCTCATGAATAATTCAGTATCGATTTTAATGACCTATTCCAATTAGTGAATCTGATTCGACGCGACCCACGAAACCCGTTTTTTGTGTCGTCGGTTTTGTAACTTGACAAATATTCCATGTCACCGTAACCCAGCCGGAACCGTAGCCCACATTGAAGGTGGGGGTTGAAGAGATTCGGTAAGTTTTGACGACAGATTTTGTCACTAAAAGTTGACGGATCCGGAAGATGTTTACGTTAAAATGAGCTATTTCTGTGGAGAAAAATATTGAAGTGAATATTTAGTGAGGAAAACATTATGGAAAGTGATTGTCTGAGGTTTTTTCTCGATACCATGTCCGAAGAAAATTAGTGATGGTGGGGTGGGGATTGTTAGAGCAATTATAGCTTTGTACAAGCCTGTTTAGATTGTCGTGCCGGCGCTCCCCACTCTTCTTTAAGTTCAGTTGTTCAGTTCCTTTTGTGTACCCGCGTAGAGCTGTACCAAATAAATCCATTCGAAGAATCAGTGCTTAACCTTAACTCATATGCTAAACCATACTCTGCTATTAGGTTATGTAGCCCAGTTGTCGTGTGTCGGGAAGTAAAGTTTGTCGTGCGATATAGAAAGTTTGTCTTGGAAATCGTCGACGGAAAAAAACTGAACGGAACCCGGTTGGAAAATGGCGACTCATTCCCACGTAGTCGTACCTGGATTGAAACCCTTCGACGGAACAAATTTTACGAGTTGGGCATTCCGTATAAAGCTCCAATTGGAACAACAAGGTGTATTGGTTGCGCTGGAAGGACTAAAGAAAGGTTCCGATGTGGATGAATTCAAAGCACTCGATCTGGGGGCTCGTGATATCATGGTTCGTTGGCTGGATGATCGGATTCTCAATACAGTGATGGATAAAAAGACCGCGAAAAGTATGTTTGAAACGTTGGAACAGGTCTATGTGAGAAAAGGAATAGCAGCTCAAGTTGAAATCAAGCAGGAAATTGACAAAATGAAGTTCAACAAAGGAAATTTGAGTGATTTTCTAGTTTTATTTGAAAGTCGGCTGATTGAGTTGAGATCAAGTGGGGGTACTATGTCCGATGCCGAAGCCATTGCTCTTCTTTTATCAAAGATGCCGGAATCGTACCAAGTGGTTACAACGTCAATCGACATAGCATTCACCAACAGCAAGGATTCCGTCTCCCTGCAGTTCGTTAAAAATAAGTTGCTCCAAGAAGAAAGCCGCCAGAATTCTTCTAACACGAAAATTGTCGGCGATCAACAAGTGACTTTTTGGTGCAATGGTAGAGGTCGTGGGAGAGGGGGTCGAAAGCCACGGGGAAATTTCTCATCACACCTCAGTCAGGGTTGCTCAACCTGTAGCGGGACACACAGCTCGTCTGGAACACATCACTCGGAGGCTAAAACTGGAAGTTCGATTTCTAACAGGGGAAATGGAGACAGAAGCAGAGGTAATTTTCCTTATAAATGCCATGATTGTGGAGAAAGGGGTCATATGCGCCGAAATTGTCCAAATCGTCGTTCTAATTTCTCTAATCAAGGTAATGAACGTTTCACCAACCGAGAAACTCAAGGAAAAGATATAGCATTCACGTGCGATTCCCAGTCATTAGGTGATCCAAGAATGTGTTGCTGGGTAGTATCCCGAGGTGGTGAAGATTCTCCTTCGTCTTCAATGTTTATCATTGATTCTGGATCGAGCTCTCATCTCGTGAATCGAACAATCGGGAAGTATTTGTGCGATGTGGAAATTGTTGATCTGTACATTCAAGTGGCGAAAAATGATCAGAAAATTCGTGCAACACAACGTGGAACTCTGCGTGTCATGTGGAACGGTAAATGGTTCAAACTTCTCAATGTTTTGGTCTGTGATGACTTACCATACAATCTTCTATCAGTCTCGAAGATGGAAAAATCGGGATTGAGTGTCACATTTTCAAACGGAAAATCAATAGTTACTACCAAAAGTGGACTTGTCGTTTTAGAAGGTGAACTGAACAGTAACATGTACATTGTGTCGTTGATTTTGAGTGAGGGAACGGTCAACATGACATCGGTTGTTGATAAGGAACTTGTTCATCGTAGGATGGGACATTCATCTGAGTACCCAGTTATGAAAGTCTGCAGTATCTGTGCTCAGGGTAAGCAATCCAGAACTCCCTTTGTACCGTTGTCAGAATCCAGAAAAGCTACTCGAATTTTGGAATGCGTCAGTTCGGATGTTGAGGGACCGATTACTCCCGCTACTTACAACGGATACAGGTATTATGTATGCTTCATAGATCATTTTTCACGCTTCATGCACGTCTATCTACTCCATTCTAAGGACGAAGTTTACGACAGATTTCTTGAATTTGAAGCATCTGTCACTGCTAAATTCGGAACCAAAATATCACGTCTAAGAGTTGATAATGGAGGCGAGTATCGTTCACATAGATTCCAAAATTTTTGTGCCAAGAAAGGGATTAATATTGAATTCACTGTTCCGCGAAATCCCGAACAAAATGGAATAGTAGAAAGAATGAACCGCACTATTATGAATATGGCTCGCTGTCTCATCATGGATTCACCCTTTGGAAAAGAGATGTGGGGGGAGGCTATCCGTGTTTCTTCGTACATTATTAACAGGCTCCCGACGTCCGCGTTAAAAGACGGGAAGTCACCTGCTCAGATTTGGTATGATCGTGACGTAGATCTTAAAAAAATGCGCGTATTCGGTTGTCGTGCTTTTGCCCATGTACCCAAGGTCGACAGGATTGGAAAATTGGATCCTGTGAGCGTTCCTATGTTCATGTTGGGTTACACTAGCAACGGGTATCGTCTCTGGGATGCGTCTAAGAGAAAAGTTGTAATTTCTCGTAGCGTCATTTTTGATGAGAACTCCAAAGTCCCGAACGTCATTGAAGATGCTTGCGATGTGCCTGTGGATTTGAAGCAGGAAGAAGTCATCATACCGGAAGAAGACGTCATACTGGAAGAAGTTCCTAATATACCGCGTCGAGGAACAAGAGATCGGAAGCCACCTGAATACCTTGAGATGTATGAAACTAATTTATTTGCTATGATGATGGGAAGCCCTGCACCTGCCTCCTACGAAGAAGCCGTCAAGGAAGGCTGGAACTCAGCTATTCAGCAGGAACTAAAATCTCTCGAACTAAATGGAACTTGGGAAATCATCGATCAACCAAAGGATGGAAGTAATGTCATTGACTCACGTTGGGTTTTCATTGAAAAGAAGTCGGATGGTCAGACAGTAAGAAAGGCTCGTTTGGTTGCGCGTGGTTATCAGCAGCCCTATTCCGATGATGAGGAGGTCTACGCGCCGGTTGCCAGATTGGCTACTGTACGAATCGTCCTGGCGATGGCTGCCGAAAGAAATCTAAGAATCCGACAACTCGATGTGAAATCAGCATTTCTGAAAAGCCCTCTCAGCGATGTTGTTTATATGAAACCACCCATGGGACTTAACTGCAAGCCGGGCAAAGTGTGCAAGCTAGTGAAAGCCCTTTATGGTTTGAGACAAAGTCCTAAATGTTGGAACGATTATTTAAATGATTTTCTCGCAGAACTTGGCTTTGAAAGATCAAAAGCAGATCCATGTTTATATTTTAATGAATCCACGTATCTGATTGTTTGGGTTGATGATTTTTTGATAATATCAAATTCTGCTGATGAATTGGAAAATATAAAGTCGAATCTCATGTCCAAAATGGATGTTAGGGAATTGCCAGCAAAAGATAACAAATTTCAGTTTTTGGGATTGGAAATTGAACAATCTAAAAATAAAATCACAATTAATCAAAGAAATCTCATCCAAAAGATTTTGTTAAAATTTGGTATGCAAGATGCTAAAACAAGTCAAATTCCACTTCAACCTAAATTGAGTTTGGAAAAAGCCACAACTTGTGATGGTAATTTACCGTATAAAGTCCTTTTAGGTGCTTTAACTTATATAATGATTGGTACTCGACCTGATCTTTGTTTTACTGTGTCATTCTTCGGTAGATACCAGAATTGTTTTGATCAGGAACATTGGAACTATTTGAAAGGTGTCCTACGCTATCTTAAAGCTACAGAAAATTTGAATTTGGTTTATGAGAAAACTACAGATACTGAAATTATGAAAATAACTGTGCATGTCGATGCTGATTATGCTTCTGATACCTTAGATCGGAAAAGTGTATCTGGATTTGTTTTAAAATTGAATAATAAAATTATAAATTGGTCTTCGAAAAAACAAAATGTGGTAGCGTTGAGTAGCGCAGAGGCCGAGTATATTTCTCTCGCCCATGGTATGACCGAATGTTTATTTTTGAGGAAATTGTTGACTGAAATTTGCAAAAGTGAAAACATATGTAATCCAATTGAAGTGTATGAAGACAATCAAGCTACAATTAAGATTGCTAATACTAATGAAACTAAAAGATCGAAACATTATGATGTCAAATATCATTTTGTGCGCGATTATATTAAAAAGAATTTATTTAAAATCGTATACATAGATACTAATACACAAATTGCTGATGTAATGACTAAAGCATTACCTAAGTTTAAGTTTTCTTCGTTTCTGCAAGATTTAAATTTGAAATGATTATTTTGTACAAGTTGTAATATTTTTTCATTGTATTTCAAGAATGTTTTTTCCTTTTGAATTGTTTGCTAAATTGAGCTGGGGTGTTAGAGCAATTATAGCTTTGTACAAGCCTGTTTAGATTGTCGTGCCGGCGCTCCCCACTCTTCTTTAAGTTCAGTTGTTCAGTTCCTTTTGTGTACCCGCGTAGAGCTGTACCAAATAAATCCATTCGAAGAATCAGTGCTTAACCTTAACTCATATGCTAAACCATACTCTGCTATTAGGGATCCCCATGCAACGCCTGCTTTATATTGTTGAGAGATTGTAGACAACCTTCAATGAATGTACAGGTTAGTCTACGGCCGATCACATCGGGATGGTACACGAATTCTGCAACTGGCCCCAATTGTCAATCAATCCCGAGGGGTATCTATAGATCCTCCGTATTGTGATTGAGTGTTTTATTTTCCCGACGGCTTTTCCATCAAATTTGTTAACACTTTCAAAACAGTAAGAAAATGTTCGTGATTTCATTCCTCAGTATGCTCAAAATAAGCGCTAATTCCTTTCAAATCACACTGAAAATACTATCATACGTTTTTTCCACTATTCTGCATGGAGTTGCACTATAGCACCCTCGCGCGTGTTAATATTAAATGCGCCTTAATATACAGGGTGGGGCAAAACAAACAGTGCAGTTTTGAAGGGTGACTAAATCCTTCGTGGAAGTGGTAGGAACCTGGGAGGGGTCTCATTGTGTCCGGCCACTCACCCCATTTTCAGTCACTACCATGGTTTGGACCGGAGAGCATCGAGGCTTCGCTGTCCGCACGTTTTTCGAAAGCGGCCGTTCTTTCATCGCCACCCAGCGGGCCTTCCGGCTGCACTTCAACATTCCACGTCGAGATCCCGTCCCTCATCGCAATGTTATCGCGGCTTGGGTTCGTGCATTGGAAGAAACTGGATCCACAACAAGGCCTAGGGGTATGGGAAGACCAAAAACGGTTCGAACACCAGAAAATGTGGCTACTGTGAGAGCAGCTGTCGAACATTCGCCTAGGCGCTCTGCCCGTAAGCATGCAACAGCATTGAACATGTCTAACCGCTCGCTAAGGAGAATTTTGCATGAAGATTTAACGTTCCATCCCTACAAGATGATGATTGTTCAGGAGTTAATGCCCCCAGACTTTCAAAACCGTGTTAATCGCGCCCAAGAAATGCTAAACCGTATCCCACCAAGGTCAACTTTTTTCTCTAGTGACGAAGCTCACTTCCATCTGTCTGGAGCCGTGAACAAACAAAATTTTCGCTATTGGAGTGACACTAATCCACGACAACTTCACGAGAGACCTCTCCACTCCCCGAAAGTTACTGTGTGGTGTGCCATTTCGAAATTCGGGGTGATTGGGCCTTACTTTTTTGAGGAGGATGGGCGAACCACAACTGTCAATGCTCAGCGTTATGTTTCCATGCTGGAAACGTTTTTTGAGCCAGAATTGGAGCAGTTGGCTGGAGAACAAGATCTGGGGGATATCTGGTTCCAACAAGATGGGGCTACGGCCCACACAGCGATCATTTCGATGACGAAACTGCGGCAGATGTTCCCTGCGCGCCTCGTCTCTCTGAGGGGTGACCTGGGGTGGCCCGCGAGATCACCAGATTTGAGCATCTGCGATTTTTTCCTGTGGGGCTACCTCAAGGAAAAGGTTTTTAAACATCGTCCTCACACTTTGGAAGAGCTGAAGACACGAATTAGAGAGGAAATCGCCACAATTCCAGTCGATATGTGCCAGAAGGCTGTCGAAAGTTTCAGAAATCGCCTCCATCAGTGCATTGCTGCTGAAGGCCATCATCTTGCTGATGTAATCTTTAAAACTTGAATAAACAAATGGGGTGAAATACTGAATCAAATAAAACAAACCGCATTTTTCTATGTTGCGCCGTTTTTTTTTATAGCCCTTTTTAAACTGCACTGTTTGTTTTGCCCCACCCTGTATATTTTCGACTGGATTTCTCGTAATTATGCTGATAAGCAAAGTAGCTACGTTCCTCATTCCTTGCTGATAAATATTTACTAATTTGTTTGTAATTCACACCAGCCAAGTTCCTCAAGATTAGGAAGGTTGTGTATTGAACCAAGGCCAATGAACCTTCCATTACCTGTTTGTGATAAGGAGATCGAAGGGTGGAGGCTGATTCAATAACACGAGTTGCTACAACTTTCTCGTCTCCTCCCACGCCCTCTCCCGCAGGGGTTAGTGAAAATGGTTTGGAACGCTGACGATGGTCAGCGTAAGACAAGCACACGCCCACATTCAGTTAATTTATGTGCCCTCAACTACCTTTTTCATGCGTCACTTCTTTATGGCACATTGAAGAAGTTAACGGGATGCGTCGTGAGTTAGTACGTAGTAAATACCCATTTTATCTTGCCAGAAGGACCTACAAGCAACGAGATGACAAAATTAAAATTATGGGATGAGGGGCTAGTGAGCACTGTTCTATCGAAGTAATAGTTACAGCTGACGTGCCTAACTACAAAACTAAGTAGCAATTCCAGAAGAACATTTACAGTAAATATTTTCGTGAATATGAAATACGTGAAAACAACGTGTAGTTAGACTTGTACATGTACTCACAACAAAAGTGTCCTTCAAATAAACAGTCAACCTATACAACATGATTGAGGGCCAACTTCACTAAGGATTTTAATAATCACACTTCAGGTAATTATATCAGCTCTCTCTCAATCAGGTGTAGTAAAACTGTTGCACTTCACTGAACATCAACCATGAATAAGACGCCTTTAATCCCGATCAACCCGTATCCTCCTTCCAACAAGGACCCTTAGAGTTAAACATGAGTGTTATGGAAAAAAAGTGTATACGCTATACGAATCGTGATAAAATGTAGCAGCAATTTGAACTTTTGCGGTCGTATGGCATGTGTGACATGCCAGCCGGCCATTGTTAACCTGGAAGTCATCCATTGACGAGGTTGAATGGCTAGTGGACGGATGGCATGTTGACATACACTTGTTGCCAGCTCGATTTAGACGTATGGCATGTGAGACATGCTGCCGCTTTTAGCCTCAATTAGGTACTTATTCTTACGAACTTCTAAGTTATTGCTAGGCGGTATTTACCCATCTGCGATACATAGGCATCAAAATGCTTCTATAATTCGGGAGGCAAAACCTCGCTCCCTCCATATGAATTACCAGATGGGAAACTCGAGGAAGGAATTTCCACATTATTGTGATCATAATACGATCATCATATTTTCTTTCCCATCTGTTTCATTCAGTCATTCAAATATTTGAGAACTTATGTGTTTGTCAGACCCAATGAACCAAATTACTCTCAAAGTACTCTTGTCAGACCAAATGGAAAATGGGAATCTTGACCTTGGTGTTCTCGTCGCGTTCCAAATAATGTTCTACCCAAGCCATTGAGCTAAGGTATTTGACATTTTTATAGGGTGCATCTAAGGTAATTAGGAAGATTTGTTTAACATATGAAAGTATTCCGCTGATCAGACCCCATGAAAATGGTTCATTGGAAAGCTATAGCTATAGTATGAGCGAGTGCCCAATATTACCTCATCTATTTCAGTGAAATGGTAATAATTTTAGAACCGCTATGGACAAATTACCTTGATGGTAGGGTCCAGTCATTCATCATGACTACAAATCAGTCAGGAAAATTTGAGAAATTTGACTCAATTTGAAACACAAACAATATTTTTGAAAGTTTTCGAAAATTCCAATATCGCTGTAAATATCATGGACGAATAAGCTGCGTCCTATGTAGCAAGTGGCGGCTGGCATATGACACATGCCTTACGACCGCAACGCTTGGCTCACCTTGTCAGCCTTGCATCCGCAAAATATTAAAAGTACAGCCAGATTTCCAGTAATTAACTTTTTGGCATCTAGGTCACTATGACCGGTCCAGGCTTATAGTGTAATTACAATACGTATACTCTTATGTGGAGGACATGAAAGACCTAGAGGACTGGAAGCCCAAGAATGAATTCGACAGAACAAATGAAATTTCTAGCTATCTGCCAATTTATGATCTAACATTCATAGATTTCAAGCCCCGTCATTGAAACCATCATGAATATGTATGCTGCCAAGGGAGAATACATACTAACAGTGAAGACCACTGTTAGTATACAACACAACATTAGGAATCAATGTGTTTACTGGAGACGGAATAGAGTAGAAAGAAAGGCTGAAACTAACAAGACAGTTGATTATTTGTTATTTGTGAATAATAACAGAAGTGAAGGTAGGTGCTAACTTTTGCATGAAATATCTTGTCAAAATAAACTTTGTCCAACGCCTCAACGAGGGGAAGATATTTCATGAGTCAGGGGCAGTACTCAATGGAAATGTTGTAACGTTTCGGGAGGAAAATTCTAAACCAGCCAAAACCCGGTTGGGAAACATGACAAAATCAGCCAAGGGAAACTTTGAAAGTATCCTTACCAGAGCCTCATATGTTCACTCAAGTACTTAGCAAATGAGCACTCGTCCGGATATTGCTTATGCAGTGGGTTCACTAAGCCGGTTTAATAACTGACACGCTTAAAATCACTGGCGAGCAGCCGAAACTACGGTATTACGGTACTTGTAAGGAACACGAAATGGGGAAACCAATCACTCGTCGGACATATGAATGCGTATCGGGGAAATCGTACCATAGATAGACGAGCCTATTCAGGATGTGTTCATCACGAATATAGGAGAAGCACGAAAGCAACGGTCAGTAGCCATGTCCAGTGATGAGGCTGAATATTTGGGAATGGAAGAGACTACAAAGGAGGCAATTTTTGAGCAGCTATTTCTAGGTTCCTTGGAAAGCATGTTGGCACAAGGAACTGTTATTTTTAACGACAGTCTAAGAGCCGAAAATCCTGACATTAAAGATATTGTTGTCAACATCCATTCTATAGAGTGAGTTGTATTGTCGGAATATATGAGTGTACTCTGTTATTATAATTAATTTTTAAAACTTATGGACTGAGAAAATACATGAGAGGTCTTCACTTAATCATTTGAGAACCATAAATTGATAGTGAGTTGTTATTTGTGAGTTAACTTTTGGATACAACAAGACAACGTAACCCATTTCGAGTTGAAAGGAAAAAAACCTCCTTCAAAATCGAAATTCCCGCTCAAAATTTGTATTTTTTATATTCCTGAACAGTTGTTTCGTTCATGTTATGGAAAGTCAAATGACATGTATGTCATACACATGTATGGAGAACGTTATTCAACGTCTATGACGTTTAGCTGCCAACGTGGGGATTTCAAATATTGAATGGGGTTACAAAGTTCTTGTTCAATAACTAATACTCGTTACTTCCAGTATCCGATACTTCCAAATAATAATATTTTCCATACAGTATTTCGGTATAGAATTCATGATGTGATTTTCTAAATAGTCAATTTTTTCAATGGTTCCAATGTAAAACCCATTTTGTTTGTTCTGGGAAACCAATATTTATCTCATAGTTCTTCGAACAATTCATTGTATACCTAGATCAATCACCGAGTCAAGCAACAAGACTGGATAACAGATTTCCAATGAATTGCTGCTGTGACGCTTCAGTGAAAACGTAGTTAACTAGTGGGTGGAATCAAGGGTCACCGCTCACCTATCGCCCCAAAACCAATTGCTCCCAGTCACTTTTTTGTGCAGGATATTGAGCCAATGAAATGGAATCTGCTATTCAAGTGTACCCAAAAATGGTCGTTGAAGTTCGAATATCCCTGAAATTAATATCAATTTGATAATCGTCCGATCAAGATCTCGATGTTGAGAGCACCTCAAGTTTGCCCACGCGCCGAATTGACTCAATTACAATTAATCGATATCTGGAAAAATTACAAAAATTACAAAAATCTTTGAAACTGGAATTATGCCCCTACTGAACTATTATTACGACATTCGGTAGTTTGGTAGATCGGTACAAGTAGAAGCCGGTGAATGATATAAATACAAATAAATTGTGAATAATCCTTTATGTAATAATTTTATTCATCGTCCCAGGTCGGCCTAGAATTTAGTTGTGGGACTCACAAGGATACTGAATACAGAACAGAGATCTGTACAGAATGCCGATATTTACAGGAAATAAACCATTGACAAAAGATTTTCAGAGTTTTTATTAATAAATGGAGGTGGCGTAAAAAGCTGGTCTTCTTTGGGCGCGCAACCCCAAAAATACTGAAGAATATTTGGACGTTCAAATAAGTATTCAAAATAATCAAATTAATCAGGGAACATTAACTTTTCAATTCACTTTGTCTGAACCATAGGTCCAATTGATCAGGACAACTATATTACAAGACGGTTCAGAGATGTTCGTTACACTACCAAGATGGGCTTTTGGAAACCTACACGACATAAATATTATTTACCCAATCTAAATCTTTGTTAAAAACACTTGGTATGTCAACTATTTTACAGTTTCTCTGCGTGATGAGCATGATATTGCAAGATTAGCAATAAGGTTTTAGTGAACGATAGCTTTTGAAAATAGTGCCTTAAATTTAAAATAAAATCCTGAGTTTAAAAAGTACTAAGAAAACAAATACATGAATGAACAATATTTTTTTCAAGTATGGAGGTTTCCCTGGGCGTATCCCGATGTTCCCTGGAGACACCAAAAATACACCCTGGGCTTATCAAAAATAGTCATGGGAATACAGTTAAGGGAAATGAGATCGGATCGTGATCCAATGTTTAAATGACATCGCGAGGACAAGCTGTCACCAGTAACCGGCGAAGCAAGATAGTATTACACTTCTTGATCACGTTATCAACGATTGTGGTCACTGTCATGTTTGACCGATTATTCTATGAACGTTATCATCATAAGAAACAAGGAGTTGGCATTCAAATACTGCAGGATCAATGTAATAAAGCGCTTAGGGATGATGATCAACAGGTCCGTGCTGCACCAGGTTGTGCTTTGGTTATTGTGGCTGTCTTCAGGTTTAAGAAAATAAGGCCTTATTCTGGAAGAGTTCCACTACTGTAACGAATATGCACCACGACCAAGTAGAGATAATGTGATGCCAAAACCAGAGTGACAGTCCTTATCAGTTGAATGTACTGTCATCAGGTCTGACTTGTTAGCACGACGAGCGCGCTGAAGACACCCACGAACCAGGTGACACTTATTCTAATAGGTGACCGCACTTGGGATGTTATTTCTAGTTGGTGAATTAAGTTGACAACTTACCAGCGCAGATGTGTGAAGAGTAAGTCCTCCGGATAGTAAACACAACATGAATCCTTGGAAGGTACGCTCCGCTCGATAAGAAGTAACACTGACAACGTTCTGTCCAACTGAGACAGTGCTGGAGATAGCAGGAACAGGTGCCGCGGTTTCTGAAGGAAGAGGGGGAATACTCCAAGCTCCCACAGACCCTCGCGCGCTCTACAGGACTCCTGAGAACCTCCCGTGCCAACCCTCCTTTCACCCGCAAACCAGTTTCTCTTTTGCCCTATTTGCCATATAATTCGTTGAACCATTCACCCATTGGAATCCAACTAGGAAGAAAGTTGTTGAGTGGCTCTTCTAAGTTAAATTTTCAGCATCGTAATAGGATCCATCCCGTAATATTGTTGGGTGGAGAACAGTATTTCGATTCCGGTTGGACAAGCCACACATGTAACATACGCCTTCCTCCAGATGTGGCACACACACCAAAAGTATTAATATAAACAGTCACACTTATAAGAAGTTTCAACTATGTAGCGTGTCCTGATGGGAGCGAATTTTTCAGTAACCAACAAACTAAACGTCAGTATGTTTGGAGGAATATACTTGACCAAAAACAGGCTGACACAGTAGAAAACAATACCAAACATGTATTATTTTTAACCGGTTCCAGAAGTTGCGCTATTCCTTACTAGAAAAACTTGAAGCATTGCACCCATACTTGCCCATGGCAATAGAAGGTGAACAGGTAGGATATGACCGGACCAGACAACTGATGGTATGATGATTTTTATGTGGCGAGCATCTAACGACTTTTAAACTGGGATCTGCACGAAAATTATTATTGCGGTGATTTTCACTCATCCTGTAGTGTGTGCAGTAATTTGTTAACAACACTCGTCTGTAGATAGATTCGTACGCGCCCAATAGTTGGTTCGGCTATAACACTATTCGTTTAGTTTCGGCCGCTTTTGCTGTACGAGTTGGCCTAAAGACTTGAATTTACCATCATATTACAATTTGAGCAAATAGTACCAAATACAAACAGATGTACTAAGTAAGTTTAAATATTTTCTTGATAAAGAAAAGGAATAAATTTAATTTTAACTAAAAGTTTTTATACTTTTGGAGGGATGGCCAATTGGTTTTAAATCGATATCCAATTTCTATTACATAATATGTAATATTATATGAACTGTGGATATATATATTATATGAACTGTGCATTGCTGCCAAAAAAAACCACATTCTCAGGCAGGCACGGCGTCATAAAGAGGTTTTGTATCATAGTCTTATTTTTGAATTTCTTAAAAAGCGTTAAATGCTATGGTTCTGTCGGATTCTTTTGGATATAGCTCCAAAACTATTAGTTCGATCGAAATTTCTTTATTTCGTCTCAAAGCTAGTTAATTCGACTTGTAGACCCCATATATGAAATGTTAATCAAGTCCCTCAAAATACCCATGCCATCACGCTAAAACACCCGTGCTCATAATATGAGGTCTGATAGTGAATTCAACCAGCTTTAAGAAAAAAAAAAAGAAATTTTGAATCGGACAGTTATAGCGAACAGTTGGCCAAAAACATGTGGATTTCACAACAGTACAGGTTTTTTAGCGTGCTGGCATGGGTATTTTAGGGGGCTTGAGTAACATTTCATATATGGGGTCTGAATGTAGAATCAACAAGCTTTTTGAAGAAAAAAAAAGATGTTTTGGATCGTACGAATTCTTTTGGAGCTGTAGCCAAAAGAGTTTTTAGGAGAACCTTTAGGTCTAGAAGCACCATTCTGGTCTTGAATTGAAGCGTAATAAATTGTCTTAAAATTATTCTCTAGTGACCTTTTTGTAGGAACAGTAGTTTGGCCGGTACGAGACTAGAAAAATGACCGTCACATAAAATTTGCACTTTTGGGAAAGAAATTGACTGTTTTGCAGACTTATATCATTTGACTTTATATTTTGTGCAGCGTAATTGACTGTAGTCTTGGTCTCTTCTTTTTTACCACCACTTTGTTACCAAATAATTATACTATCGCCCCCATCACCTTGAAAAAATAAACTGTAAAACATACTGTCGATGAAGAGCCCCCCATTGTCCCCCCCCCCCCTTCCCCGTCAACATCGAGCTAGATCCGCGCCTGTTCTCAGGAATTAATGTCCTATTATTATGTGACATAATATTATTATGTCCTACCAATGTGAATGATGTGGAAATATTAATTCTATCGTATGTGGTTCGCCTCAGGTTCTCAAGGGTACGAAGTGGTCCTCAGTCGTGAAAAAGATGAGAACCACTTCTCTAGATCACAATTAGAGCCCTATGATCCCGAGCTCTCTAATCCCGTTTACTGATTTCACTCCTACTATATGTTAGCCCCTAATTGCCCTTGAAATTGCGACCAAATGTGAGTGAGCCGTTCGTGAGATCAGAATTGAGAGAGTTTCGCGTTTGAGCATTCGTAGAGGCTCAAGCACATACCCTTAGGATCAAGCTGCAACTCCTTTAAATATTTCATCAGTTTTTGTTGAATGATCAGGTATTCGCTTATTTAACAAAGATATAATGATGGACATTGAATTTCAAATTGTAAATTTTAACCCATTTGCGTTGGGTTAAAATAGGTCTCTTTATAAAAATATCGACTCCGATTTTTACATTGTAAAATAAAGGGTTCTATCGAAGAATATTATTCTGTTTCCGAAGACCATGAATCCGCCGGCACTCATTATCAGCAGAAATGCCCACATCAATCAATTGCCCTTCTTGTTCCCGAACTGTGATCGTTCAGGAACCAGATCGCCTTCGTATATTTTCTCTCGTTAAATTAACTAAACATGTTCAAGTGTTCCTGTTCAATACAATTTTCTGGGTTCATTATGGTTTCAACGGGATTGAAAAATACTGAAACAGCGAATGAATGGTTTTGACCATGATAACTTGTGGTTTTGGTTGCGAAATAAAAAGACACTTATAATGCTACTTATATAATTTTTATGAT
The DNA here is from genome assembly GCA_963920205.1 of Stenodema calcarata. Taxonomy (NCBI): domain Eukaryota; kingdom Metazoa; phylum Arthropoda; class Insecta; order Hemiptera; family Miridae; genus Stenodema; species Stenodema calcarata. The sequence goes on along the minus strand of OY986048.1, from coordinate 11,324,546 downwards.
CGAGAGAGACAGACTTGTTGAGCCTATGATATAATTATATATAATTATAGGTACAAAACTCAAATTAACTACCTTCACCGAGAGGATATAAATTATATATTATACTTTTCTTAGGATTCGATTGCAGTGTAATCTTGAATTATATATTCAATCTGAAGTTATCTCGACAGCTTGCCATCACGTATCTGATATATATTTTTTTTTTTTTTTTTGGATTGTAAACGGCTTCTTGATTGAAACGAAAATCATTACTGATTCATCCGATAAGTTATCTGATGCAAGTAGCAAATCTATATTTTTCATATTATGCAGTTACAATAAATTATAATACACTCTAAGTAAAATATAAAATAAATACAGTTCCGAAATATGTTACAAAATACAGTTAACACCTATGAATGGACCATTAAACCGTCAAATCCTCAGTTTCGTTGTGGTCATTCTAACTAAATATACTATCCAGTGTGATGTAAGGACTAAATCAACTGCTGGTAAGCATTTCCTAAACATACATCTACTTCGACTAGGTTAAGCTGTGGTAGTTTTGAATACTTGAAAAATTCCTGTTTAATGTAACCTCCTTGATTAATTACCGTGTGGTCACGAAAATCATTTGTTTCGGTGACGCGACATTACACCTCATAATCGACAATTGCAATTTAGCAATAGTGTGGGTAGTTAAATGTTCGCAGAGTCATCCCCATCTTCAACGTGGATAAATGTCAAGCTACATGGTATATGTGTATGAATCAGTCATAGAACAACAATATGTACTTCCGTTAAACACATTCTAACTCACTCAACAACCCCCTGAACTGCTGCGGTGGTTACTCGTGATAGATGGTTTCTAGGGATCCAGATCTCTGATAAGAACACTTGGTGCCGGAGGGAAAAGGACCCCAATAGTTTCTCTTGTAATACATAAGCGATCCAATGATGAAGGGGACGCAAATCAGCATCGCGGCCATCAAGAAGAACAAAATCTGGCCATCATTCTCTGGCTGGTGCCCGTACTTGTCCAGACACCTCATTTGGGCTCCTTCTTTGCTCAGTTGGAGCATCGACATTCCACGCATTTCAATGGGGTCTTGACATCTGTAAAATGATCATAATATGATGTTGAGCTCAAAAGTGATGCATTCGTGCGTTGTAATTGATTGGATCCATCTTCTCTGAATCTCCACAACTAAAAAACGTACAATTAAAACTCTATCAGTCTTTCTGTCTGTCCGGCTTAACTGATCTGAAAGAGGTTTTTTGAAAAATGATCAGCCAATTCCAGATTCAAATATTGTCCATATTACAATGCTCTAACGCTTCTCATTCAGCCAGACACTATCTGCCAATCCTGACTTCACCCGGGTAATCAAGTCTGTAACCAAGAAAATTTCCAACTATCCATTTCAAATATACATATTCATATTTATATGAAGGGAGATCTGCAGGAAATACTCGTAACTTGACCTCAGGACTTCAACAACACCAAAACAACGATTTTTGCTGAGTTAATTGAGGCTTTTTCTGTTAGGGATGTGATTTCTAATCATGATGCTGATGATTTCAAATGCAAAGTGAAAATCTTTTCGACTTCCTCATTGTATCGCAAAGTAATAGACCATCGGAAAACCATTATCTAATAAACATTATTTAAAATAAATATAAATATATTTAAATAAATATGGAAAACCATTATTTATTTTACAATAATTATTAGAGTACACGGGTCTTCAGCGATTATAATGACAATGAGTTCAGTTGCAGCAGCTTTTGCTGTTGAACTGTTGCTGTTATTTAAATATCCCTATCATTCATTGCTTTCTATGATAACAGATAATTTTCATGTGAAAAATCCAATTGACTACATAATGTTATCAGTTATTACGAGTATAGTCGACATTAATCAAAACCTAAGATTTACGATAAGCAGCATTCTTTGCGATCTATCAAATCTCATCAAATTCCGAATTCCGAAATAATTTGAACAGTAAAATAAAGTGCTATATATTCTGATATGAAATACCTACGAGTCTTCTACTAGGTAACGACGTACCCGGCAGAGTGAATGATTCCATAGTAGGTCACTTTCATTCCAACTCGAGTTTGATCAAATTTATAAAGAAGGTATATTTGTAATTCAAATTATATAATATGGTCACAAAGTCCTGCTTTTGGATTAAAGGACTTTAACGTGCCGCAGTAAGACGTCTTTGATGTCACGTTTGATCGATTTACGAGATATGCCGCGACCGTCAAACAATGGTAACTAGATTATCCAGTTGCCATTCCACATAACGAGAAATCGATGTTTATTTCATTTTTTCGAAAGCTCAGAATACGAGCCGCTGTTGCATAACCAGAAGTGTTTTGAAACATAAATTAACGGGTATTAATGGAATAATTTCAACTTTCTAGCTTAAAACGCGGCTCAACAATTAATTAAAAATTCACTTTCTTCCCGGCGAAGTCCCCTCGACGCTCTAAGGTCTCAAAGGGAGGGGGTGGTTTTTGAACCCGTCTGCCGAATGTCAAGTTTATTGGAAAGTGTTTTTAAGAGGAAAAAGAACTGCTGGGTGCTGCCCAGGCCAATCTCACCTGGCCGACCCGTTGGGTCGCCTCACGTGCTGTTCGCCTTCTCCTCCTATAATTGATAAGACGCCGGTTTTATGCACGTGATTTTCCCTTCAACAGCTTAATAATGCGTCTCACCAACAAAAGGCTGTTATTAAACTGTGGTTCCTCTGTAACCGGAATGAGGAGGACTCGATATGAAGCTACTAACCCCTTGAGAGTGACCAATCTCACTTTGTTATTTATCGCGGCACTGAAGGTCAAGCTTACATGATAATAATAATTCATTATGTACGAGATCATTCATTTATAATAATATGGGTATGTACACAATTTGTGAAAGTTTCTAATTCAATTGTGATGTGGGATTTAATAACGCTGCCAACTTTTTACATTTTGTTGTTAGTAGAAATGATTATTTCGGCAAATGTTTATTACACAGCTCAATTCCATGTTCTTCCCGACTGTTTCGACATACTTATTAATTTAATAATTTGTTCCTGATAGCTCAATTCTGTTCTCTCGATCTCTGCATTGTGTAGTACCCAGTAGAAGTCGTTTATTGAACTCTGTTCACTCGCTCTCTAATGTATAGGAAATTCCTGAACAGTGGGATTGGCTGTTCCATGAACTCTGTGAAGAATACCACTCAGGATGCTCCCTCGCTCAGCTCCAAGAATAGAGTATCAGGAACCTTTTTAACTTCATTCATGACACGATGATTTAATTATTACACGGTGGAAACGATAGAGTTCTTTTTAGCGAATTTTCGAAGAAAAAGAAGCTATTGTTCTCGGTCCAAAATTGTTAAAACTCGAATGTACGAGTATATACCAAAATCCGCTTCATACCATCCTAAATTCACTGCCAAAAGACGCAAAAAATCATATATATATACACATATACGTCTGAAATGACACATACTCGTACATATTATGTATGTGTCATTCCAGACGATAACTCTCGATAAAACGTTAAAATTTGTACAAAAAATCTTTCTTGGCAATCGAAAGGCTAATTTCGTAGATGGGCAGAATCAGGCCACTCTCAGGGTGGTTTAGGGGAGTTTTAAGGGGGGAAAATCACTCATAAATTCGTGTGTGTGACATCCCTCGACATCCCTCAACATCACTCATAAATTCCTTAAATGAAACAATCTGATAAGTGACACCTCATATTAAAGGTTTTACACTGAAGACTATCATAGTGTCACTATGGTGAAGTCAGAAAGTACATTGCTCAACGTTATTCCTAACTCAATTCTTAAGTTCATTAAGAGTGTTCTTTTAGATTCTCTCAAGTTTATTATTCTTTAATTTCAGAAACTAAAATATTATACCTCTTCAGCCCATTTAAATCATACATTCGACAAAAACGTGTTGAGCTTTCTTCCCAACCCCAATAATAATTATGTTCCTTTTGTCATAAAGTTTAATTCACCATGGTTGTTCGACATTCAACATTGTTGTCTAATGAAGTACTTACGTCATCTTTGCTGCCTCATTCGGTTGTATTTTATGAATAGCGGGAATGAGTTTGTACAGAAACCACTGGTTCTGACAGTCGCAAACCCACGGGTTGTCTCCGAAACCAAACTGTTCGATTTTATCCCAGTTAGCGATGAAGTCAGCATCCAACCAAGCCAGTTTGTTGAAGGAGATGTTCAGCTGTCAACATTAATCAAGTCGATTATTGGTTAGATAATTTAAACTTTTCCAATTGATGTTCGTTCAACCATCATCTTGTGTCGTCCTATTTGAAGGGAACTCGGTGAAATTGAATCGTATCAAGGGTAGTGTGACTCGAAATTGTAAACCTGAAGACTACGAGTAGGTATTACTATGAGAAATAGAAGATATATTGGATGAAACGACATCTCCCCAAGTCAATAATATAACAAAATTATCATTCCATGAAATTAAACGGTGAACTACTACGACTTGCCTTTTTGATTTCGGGCCATGTCAATTGATTGGACTCGTCTTCAAAGACAAGCGCGTCATCAGCCATTTCGAAGAGATGAGTGTTATTGTAGATCACAAGTTCTTTCAATGCCGTAAAATTCCCAAGCCCTCGTCTGCCGATTTTCCTTAGCTTGGGCATAGATGACAGCTCGAGCCTCATCAGTGATGGAACGTACGGGGAAGAACTGAAAATTTCATTACTATTTTGAAATTGGCTCTAACTCATGCATTAGCGAATTAGTTCAATTCTATTAAACACATACGATTTATGTCTCTCAGTCTCGGCCTCTCTGAGCCTTGTGTTTTCTATCTTCTTCTTGGAGTGCCGTATCCGAATTTCGGACGTTGGCGACCTCTCACATATAATCCTGTGATGCACGTCTTCACAAGTTATACGGGACCTACATCGCCGGTTCCGAACGGCACTATTTGAGAGGCTGTACTAGGCAAATGATACTGGCGGTAGTTTGCCATTGCTTTCCACCAGGTGACCGCCGCAACGGCTAAGTATGTGAAAAATTCCTTTCACGCCAGCGGGTATTGAACCCAAGATCTTACGCATCGCGGTCAGACGCGCTTGTCCACGAGGCTACCGGCGGCCACTGTGTTTTCTATACGGCACTTAATAAACAATTGCATACATTGAATCAATGACGTACTCCCCCATTTTTTATAACTAGACCATAATCCCGGCTATACAATCCCAGAATTAGGCGTACGTATAACGATTAGTAACGCTTATTTCGAAATACTGATACTGCCACTAAAACGGAGGCGGGGAATTTTGAATCTTTCAACGTATAGCGAGGGTTACCTCACCTTAAAATCTCTTTGGACGATCTTCTTCGCCATAAGAATGACATAAACTCATAGACACACACGTTTAAATGTGTTCGACGATCTAACGTCCATGTAGAAACGATGTTCCCATATGTGCGGACTAGAGAAATGTTTAAGTACTACCATATAATCACGATAGCAACAACTAGGTACTTGCACGTGATATATTGTCAAGTGAGAAAGTAATTATTAATTTGAAAACAACTTCAGTATTTGAAGGTAGAATTATGGGAGAACGGAAGTCTTCACTGTCCTTCTTTGCCCAAATCCTAGTTCTAAGGCGTATAAGACCATTTTTGTCAACATGCGACTTCAATTTTAGGAGCACTGTGTCGTTCACACCATCAAAGGCTTCATCCTGAACTAACCCCAGAATTAATCGCTCGCCATGGTCAATTTCAGCTAAACTGAGCCTTGATTCGCAGATTTGTGGTGCGTCTTGTGGTGCTGGGCCTGGTCATCGTTACTTTAGTTTTATGTTGTTTCTTGGACTAGATGCGCCTATGATTTTGGGTGACAGAAGCCGGATTAGATGGTGTCAGTTATGAGATTAGTCAAGTGGTACTAGTTTGGTTCCTACCCTATTAGTAGTTATAACAAACAGTGTTTCATCTTACAATCGGCTTCATCCGCTTCTGAAGAGCTGAGCACGAATTTAGTGTGTCGCATAAGTAAAATTCACCGCAATTCACAAAATACATATTTCAAATGCATACATACATTCCTAAAATTCAGCTTAATTTATTCTGCATTTTTCGTGTCTTGCAATTTCCAGTTCAGTTTAGAGTCCAGATTCATTCCTGGATATTCTGCTGTATTTGGGTTAGGTATTGTCGCTCAGGTATTGTTTATTTGTACATGGATGGGATTAACCTCCTCGTATGAGTTTATTTGCTTTTACTCGTGGATGATGTCCGTAGAATTATGTAGCTAAGTAGTGGCTTTTTCGATGAATATGCCTACTGCCGGATTTGCTGTAACGCATTGGTAAACTTAGTTGCTCCGAACTGTCCCATATGAAAGCAAATACAAGTATATTTCCTTGAAGTACCTATTTGTGAATGACAGTGGATGATCAAGTACCAATGGTCAACGATAGAAACAATGACGCATCAAACTTCATTTTTATGCGTACGTCTAATCCTTAGTGAATGAACCTGAATTTTGTTACATAGTCCAATACATTGCCCCAACCTTTCATTCCTAACTAGGTAACCGGTATTACCTATCGGCGAAATAAACTCTCCAATTACTGTAACGGTTTATCAAATTGGTAGAATAGGAAATAACTTGCATCACTTACATGATTTCTTGGATTTCGTTCCCGCTGATAATGAGGTCTTTGAGTTCATGAGTCGATTCGATTGCCTTCGGGATTTCTTCAAATAGGTTGAAAGAGATGTTCAAGACGTGTAAATGACTGGACGTATGAAGCATTGACGGAGGGATGTCCCTGAGTTGCGTTCGGGATAAGTCTAAATACTAATAAGTGCGGGAGGAAACATGAAAATGTCGAAGAACATAATTATTTTCTGATCTGTAAAATTAATTACATCATGAAATCATAAGGAGTGAAAATACTAAGAGATAACATCACAAATATCACTGACTGGATACCAGTCCACAAAAGAACAAATTGTGTTGGAGAAGGAGAAAGTTCCAAGTTCAAACCCAGCATTCGGCTAATTATTTAAATTATTTTCATTCTGGTTCTCATATTTTTCCTTGGTTCTTTGTGTTTCTATCGAAGTTACTAGTTTACATCTCTCTTGATCAATGTAGGGATATTTTTATTTATTTTCATTTGGCCCCTGATGTAGGCAATAGTACATATGATTTATGAGTGGGTTAGAGACGGAACTCTTCTCGCGGTATATTCAACGTGGACAATCGGATAATAGCATCTGCGAATAAAGTCAAACTGAACAAAATAAAACCAAGAGTAACACCTTAGATCTTGGAAACCTAAATAAATTGGGTAATTATTACTGTCTAGGAATTGAATGTAAGAAAACGAAACACTTAATGATAACGAAACGACAATCGATTGTGAATGAAGCTGAAATAGATGAACTCATCTTCAATCTCTCCCTCCGAATTCATACAAACCGACAATTGGGATCGCGGTATGTACCTTAACCACACGATGAGTTCATTACTTGAATTTCTTAAACTCGCGCGTTCAGTCAGTAACAAGAATTGCCCACATAAACAATCAAAATTTTTTGATTAATCATAGTCTACCTCAATTATTTGTTGTGTTGAGTGGATTGAACAGGCTAGTTTTCTTGTTTTAGAATGTTGAGATGCGAGCGTTAATGTTAAAAAATTGTAGAACTTCTTAATATGAGGAAGCTATACCCATTTGGCAAACTTTTTCTCTCGTGATTTATTCCACCGTACAGTCAGCTCACACGCCTCGTTTCACTTACGATAATTGTTCTTACAATATAATAAATGCTCAATCTTACCTCCAGAAAGGGAATGTTTGCCAAAGCGACGAGAGTTGGGTGGTCAATCATCGTCAGAGGGTTTGAATCGAGGGAGAGCGCTCTCAGTTTGGGAAGATGTTCAAAAAGATCTGGGTCCAGCGTGTGGAGACCATTGTGCCCCAGATTCAATACTTCCACTTCTAAAGGTTCATAACCTTCCGGAGAGTATACTCCCTGTGAATAAAAGTAAATGATAAATAAACATTGAAACGACCCGTGGAGCAGAAGTGAGCAAAATCTGTGGAGTGTTGAACTGATGTAACGTTGGTATCTATACCATGCCTATAGGCACCGTCCCATTGAGATAACCGGTTGGCAAATTCAAATAAAGACGAGTTTACTACTTTACTTTATATAATATTTTGACTATAATAAAAATCATGAATGAGCCTGACCAATGAGTATCAAATATTTGGTGGTCATAGTAGGTGCCTTCTCAAAGACGATGGTGTCAGCGGTGAGGAATCAAGTTTGTCCAATCATCAATTCACTTGAGTAAGCTTCCATCACAGACTGCTGCTACGTGGTAGTAATTTATATACGAGGTATATGATTACTCGCATGTAGTAAGGACTTTGGTCGTTTTGATGGTCCATATTGACTTTTTCAAGTCCAGCCATAGGGACGGAAATGAATTGTTTTTCAAGAAATTATAAACAACAGACTATAAACAAATAGCTTTTGCAGGACTGGTGAAGGAGTACGAATTATCGAAGTTATATCTCGAAGTTATATTATCGAAGTTATATTAGACTGCAATATCTTGAGAACATGAGCGATGCGGCTTCCTGCCATCTCGTAGATGCACCCTCAAGACCATCAAGTAAAGCGGGCTTATTATAACTCGAGGGGTATTCAGATCACGAATTCCAAATGAACCAGTACCTATCTGGAGGTTTGATGACCAATTTCATCAGTTCCTCTGCCATTATTCCGATAATCAAAACTCAGGAGTCCAAATATTAGTAGTACATTTTGGGTCCTACATTAATAATGAGGTATAAGTGGTTCTGAAATCGCCAATATTCATTTCATCCCATTAATTACGGATGCTGATCTTTGGACTAACCACAACAACCTGATGGTGTACGTTTTTTTTCCGTTTTGGTTCATTGTTGCATTCCCACTATCGAAAGTCAGCAACGCTTGTATTCATGCAAGAATCTGATACAAATTTCGCCCCTCTGAATTTCCACTCGCACTGCGCGTTTCAGACGTCAAGGAGTCTAAATAAAAATTTTGATCGCTTTTGGGCTTTTGTTGAATCGGTGAATAGTCGCAGTTTGGGACGAGAGCCTACTGAATTTTGAGATACCTGGATATCAATCATTTTATAGTCGGTCTCATCTCAACATGGCAGAAGGCGTAGTGTTATACATTAAATACGATTTAAGGGCTGCAAACGTGAAAATAGATTGTATTCTTGAATGTTTTTCAATTTTTGCTATGTTCAAGTCCGGAGTTATGGTGTCAGTTGTTGCAGTCTATAGGTCTCCTAGTCGTATTGCCTGTAAGTTTCTGGAACAAATAGACATTTGTCTCGGGAAGAGGTGCAATGGATCTGATACGTATATTTTTGGTGGGATATATCAATATTGATATCATGAATAATTCTTGTGTGAGTAATGATTACCTAAACGGGCAAAATATCGTATGATATCACTCACAAACGACTTCACGAGAATGGGTCTTAAATCGGGAAGTTGTCTAGATCATATTTCTGTTAAGTGCTGCACTGCAGTTGACTCTGTTGGATTGACGTATGATGGATTAATAGATCATCTAATCACGATTGGATGTTTTGGTATCGGGAGCAACATACAACAAATTCGTAAATTGAAGAATATTAATACTGTGAAAGATGACAAGGTGTGTGAATCTATTTCTCGTGAATCTTGGGATGAACTATTCCGTGAGATCGATGTTGATAGTGCAGTGAATTCCTTCTTTTGTATTTTGGATGGTCAAATTGCAGCCAATACGATTGTTAAAACACTTCGTGTCAACTCCAGATTTAGTAGGATAAACCCATGGATGTCATCAGGCATTTTGGTCTCGATCAGAAACAAAGATAACACTTTTAGAAAAAAACCACCGAAATTTGCACCCCTTTGATTTCGATTTAAAATGCTTCTAAATTAAATATCGAATTTTGCTGACCTCAATAATTTTAAAAAAATCCTAATATTATTTTTATGGTATAGCCGAGGAGTTCAATGATTTTTTTTTTCCCCCCAATATCGGACTGGACATACAGAAAGATGTAGTCCCACCTCCACCTGGGTCTCAAAAATTGTTAAGGGATAGAGGTACTCCACGGAATGTTTTAAGGTTCCCTAGACCACTGAAGATGTTACTAAACTCATCCAATAACGTTGAATGATTACCAGAGATCATTTCACGAATGGTAGGAATGATATTCAAAGCCTCTATGGCTGGTCTACCTAATAAGGCACAGTTGGCGTCCCGTACAACATAAACATTCTGAACTGTTTCTATATTCTTATACGAGAGTTTGGCCCGAATTACCCCCGCTACATCTAAAAGGGCTTTGTTTGCTCCCCGGATTCTTACTGACGTACGCTGAAGCTTATGTCTACCCATTAAAAGATCTGCAGGAATAACGGTGACATCAGCTCCGGTGTCTATCTTGAACCTGATGGTGTCTTTCTCGTTCATGCCAATGTCTATTATCCATGGATTGGCCCTATTAACTTCAACGTTCCCGATGAAGTATTCATCAACGAACCGCATCTCGTTGACTCTACGACTCCGACAAACGACGCTGTAATGACCAATTTTTCTACAGCTGTTGCACACTGCGCTACGAGCCGAATGAAGTCTATAAATAGGTACTTAGTTCAACTGAAAAAAAAAAACCAGTAGTCATAATTTTGGTTTAGCGACAAATCATCTGTTGCAGGTGTTGGCGCCTTTCATCAGCTACCCACTGGCATTCATCTTCAACTTGGTTTTCACGACTGGAAGATATCCTGATGCCTTCAAAAATTCAGAGGTCATACGCCTGCATAATAATGGCCAAAATGATGTTATGAACAATTACAGACCGATTTATTTGACTACATCTTTCTCTCTCCAAGATATTAGAAAAATTTATTAAATCCGGATTGGTGAAATTCTTTGATGCCAATGGGCTATATTCCCAACGCCAGTATAGATTTCGGAAGGGCCTGAGTTCAAAACAAGCCGCTTATGAAATTAACATACTCGTATTAGTTATGGAAAAATGTAATGAGGGATTATTCATAGTGGGAATCTTTTTGGAAGTGCGTGAGGCTTTTGATTCCCTGGACAACCAGACTTTGTTGTCCAAGTTGTTAAAGGTTGGAATAAGAGGCTTACCACGTGATCTTCTGGAATCTTCTGAGTGAGAGTGTTAGTCAGCGTAAAATATTAAATTGTGGAGTACCTACCGCAGGGGACAGTTCTGGGGGTAATTCTCTTTTTGGCTTATATTAATGATTTGTTAGATACTGATTTCGAGGGAGAGATATTTAGGTTCATTACCTGGGGCGATGACTATGACCAACTTATCATTAGAAGTAGCCAGGAATTTGAGTAAGCATTTTGTTTTTCCTAGTTAGAAAAGGTCAGAGTAGATATGGGTGATTCTCAAAAAAAGTGCAAACCGGTGAATGCGCGGAGGAACTGTTCTAATCCAGGAGGGAACAACAGTTGTTCTCTATATTCGAAGTCCTATACCTCGGAATCTATTGCACCCACAGAGCTATATTGTAGCTTATACTATTTATTTTAATATAGGTAGAAGGGCCTTTTCGTAGAAAAACCAACCGGTTCCAAGTTATGCGACAAAAACTGAAACTGGTCCAAAAATGTCTAGGTTTTTCGGATCTTAAAAAGTGCCCTTGGGATTTCGAAGCTGCAAACTTGGTTTAATGCGACTCAAACATGTCCTAACAACATACCAAAACATCAGCTTCTTGCAATTCTTTTGGACCTAAACATCCGCGGTGACTGGCCTAGTTGGGTTCTAGTTCTAAATTATACTACGATGTTTTTTTGTTGTCTTAGTTATTCTCCTGCGCTTCAAGCTAACGGCTCAGGGTTTGTTAGAGGAGTCGCACTTTACTACGAAGTTACTACCTACACTCCTTGTCTGAGAGTAAATACATTCCTGGTCACCTTGGCGGCTGCTCGTGACTCACGCTAGCTTTAATGATTGAGAACAGGAACTCAGTCAATTGATAAAATGCATCGCGTCACTTGAAAATTTTCCTTGACGTGGAATTGTTTTCCGCTAACAAAAAAAGATACCTAAAAGGATTATGTGATACTCACCCTGAAGACTTCCCCTCTGAGAGCGCTGCTGGCCAAATGATTGTAGCTCAAGTCTATTTCCTTCAATCCGCCAACGTATCTGAAGGTTGCATTAGGCAAAATGTTGATGGTGTTGTTGCGGAAAGAGAGGATTGTGACGTTGAGCTTGTTCGGTGGAAACGCAGGGAGGGTCGAAATGGAGTTGTCATCAAGATAAATGGCGGTGAAATTTGAAGGGTCCGAAGACTTGAAAAGCCCCATCACTTGTTCGATATCCGACGTACTGCAGTTTACGACTCCGTTGTCCGAACATTCGCAAAGCTCACACCACAAACTGTCTCCTGCGACGGTCCGGAGGACCAAAACAAACGAAAGGAGCGGCAGAATCATTGTAGCACTACAACTGACGTTCGTAACACCGGCATTCACACGTTCACCTTGCGCTGACTCAGCGCTCAATGCGAGCCCGAGGGTTTGGTGCGAGCATTTTCTTATCTAAACCAAACCCATTTGAGATAAAGAGGGGAATTATCTGTTCCTATGAAATGGGCAAATAAATGATAAATTGAAGGTGCGAGTCAGGTATCATTTATAACAACGCGGATACCTATTTGTGAACAAAAGGCTGACATGTACAACTCTGCTGAGTGGTCAAAATATTCTAAATCAAAATTAATACTGGTTGTAAAAAAATAAATAAGAACCACTTCCTGTTGATATAGGGTTATGAAATGTGCTAGATGGTCTACGAAATTCTCTGAATCAAAATCTACTAAAATAATTTCATCAAAAGGTGTCGAGATATGACGTTTTGGAAAATTCAAATACTATTTCACACCACTTCTTACTGATCTAGAGTTATGACAAGTTCAAGGACCCCGGGCTGTATCCTTAACCCGAATTTCAAATTATAGCACGATTCTAACTAAGCAAAACCGGACGGTACACATGGGGTGCGTGTTGGGGGGGTTTATCTAGCCAGGAACATGACACGTTTCTACATTGCACTGGCTTCACAGTACTGGAGAGCAGTGCTAGCTATTGGATAGCTGAAGAAACTCAGTAAATTATATGATGGATACAAACACTCATGATGTAAAAATATATAAAACAAAGGAAGGCACTCGGAAGGTCTTAAGAGCAAACCATGAATATAATAACTCAGGAGCCACTAAACAATTTTAAAAAATTGTCTGCAAAGTTTACACAACACGCTATTTTTTTTTTTTTTTTTTTTTGTTTTATTTTTCATATAATTTACAAAACAAAAATAATATATAGGTAATGGTAAAGGAAGAAATATAATTTCCCATATGAGCTTCAATACGAGTAGCTCGCGTTGGGAAATGAGTCTCTGATTTCTCTCCATCAGATCGCGTTTCTCATTTCATTGTTGCTCGGGTAGGTATATCAAATAAATTATCGTTAACAATATTGAGAGAGTTTCGAGTATAAATGTTTATAGTGTTCCTATAGTAGTTAAGAAAATACAAATCAATACAAGGGTAAGTGAATTTACAAGTGTTTCAAGTAAATATTCAATAAAAACTTGAAGAACTTCGTTTTTCTCCCATCTACTAACTGTTTTTTGTTATCAGTCGTTAATTTATTAAAACATTTAATCGCTCTGTATCTGTAGTGCTGTTGGGCCAGAGTAGTTCGGTACCGAGGTGGTTTCAACGTGTAGGAGACATATTTTGCCCTAGTACTTATTAAATGATCCGGAACCGCTAGAGCGTTTTCCCTCAACATTTGATTCAAGCAGGTGACTTCAGCTAGCTTCATAAATGGTATAATCTCCAAACGCCGGAATAAGGGGAATGATGGCATACGATAGTTCGATTTAGTTATTAAACGAATAATTGCTTTTTGGGTAATAATTATGGGTTTATAAGCCGTGGCATATCCTCCACTCCATGATGGTAAACAATAAAGCAATATTGAAGCCACCAAGGCATGGTAGACCTTCATCAGGAATTTCGTGTCCAAAAAGACTCTTAATTTTGCGAAAACATAAATCAATTTTCGTAATTTACTGTTTGTTTCCCTAATCTGCCGATCCCATGTCATATTTTCATCTAAATATACTCCCAAATATATGGCATTATTAACTTTAATTATGGATTGACAGTTTGAACAATCCTCTTGACAATCGTGGTTGAGCAATTTCAATGAATTTTGGTAAGGCTGCGTTTTTGGTGTGATAGAGAAGGTTATGAAGTTAGTTTTTTAATATTTACTGCCAGCTTATTGTGAGTCAACCAAGCGTAGATACTTTTTAGGCTTTTTTCAGCCAATAGGTACGCCTCGCTCCAAGAATGAGCCACTGTGTACAACACTGTATCGTCCGCAAACATGATAACTGAGCTTTGAAAATTGACCAACATCTTGTAGATCAACTTCTACTTCAAGCTAATTTGTATTGAGTGTATTGCCTCCTACGCTGTATTCCCACGCTGTACTGCCTACTAACGCCTCCACTGGTACACTGTTGGACTGTCTAACAGTGGAGTACTCATATTTCATTGGAAATAGACGATGTTTTCAAATACTCTTGTTTTCCTTAACATGGGTTTCCACGATTTCGTCGTGAGTGATTTAGTTTGTATTAACGCCTCTTATGTACAAAAATTGACCAAGCCATTCTAATAGCGGCTTTGTTGGGAAAATTGGCTAATGTTGACATTTCAACCAGTTTGAACCCAACGCCCTTTGTCAATCTGTTACAAATCACCCTGGATCGCTTACAGCAGGGAGGTTTGAATGAGGGGGGGGGGGGGGGTCCAGAGAGTCATCACCCCCTCCCTACACGAGAGCCAAAAATCGGAAATAGTATACCAGTTGTCTGGGCGAACCCCAGCCTTATTGCCCTATGGCCACTAACTTTTCAGCAGGCTATCTCACAGAGAGTGACACCTCCTAAATTTCGAGGGGTTACTGAAGGTCCATACTGAAGTCGACACTTGAGGGTCAGAAGCCCCAAGTATTGATAAACGAGTCCTCAAGTCTCTGATCGGTATTAATAGACGGCACTGGAAGACCTGAGTGAGATCGACACTTCAGGGTCCTCCACACTTGCACTCAGCCCGTAGTAATAGACGAAATTACGAGTGGGACCCCGCACTTGAACCAGCCAAATCCCAAGTAACCCCGATAGGTACTAATAGAAATTTGAGTTTAAAAAATCATCTCGACAACGGATTGAGATAAAAATCTACGGTTAGCGGCATCTTCGATAATGAACCATTGGAATCGACCAAAGAAAAAAATTGTATAACACCCTAAAAATTTGTTGGTATCTGTTTCAAGATACGTAGATTCAGAAAATCGAATGAAAATAAAAATCCGTCCGTCCGCCGTACGCGGCACTTTATCTAGTTAACGTTGTGCTACAATTACGAAATTTGGTTCACGGGTTCGAACCAACCCCATACTCAATGATACGCGAAACATTTCATAACGCTCAATCAATGAGAAGGGGTTCAAAACGAATTTTCGAATTTTCAAATTTTGAAATCTCGAAAAATTCAAATTGAACGGTATAGTTTTCAGTTCACATTTAGTTAGAGTTTATTTTTTAGGATGCAGACCATCCGCAGCTTTGTACGACCAGCCGTTGGTTTACAAAGTTGGAGCAGATCAAAAGTCTCAGCTCATTCGACTAGCACATGGTTTTCAGATATCGAGTTAATCAACACTAATTATTAATCATTAATGAAAAAGTATTAATTATCATAGTCCTGTGGTTGAATAACCTGGTGACGTCAATGAAAAATCCTTCCCGCCTATTCTCATTCCCACTCCTATCCCTCCTTCGCCCCTCTACATATATGTATCCTACCTACGGGTTTTCAGATAATAGATTTGTGACTATATCAATTTGTTGAAAACCCGTAGGTAGGATATACCTATATGTACCCGTAGGTAGGATATACCTATATGTACCCGTAGGTAGGATATATAATATCCTACCTACGGGTTTTCAACAAATCGATATAGTCACAAATCAGAAGTCGTACAGATATATATATAAACCTAATTCCCGAAGGCAACGCAATGTTACAAATAACTAACAATAATTAATAATTTACACCACTTGATAATAATTGATAATGATGTGTACACACACTTAATAATTAATAATAATTAACACCACTTGGTAATAATTATTAATAATTAAAGATAATTCATGATAATAATTAATCTAACATGATGTACACAGAAGGGTGATCTGTACAATGAAGATAATAAACCGTTGTGTCAAGAATTTGCCGAGTTTTTCATGTAGTCTTACGAATTTTTTTTCCCCCCATCTACGAGGAGATCACCTGGTATTTATGGTTAATTTGCTAATTTTTCTTGTTTTGGTGTTTTGGCTCTTCTGTTCAAAAAACTTTGCGAATTCTTGACGCAACGGTACCGATCACCCTTCTGTCTAGATCACTAAATGGTAGATTTATTATTATGAATTATCATTATTTATTAATAATTAATACAATTATTGATAATAATAATTATTATCATCGAATTTAAATGATTATTAATCATTTAATTATTATTAATTATTTTTAATAATTGTAGTTATTAATAATTCTCATCAATTATTAATAATTAGTATTAATTAACTCGATGTCTCAAAATTATGTGCTATTCGTATCAGGTGTGCCAGCACAAACACAGTGCCTCACGATTCACTCTCATGTTGACGTCTTCTGATCTGCTCCATATTTGAGCCCTCATTGTGATCGTACGGCTGGTCGTACAACCCACCGAATTGTCTTGAAACATTCTAAAAACTCTGCGAATTCTTGACACAACGGTTTATTATCTTCCTTGTGCAGATCACCCTTCTGTCTATACCAGACTGTGTGCAAATCGGCACCATACCATATTCTCACCGTACTCATACCATACCATACGAATTTCTTTCCTATCATACCATTCTGTACTATACCAAATCATACATACAATATTATACCATACCATACTCATACCATGTCATACAAACCGAGTGAATATTGAAATGTCATCCATTTCTGACCTATATTTAAAATTTCAAGTATCTAGCTCATCATCAAAATTTAATTTGTTTAAACAAATAGGTATTATTTTAAACAATTTTACAGACAAGAAACCGGGTGAATATTGCATTTTGATCCAGTTCTGACCTATTTTTAAAATTTCAAGTCAATAGCTCATCATCAAAATTTAATTTGTATTATAACAAAAAAGTATTATTTAAACAATTTTACAGATGAGAAACCGAGTGAATATTGCAATGTGGTCTATCCCCGACTCATGGTTAAAATTTCTAGACTGTAGTTTACCGGGAAGATGAAAAAAGGTAGTTTTATTCTGGGCGTCGGGGGGTTGGGTCACATAACGGCCGTTTTCGACGCGAAAGTTTAGTGTTTTTCCTAAACCTTTGCGCGGTCACTGTGAACGAACGGCTGGTCGCACAAAAATCCAATTGGTCTTAAAAGATTCGTAATTTTTCAGGTCATTCAAAAGTGAACTAAACATTGCACGGTTCAGTTAAATATTTTGAGATATGACATTGTCGAAATTTTAAATTTCATTTTGAACCCCTTCCCCTTGACCTAGGGTTATGAAAAGTTTCGAGGACCATTGTGGGGTTGGTCGGAACCCATAAAACAAAATTTCGTAATTTTAACTCAACGCTAACTGGGCAAAGTGGCGCGGACGGCGGACGGCGGACGGGGGACGGCGTACGGCGGACGGGGGACGGCGTACGGCGGACGGGGGACGGCGTACGGCGGACGGACGGATTTTTTTTTATTCGATTTTCTGAATCTACGTATCTTGAAACGTAAACCAACAAATTTTGAGGGGGGGTTAAAAAATTTTTTTCTTTGGGCGATTCCAATGGTTCATTATCGAAGATAATAAACCAAAATAAACTCTATCTAAATGTGAACTAAAACTTATACCTACCTACCTACCGTTTCATCAGAACTTTTCAAGATATGAATTTTTCAAAAGGTTTTTTGAACCCCTTCCCCTTGACCTACGGTTATGAACCGTTAAACCAAATTTCGTAATTTTATCATAACGCTAACTAGGCAAAGTGCCGGTTTTTTTAAAATTTTATTTGATTTTTGGAATGTACGTATCTTGAAACGTAAACCCTCAAATTCTGCGGGTGGTGGGGGGGGGGGGGGGCAACTGTTTTTCTTGGTAGATTCCAATGGTTCATTAACAAAGATAATAAACCATAACATACGTAGGTACAAGTCATACGTAGTTTTTTTTTTTTTTTGTACCTACTTACACTAGGTATCGAATAGCTGACTGACATTCACATCGATGTTCTGTCACTTGATTAGTTTGCACTTGTTAAGTGCGTATAACATTCCTTTCGAGATTATTCAGGAAAAACCATTGAGTACCTACCTACTAATAGTATTTATATGAATTGAAGAGGCGGTAGGTAGGCCAGTAAGCGATACTAGCGCTACAGTCTCAAGAGCTGCAACTATAAAAAGTGCATCAATCGTTTTGGAACTCCTACATTTGTTAACTGGTCTCCGTAACTTTTCTTTAGTATTGTACAAAAATTATTACTCGTTTATATTCACTGTAGATCCGGCCATAATAATATAGAAACTCCCAGGTGTTCGGTACATCAAAACGCCGCCCCCTGGATATTGGTTGGGAACCGAAAGATCACTTTGGGTTCGAGGCTTTTGCAGCAGTCACAGGGAGCTGGTCCGTATCTCTTCCACACGGCTGCCCATCACATTTCATTCAAGATGTCTCTATTATCAGTACGTTTCGCGACTAAACTCGCCAAACACTTCCCTTCAACTCAGGTAAGATGAATTATAAGACAATTTCCGTATATATGTGACAGATCAATTGCTGTGAAGTCGTTTTCGGCGTGCTCCCCCGTGCTGTCCTCCATCCACCCGTCCGGCTTATTCGCCTCATTGATTTACTCAAGTCCTACTTGATTATCATAGATTTTGACAGTGAAATGAAAATATATCTCCTTAAAGTCATTTTGATGTACTTCCGACAGTCATTTCACTTGGAAAAGACGTTCGGAGTTACGTCCCATTTCGGCACTTTTGACTGAGCATGAAGAAAAATACTCTTTAGCCTTCATCCACTCGTTGCAATTGAATTTTTCTCTATCAATTTTACATCGTCTCTATTGTAGTGTTGATCTAAATATCCATTTTACATAACTGCAATTACCCAGGTCCCGATATCCCTATATGTGTAGATTTTACCTCTGTGCAGGTTATCCGCCTCTTTTCGATGGCCGGTGGCAGTGAAAATTTTCTTCACTCCAATTACGTTTACGTTCGAAGTTCCTTTAAAACGTGTTTTCTAACATGTTCAACTTATTATCATTTATTTGATATCGGATCAATAATTGTGCGCAACATCTGATCGCGCCAGAAACATTTTGACGTCTTGTCATTTTCACAGCATTTTCTTGTGATTGGTTTGCAACAAAATCTATCTTCTCAAGATTCTCCACATCGTTATTTTCGTGGCCCAGTAACTTACACACTTTTTGAGTATAGTCTTCCCTTGCAGCCCAGTTGTGATAAGTCTACATCCGTGTTATATGTTTGGTTTAGGTAGGTACGGTTGATGTCTAATTCCCGGACATTGAATTCACTTGATTTCAGCATGAATCAAACTGTTTTCTACTCCATTATCCGTATATTTACAGGTGAAAAAAGATGTGTTACCACAGCGCCTTAGTTTTAGGCTTCTCGTAGCAACCCAGCAGTCTGCCATTCATATAATGTGCTCAGTATTATACAGCTATATCAATTCATTCAGCCATTAGTAAAGGATTTGTAAGATATCGTCATTCTCACAGAATATTTTGACTGCTAGTTCAACAGTCAAGGTCCTGTACAAGATTTTAGTGCGGGCAGCCCTGACTTACGGCTCAGGTACGTGGATATTGTCTACCGCCAATAATCAGAACTCTTCAGCTGTTTGAGCGTAGAATTCTGGGAAGAATATTCGTACCTTTAAAAGACAGTGCCTGGTGGCGGGCCATGTATAATAATGAACTGGTACAAGTAGTAAGTAGTTCCTTCGACAATCTTTCGTCTAAAAATAACTCCGCACAATTTTCGTGTGCCCCGGTCCCTCAAGAAAGTCCTGTTGGTCAAAATCTAGTAAAACCTCTCGACCTTATTGAAGTAGCTATGTTCAATTTAAGGTCGCTCAAAACACAACAGCTCGATTCATAATTCATAAATATGACTTACATTATTACGGAAACAATAGGATGACTTTGCAGAAATAAAACAAAAATAAATAAAAGGACTGTCCTTGAAAATACTTTGTTATACAAACTGTCCTTGAAAATACAAACCTCCATTTGTCTGTCATCATTTTCTAACGAAGTTGGCTGTTGCGTAATGTATACTAAAATGAGTGAAATATGATTGATATACGTTCAATAATAAGTCTATACCTAATATATTCAACCGTGATTCTGTTGAATAAGGTTGTATTTGCTACTATACCTACTGCCTTCTTTATTTGCAGGTCGCAGCCCTGTCATGGCCTGCCACTCAAGCTTTGACCCGAAGCTTGCACACATCTGGGAGCCGAAGGGCAGCCGAAATCTCATCGATCCTCGAAGAACGAATTTTGGGTTCAGCCCCCAAGGTAATTTGATAACTACCATCCTTTATATTTCATACTGTGTTCCACTTGAAAATTTTATGGGTGGCCCAAACAAGTGTGTGTGTTCCCACTGTCTAACTAAGTAGGATAGTGATGAGGAGATGTCGAGGGTCGGTCAAATGATACAACTACGTAGGATATTAGACATGACCTTAGACAATATCACTGTCGTTAGAACTAACCTAGGATTCTACTTCGGAGGATAGTGAATAAAGTTTGAATGATTTGATAATTTCATTGAATTCGCCCTTTTTCAATTTCTAACCCCGAGTCAATTAAAGCCTATTATACAGTAGAACCCTTATACAACTGAAGAAAATGTTTTTATTTTTATTTTATTTCATTCTGCAGCTTTGAACGAACCTTGGTTGAGACTATACAAAAATATTTCATAATTGTACTGGTATCTAACGACTAAGATGTGTTGATTTTTATAGACTGATTTGGATGAGACTGGCCGAGTATTGAGCATTGGTGACGGTATTGCTCGTGTCTATGGACTTCAAAACATCCAGGCTGATGAGATGGTGGAATTTTCCTCTGGTCTCAAGGTATGTACTGCCGTCGATTTTGTCTGTGGCCAGTTGAAATTATTGCTAGACTAACTTAATGTTATGTTATAGAATCTCATATTCGTTCTTGTTTATATCATTCTAGGGTATGGCCCTTAACTTGGAACCCGACAATGTTGGTGTTGTAGTATTCGGTAATGACAAACTTATCAAGGAAGGTGATATTGTCAAGCGTACTGGTGCCATTGTTGACGTACCTGTCGGTGATGACTTGCTTGGCAGAGTTGTTGATGCCTTGGGTAACCCCATTGATGGCAAAGGCCCACTCTCATCTAAGCAAAGGTTGGTATATTTTCAATTCTAAACTAATTATTGACGTTTCCACCAACCTTTTGAAGGGGTTTATAATATGTCTGATTTGTTTTGTAGGATGCGAGTAGGTATCAAAGCCCCTGGTATCATTCCCCGTGTTTCTGTGAGGGAACCCATGCAGACTGGTATTAAAGCCGTCGACTCATTGGTGCCTATTGGTAGAGGACAGAGAGAACTTATCATTGGAGACAGGCAAACTGGGTGAGTTATCAAATCCATAGTTAGATATTCATCCTTCTTACTTTCATAATTGTCTCTCCTCATTTGTATGTTAATTTGTCAGCAAAACTGCCCTTGCCATTGACACCATCATCAACCAGAAGAGGTTCAATGATGCTGAGGATGAAAAGAAGAAGTTGTACTGCATCTACGTTGCTATTGGCCAGAAGAGATCAACTGTTGCCCAGATCGTGAAGAGGCTCACAGACTCAGGTAATTTTCATGTTGGAAACGCATTGTATTGTTCAAGAATACCTATTTCACTATGAACCAAATAGGTCATTGGTATATTACCTATATAATTAAATCTTCGTTCATTGTTCTCAGGCGCCATGAAGTACACCATTATTGTGGCAGCTACTGCCTCTGATGCTGCTCCTCTCCAATACCTAGCCCCGTACTCCGGATGCGCCATGGGAGAATTCTTCCGTGATGGAGGCAAACACGCTCTGATCATTTTTGACGATTTATCCAAACAGGCTGTTGCCTACCGTCAAGTAAGGAGTTTGTTTCCCACCATTCTATAGGACTTTCATAAGTTATTTGTATAGACTTTTGGTGTGACAATGTTATACTGTTCTCTACGCTATTCTGAACAATAGACATTTGAAGAATATTGGTATCACAAGGTGAACTTTGTTCCCAGCCCCCTTCAAGGCTGTAGAGAAGAAATAGAGAGTACTATGATTGGCAGAATGGGGAGGAATAAGTCTTATTCATATTGCTAGGCTCCCACCGATGTGAACCAGTTCTTGGCCAGTTCCATGGTTCAAGTTACCTTGGGTACTGACTGAGTGGAATTTTGTTATTCTGTCGATTGAATTAATAAAACAGTGGATTCTATTCTGTTACAGATGTCTCTGCTGTTGAGGAGACCCCCTGGTCGTGAGGCTTACCCTGGTGATGTCTTCTACCTCCACTCCAGGTTGTTGGAGCGTGCAGCTAAGATGAGTGATGCTTTCGGTGGTGGTTCCCTTACTGCCTTGCCTGTTATTGAAACTCAGGTAAACCTTCTAAGCACCTGTAACTACGTTCTTAGTGCATGACCCTGCTACTTTCGTCTTGAACTCCACTTTTATTTGTGTTCAGAAGCTTGTTAAGTTTATCCTGCCCATACACTTTTAATAATATTACCATTCATCTAATAGGCTGGTGATGTGTCTGCCTACATTCCAACCAATGTCATCTCCATCACTGATGGCCAAATCTTCTTGGAAACTGAATTGTTCTACAAAGGTATCCGACCTGCCATCAACGTCGGTCTTTCTGTGTCCCGTGTAGGATCTGCTGCCCAAACAAAAGCCATGAAGCAGGTATTTTGTGTTCATATACAAGTATAATATATACAATATTATTGTATTTCTTGCGATTTTCATTTCTGTGAAATTGATAACATTCTTCATGAATATTTTTGAACTGATTACACACTAAGTTTTGTAATCTACAAATGAATGGTTAGATCAATATGTTTTCTGTTTGAAGGTTGCTGGTTCCATGAAACTGGAATTGGCTCAATACCGTGAAGTTGCTGCTTTCGCTCAGTTTGGTTCTGATTTGGATGCTGCCACCCAGCAACTCCTCAACAGGGGTGTCCGTCTTACCGAGCTCTTGAAACAGGGACAATACGGTAATACTGTTCAATCTGTGTTGTATTATTCATCAGTTCCATTGCTTCGAGCACTCTGCTCATCTTGTGGCTTACCAATTGTGTGTTTTGGGGATTTTCATTTACACGGCAAAATATCACCTCAAAACCTATCATATCAAAATCAGTCAACTTCATTGGTAATAATTGTATTTCATTGATATCACAACTGTTGTAAGTCTTGTAGTTGTTGTACTGCCATAGGCATAAATCGCTAAATTTTGGACTTCTCAGCTCGCTAGCAACATTCTTCCTTTCATGTTTAAAGTGTTGAGCGTCTTGGTATTGAGAAAATTAACTTCTTTTCTCCTTTCAAATTGCATACATAAATCACATGTTAATGGAATTGCAGCTCATCAACTGACCCAATTACAAACACACTACTGGACCGTTCATTTTCGTCCTCAATTTCGCGAAATACATAAGTCATGTGATTTTCTCCGATCCAAACGCCGCTCTGTTTCACTGCTGTCCAAGATCCGGATCAGTTCTAGATTTACATGTCTGTATAGACTTGCTTCATGACTCACCGCATAGTTCTTGATGGCTTCAGTGACGGTTTCCATTTTCAGGTCACGATGAGGTCATTAAATGAAAGAAATTTTCTTATGTACCATGGGGCATTGACTATCCCCCTAAGTACTTTGTTTTGGAAAGTTTGAATGTGTTTGATGTTGGATTCTTTAGAGCAGCCCCAAATTTGTATGCCATACACTGGCAGCCCCAAATTTGTATGCATGACTGGTTTTAGAATTTGCTTGTACAGCAGTCACTTGTTGTGAACCTCTAGTTCTGAGTACCTCCCCAGTAACCAGTACAACTTCCCATATTTGATGTTGAGCTTGGGCTTTTTAATTTTGATGTGCTCTTTCCATTTTCGTTTGGCATCTAGCGTCAACCCTAGATATTTAGCTGTGCTGCGGGTATGAGTTGGGAGTTGATCATAGTTGGCCAAAGCTTATCTTATATTCATTTATGGGTCCATTCGATGACATTATGTGATTTTGCAGTTTGTGAGCAGCTTCTTCTGCTGTGTCCCCCTCAGCCGTGAATGCTGTATCATCAGCAAAAGTTGCTGCTGTAACTCCACTTTCAGCCGATTTCAAATCCCTTGTGTACATTAGGTATAGCACATGTCCAACCTTGTGGGACCCCTGCGCAGATATTCTTTTGCAGCCCAGAATACTCTTCTTCATACCTTACTCTGAGGTGTCTGTTACTGATGTAGGATTTAAGTATTTCAAGTATCTAGTAGGCATATCACATTGCAGTTATCAAACGCTTGTGAAACATCCAAGAACACACAGGCGCATACTTTCTTGTTTTCTAATGATTTTTCCATGGAGTTGGTAATCCGATGGATCTGAACAATGGTTGAATGTTGTTGACAAAATCCAAACTGGTGATCTCCTCTATGACGATCTTCAGACTTTTCAGCAATAATTTTTCATCAGTTTATATAATACTGGTAACAGAGATATTGGTCTGTAGGACTTCTTATCACAGGGATCCTCCCCTGGTTTCAATATCATTATGACTTCAGGAACCTTCCAGAAACTTGGAACATAGCGGAGCCTGAAAGTTGCATTGATTAGGTAGGTGCTTCACTACCTGCCCTGTGATAAGGTCAAATCCAGGTGCCTTTCTTGTTTCTAACAGGCTTGATTTGATTGGCTCAAAGTCTCAACTAACCACTTCGCATCCGCGATAATTTGCTGGATGGGATTCTCCGCAACTTATGGACTTTGCAGGAGTATCTTTCTCAGAGTGGCAATTTTTTGTTTCATGTTTCCCAGCACATTTAACGCACCTGGTTTCTCTGACAGTAGGCCTTTGTGTGGTTTTTTTAAAATATATATATAATTTTATTGGCTTCAAATACAGGATTATACAGCCGTAATATGTATGAATCAGCAATTAATATAAGTCAATTAAATATATGTGCAGGTAATTCATGATTGTTATGTTTTAAAAGTAAAATTAACAACTGGTCGATCAAATTAAAATATTAGCTTTTTCTATGAAATTATATAAAATTGTGTATGTCTCTATATTCTGTGTGGCCAGGATCGTGTCCAGATTAAATGGGCTGGGGACGTTGCGATGGAGTTCTTGCAGCATATGTGCTCTGTCAGCATTGTGTGCGGGGCACTCTAGGATCAAATGCTGAGGTGTTTCGTCTGATCCATTGCAATTTCGGCAGAGGGGAGAGTCGGTGTTCCCTATTGAAAATTGGAAGCTGTTTGTGTTGCAATGACCGCTGCGAAGCCGGCTTATAGTTCTGTAATACCTCCTTGGTTTTGGGTCTACCACACGGTTTTGTGTGGTTGAACCCCTGGCAGTTCTAACATTGGGCGGTTCAATTTTGACCCTTATATTCATTATAGAGTTCATTTCGAAAATCTTCGCTACCATTTCATAGTTTCAAACGTTAGCATAAAGAGGGGGAGAGCCCGTTTCACAATGACTTGTTTCCCTGGCTCACTGTGGGCTTTTACCTTCTTAATCAAGTTTACTGCATCCAATATTTTGAATCCTTTGGCAGACAAGTCGTCAATTATTTAATTGCTAACACACGAGGAGTGTAGTCCTCTAGAGATTGGCCGAGTGGATTTATCTTTGTACGTGAACCATTGGAACTCATGTTCCTTCAATTTCCTTTCCTTGTTTGGATCTTCTTTGAGTGTGGAATGTAGCTTTGCGTATTCCGCACCTCCTGTAACTGTAATCAGGAGTGGATTAGTGTTTTTCGTATCTTTTTTTTCATATTAGGCGTCTCTTGTTTTCCTTCGTTGTTGAGCCG
This sequence comes from Stenodema calcarata, assembly GCA_963920205.1. Taxonomy (NCBI): domain Eukaryota; kingdom Metazoa; phylum Arthropoda; class Insecta; order Hemiptera; family Miridae; genus Stenodema; species Stenodema calcarata. The sequence continues at coordinate 11,298,147 of OY986048.1, read as the reverse complement.
TCCAAACCGACCTTGACACTCATCACACTAGAGTTTATCAAACAAACAACTGCTGCGTTGAACAATGTCACCATTACGCAAACACTCACGGGAGCAATATTACAGGGCTGTTACTCCTTCCGCGTCTCGAGCGCAACTGATTAAAAAATAAACTTGATCAAGTTTTATGGATCCCAAATTTACATCTTGACATATTAAACATCATCCGTCATTTAATTTAGCGTGATCTCATTTTCTGTTCACAGTGCCAATGGCTATTGAAGACCAGGTAGCTGTTGTATACTGCGGTGTCCGAGGTTTCTTGGACAAACTTGACCCTGCCAAGATCACCGCCTTCGAAAAGGAATTCCTTCAACACATCAAGTAAGTTCTATACATTTTCTCATTGCGCACTCTGAATCGATTATAAATTTGAATGTGTTACGTTATTTCTCAAGTGATTCTTGTTATTAGACTTCAAGCATCCAGTATTATGTATAATAAACATAACATATGTGGGTTGGTTTATGTAAATTATATAAAGCTTGAATTTGGTTATAGTTAAAGTAAAGCTTGGCTTGGAATTTCATTGTATGAGGCCATAGTAAACGCTTCCCAAGTACTACATTTGATGTATCACTGGGAGAAATAGTTAATGCAATGATGATTTTTATGTTTTTTGCAATAGTTAATGCAATGATGATTTTTGTGTTTTTTCTTTTTTTAATGAAATAATTTACTTAGTCCATTGTGGAATACTTGAACAAAATGATATAGTTAGACTGAATTTTAAATCAAATAAATTTGCATTATTTAAGTTGAAATTTATACACGTTGCCGTAGTTATATTTATAGAGTTTTTCCTACAGAACTTTAACGTCTTGCTGGTGATTTTTCAGGGGCTCTCACCAAGATATTCTCACATCCATCGCTAAGGAAGGAAAAATCACCGATGAAACAGACGCCAAGCTCAAGGGCGTTGTCACTTCCTTCATTAGTGGATTCACTGGTTAAATTTCTCCATAATTCATCCATATGCAGTAGCCAATTTATTTGTATAAAATGAAAATCAATTTTTTATTGTGAAAACCGCTCAGGTTAACGAATGTTTTTTTCATTTCCAATGTAAATAGTTGGGATTCCGTTGAGATTCAGTACTGACCTCTATTGCATTAAATTATAATTCATCTAGTTTCAGAGTTGATGGTGGTACTAATTGGGTCATAAATTGTTGTTCACCATTGCCGTGCACTCCATTGTATATTTCGTGCATTTGTTAATAAAACTAAGTTTTACCAACTATTTTTCATCTTTCCCATTCCTATTATGTTTGGGTTCTAACAGTGGTTATGGACAATCAAGGTCGCATAAATCTAATGGTAGTGCATTATTTCAGGTAGTCTTGATTGCGACATGATCCGTATAGCTTGTGTATTGAATACAGCTTCAATCGCCGGACCGTCTCCCCTATTATTTTTCTCCGACTTCATTTTTACTCCGTCGCTCTGCACAGTAAGCTTAGCTTAGGTTTGGGTGCGGCGGATGGGGAGTTGTCCAGGCGGTACTTGTACTTTTGTTCAATATTCCTAAGTTAAATTCTTTTAAACAAGACATGATTCATCAGTTGGAGTAATCTAGGTTTTAACGAATCATTTTTTCAGAAAACCAGTCAGTTTCACTTATGGAGTCTAACGAGATGGTGAGAAGTGAAGCACGTTTGAAGCTACTCCCAGTGGAGTGTTAATTTCTAAACCTTGGATCTAAGCGAACGTCACCTAAAACTTACATTCCCCAGTTCATGCCCCCAGCGTGATCTTTTGACGTACTTGGATGAAGAAGAATCTGAGTTCAAAATTACTTTATTATCTGACTGATGAGCGCTTGAAGCTCCCTCTGCACCCACACCCTCTTTTTATTTTAGACGAAATTCGAATGATACGACAGACAATATTTCCAGAATTTTTATGAGTTGTTTGATTTTATTGTATTCTACTTATTTTTAGGCCACCCTTGTAACTACCAACGTTTTTTCTTGAATTGGGATTTGTTTATTGAACAAAACAATGATATTGTACTAATGATAAGATTGTTATGCTTGGAACACATTTTCCTGGTGATGAAGGGTTTCAATTCCAATCAACATGAGAGAGGTGAATCATTGGCTCAAGACAATGATACAGCCTCAAATTCCCGCTCCTACTAGGTTTCTCTGTTTTATGGAAACTCTGCTTCGAACCTTTTCGTGTTTAGAGGAGCTTTTCTAATTGAGTACTGCCAACGCACTCTCATTTTATTGATTGAAGAGGATTTTTTAATTAAATTTCACTGATTTCTCAATATTCATATTATTTTGCATATTTATTGATTACCTGTTTGAATGAATGGATCTCTTCATTGTATTATTCATTTCCGAGTCCAACTCTTCTTTTCCATCCGAATTTCGTTTCATTTTTGCTCATTTCAGTAGTGGCCTATGGCGAGTCATCTCTCATGGATGGAAATAAACAAAGAAGGGGACAATCGTGACCCAAGTTATTAACACTGAAACCCGGGTGGGATTTATAATATAAATAATATATTATGACCTACCTCTGCACAACACGTCCAGACCGGTGGGATCTGTGTCCCACAAACCATTGGCAATTCAAGGTACAATTACGTTTATAGGTGTAGGTGGCCGTGGTGAAGATTGTTTAACGCTGAACACGATGGTGAAGTCAGAATTGCGATATCTTATCCCGTTCTCAAACTGGAGCAATTTGAAGATGAAGAAACGTGGTTGTTACTTGAGATGTTCATCAAGGTTCATCTGCTCTAATCTGAGGTGTTACTCGGAAAAAAGGAGACGAAATTTGTTATAAAACCAGAAAAATTGAGGCATTTTACATAAAAACCAGTTATTTCTTAGAAAATTCGCTCTTATAGCAATGCGCACTTGCTGCATGACTGTGGATTTTTGTTTTTATCACTGCGTGAGGTCGAAAATAATCGTTTCCGATCAGAGAATGAAGTGAGGCTTGATTCTCAGCCGGATTTGAAGGGATAATGGACATTTTCTATTATCACATGGTCCATTTGGCCAACTATTTTATTGAGGATTGATTGAGAAATTTTGTGTTGTAAGCTCTGATGATCACATCCAGAACATCCACTGTACCCAGAAGGATTTAAACAATTAAACATGAAAAAAATTAAAAGATGTTAGTTGTATGCTCTTACAAAGAAAAGGATTGGGCCTGTTGATGATTCCTACGTGAAACTGCCCATCTCTATAAGAATTCCTACCTTATTCCAGTTCCCAGGTATGAATCGTAATTTATCCTCTTATCCCCTATTTATTTCATAGATATGCTCATTGTTTTAATTTAAGGGAAACAGCAGGCACCACTGAGGGAATCCTGCTATGAAATTCATCCAAACAAGAGAAAAATCTCTCAGGAGTTTACCATGACTAAGTCTCTACAACTGTGTTGAAGCTGCCTACAAATTGAAAAAGCTATCTTTCTGTTCAACTCAATTGAAGAAGTTAGTAACACATTGGACCTAAATATCCGACAGTTCAGAACCCTCTTCCACTCCCTGGGAATTCTGATCACTTTCATAAAACACTGGGCAACTTCGACTTCACGTAGATTGGTCGATTAAGGAACTCAATTTGGCAGAAAAACTGACAAACGTCAATTTGCTAATTGTCTCCATTATCTCTCCAGGCTACTGGAAGGAAAAAGGTCTAGGGCAACGCCAGGAAATTGATACTTTTCTGAGGGATAACTACTAACAAACTTGAACTCCTGGGGGTTTTTGTTTTCAGAATTTTTCAAATAACTAAGAATCACCTTCCTGAACAAGAAGCAGTTATACATATGAGGGATTGTCCTTGAAATTATAAATTTTTGGGAACATACATTTTATCCATAAAATTGTTCATCTCAGATAAATTCATAAGAATAGAATGGTAACAGACTGAAAATGTGTTAATGTAGATTAGCCGAACTTTTCATAATAAATAATGGAGAAATTTTCTCCAATGATTAGGAGGAGTCACTCTTTCATCTTTGGGAAAGCCCAGATTTTTTCACTGACTGGAATTTTAATCTTTACTGTATGTAACGTATAACTAACAATCAACAGTTTATTTCATATACTTTTCGACTTTCTTGCTACATCTCTGTTTCGATTACCCAATCCACATACCTACACATTTGTCTTATCAAATCTTCTTTTACTGGTACACCCATCACGAAATATTGGTATTTGACAACTCAACTTCTTAGTGGTTCGACGTGAAATCATATTAAAGGTATAATCGGATTCAAAATGTCAATTAGGCCCAAAAATCGTTGAGCGTAAACAATCATAACTTACCGAAACTCGTAGAAAAGTCGAAATAGAACCAGCAACTGTATTGAGTAGATCATTGCAGTACATGAATCCATACTTTACCTACACCAACAAGTTAGTGGTATAGTTATAAACCAATTACTCCAAGGTTAAGGGTTCAGTACTCCAAGAAAACATGCAGATGGATTGGAGATAGAGCTATATTGAAATAACATTGAATAAACTTAATAAAGGATAACCTTTGTTAAATAGGTACATTTTAATAGAGATTTTTTACAAAACAGAATTAACAGAACACAGAACTATAACGACTTGTGTACATACTATGATCTGTCATCCTAGGCAAATTCCCTAAATCAGAAACTATAATGGAAAATACAAAATGCTAGAAAGAATCAGTGCCTGTTAGGTAAAATACATAAGGAAACAATATGCAACTTCGGAAGTTTCAGGCGAGTAAAATTACATACTTAGAACAATTCACAAGCTTAATTTACAGGTCCATTCCTACTTAACTGAAGAGACAAAAAGAATCATCGGTACTCGAAGATGAGGTCGCAAAGTTCCAGTCAAAACCTCTTGAGGAATTCTTCAGCGCAAATGCGTGCTCTGGCATTCACAGCCAATTTCATTTCGCTTATTTCCTTATCTATTTCCTCCATGAAATGAAGAACAAAATCAACTAGTTTATGTTTGTACATTTGTTCAGTGTGAAAGTTAGTGATAAGGAAACTTATATCAAAACCTTCGACAGCTTTTCTCCGCAGAACAATGAAATTTTCTGCTCTCATCATCATGAATCTCATGAACTTTTTGCATAGGATCCGCTCGATGTCGTCGGCTTGTTTGACCGAAATACTAATCCTAACCGAATTTATTGAACCTTCTATGAGTACTTTTTCCCTTTCGTTGCGGCTTATAAGGACAGGAGTGAGGAGAAGTTCCTTGCTAGTACGGACCTCCACTTCAGGCTTGTTGTGGCGCTCGACGACTTGAGACGAGAAGTTATCCACGCACATGGCTGCATTGAGCGTATTCCGCACAGCGGTAAGATAAGGTCTGAGCGTCGAAGACATTCTTCTCCCTCGACTCACTTCCTCGCAGGAAACTAGGTAAACAAATTGGCACTGTACTGTCACAATCAAAGTAAATCAACCGCTACAACTCTTTCATCATGTGCACAGGGTCACGGGCCGGTCGGAAACGGTCAAGTTGAGGAATAACTCGCAGGAGGAGAAATTAACTCGCATTCCACACCGAACGGTGATACTTATTTCGCAACAACTTAATTTATATCTTGAGAAAAATATCCGCACTAGGTCACCGAGCACTACTATTTGGGCTCCACTTGATTTCGCCTATTCAATTTCAATCTAACCTGTTTCAATGTATAACAATCAACAAACGAGTTCATACGTCAATATTGATCACACCATTTCCTTCCTCCATAGGAAAACACTGAGTAACCTTTCAGTCCATGGAGGTTTCACTCGACGAATGCATACATGGAATTATAAAGACTATGGATACTCCAAGGTATAATAGTAACAGGTTGAGTAAATTTCCATAAACCAATGACGTCATAGAGGTCTGAACGCAGTGGTCTGCTGCGCATCTCTTCTTTCATTGTAGTTCATGTTGTTGCCTTGTGATTATAATTTAAAATGCAAATCCTTAGTAAACTACATATCCACATACACGTGAAAATACATTCCCCCACGACGACAGAGTTTGCTATTGTAAGCCACTCCATAGAGTTTCTGTTTACGAGTATTTTGGAGTCATGATAGAAGACATAAAACCTTTTTCAGTGGCTTTATACAACCCAAACAATCAAGTTCAGCCACTTTTTGGTCCCCTCTCGTCCCCATTCGAATGATATAGAATTTTAACTACGATTTTTGGTGTTTTTTAGGTCACCGATGTCACCCAATGAAAAGGAGAGACCTTTTCGAATTTTGGCAGAATTTTGATTGAACTCACAGGAGCCATTCGTCAGGTGTATAAACAGGGATCCTGGGAAAATATCCTACAAAACGTGGGAAAATATCCTACAGGGGTCAAGTTCAAACAAATACCTAGTGGTTAAATTTAGAAAAATCACGTCAAAGGGGTTTTTAAATTTTTTAGTGAGAATTACTATCTTAAGTTTAGAAAAATATCGTATATTCGTAATCAGCGCAAAATTTCTCATATAAACGTCCCACCAATCATAACAAATCGTTTATTGAAAATGCGCTCATTAATTTATGCTGCATGACTGGTTTTTCATCTCATTCTAAACCAAATTCATACCATCACAAACGCATTTGAGTCCGGTTCACACACATTTCAGAGGTTTTATAGGTTTTGTTCAGCTAAATAAGTGGTTTTGCCCACTCACTGTGCGCCGTTCATGACGCACAATAATTGAAGCGTGGGACTGCAAAACGGTTAAAGTGCCAAATAATCGAAAATCGGGCTTTTCATCTCAAACGGATCTATGTGCCAAGGCCAACATTCTGAGAGGGGTAGAAGTGCCTTTCCTATGTATTAACTAGTTCATATAGCTGCTGGAAGAGAGCGCCAGATGTATGTGCCATGCGGTTATGTGCCAGAGTCTAAGTGCCAGCGTACCGGGCGGCCTACTGTAACAGTCTGTAGGTTATTCCTCATGTTTTTCCGAGTTATTTGTGTTAACTGTGATCAGGGTGTTGACCTTTTCTTGCTTTTTTTTTTTTTTTTTTTTTTTTTTTTTTTTGTTTTTTAGTGTTTCGGTTATGTAAAATTTAACAAAATAATAGGCAAGTCAAAAGTCAAAATAATATTATTATGTTTGCTATCTAGCGCATTTTTTTCGGAATATTTCATTCCTACTTTATTACATTTTCCTATTTTAATATTGAATTTTCTTCGCATTTTTACATTTTAAGTTTGCATTTTGAATATTGGGCTTTTATCTCAAATTCGCATCTTTTTCTAAGTTTTGAAAATTTGAATGTTTATTTTAAAATTTTACCTACTAAATATTTACCTACTGTGACTTTTTGTGATACCTAATAAAGCATTATTATTGTTTATGTTAAGTATTTTATTGCTAATATATTTCTACCCTAGATACCCTACTAATCCCCTCCCCCCTCCACACTGGTGTAGAACTCTGAAGAAGCAATAATGAGAATAGTAAGGTATAAGTGCCACCGTGAATAAAAATAGATGTGGCACTTAGACCTTTTGCAGATCAGTAGGCCTGGGAAGTTACTGCCACTTATACCCTTTTGCAAGCAAAATAGGTATGGCACTTAGAACTGGCTGCTATTCAAATCCAATAAGAACTCCTACGCTCCCTCAAATTTATTCTATGATGCTGTAAGTTGGCAAATACATTCTTCTAGCTGTAATTATTGTAACTAGATGATAAAAAATTAATTAGATGCAATTCCCTTAATAGTAGGTTAATTCAAACTTTGAAATGCCTCTCCTGGGAAAAAACATTTTTGGCACTTAGACCGTTTTGCAGTCCCTCGCTTCAATTATTGTTCCCCTCAATGGGCTCATAATGTGGCGCGCTCTAGGTGGGGAGGTTTTGTGTTTGTACCTGCATCTGATGAACCACCACAGTTTTCGTTGTTTTCCGACAAGTTTCATTAAGACAGTTCTGGTGGATTCGTCAGTTGGGTTGTTATGTTCTGCATAAACCTAAAGTAAAGTAAAAATAAAAACACAGTTGGCAGCGTCAACTATCTTGTCAAAAGTACTTACCATCAACACCAGGCTTGGTTGGAGACGCAGTGGTCGTGAGGAGGTGAATGTTTCTTTCCTACTATATTCGCACCACAAACCAATACGCTCCAATACACTCCTGCTTCCCTCTCTTTTCGTAGTTTTCAAAACATAACCTGGGCAAGTGGCGAATACCCACAACATTCAAACGGATTGGTTCTGGCCTCCATTTTTCCATTCATGAAGTGCGGTCAGCTTTGGAACCACAGTTGTGAATCCATAGCAGTTATGACTCCATGTAGGAGCGGAGGTTGTCTAGCCTCTGCCAGCCACCATGTTGGGGTGTCAGGTTGTTTCATTACCCCCATGATAGCCCCTTGAATTTTGAAATTCGCTTAATTTTGAAATTTCGAACATTTTGAATAGGAGGGACTAGGAGGGACTTTCGATTAATTTTGAAATTGACCGGTCACATACGTCAAATTTGTGAAAAAATAGTACAAGTCGACTTTTTTTTCAACTTTGTATTCAAAATGTATATTCAAATATTATTGATGATTCGTATTGAAGTCCTCTAAGAGGGACTTTCGCTCGATTTTTGAAATTTCAAACGTTGCGGTTACATTTGCCAAATTGGTCAAAAAATACAAAAATGTACAAAAAACTTCACCGTTGCATCTACATTTTTCGAGTGATGACGTTTTCAAAGTTTCAAAATTCATTTCCTCCTTCCCTGTGACTTAGGACTATGAAAAATTTCAAGGATCATCGTGGGTGTGGTCCGAACCCATAACCTAAATTTCATGGCCAATTTTATGGATGAGCATGAATGGGCTCCAAGTTAGCTATGGCTGTGGACTGTTGTGTGAATGATCCTCAAAAGGCTTATTGTCAAGTCACAGACATCTCATTTCCTAAATCAACAGGAACAAAATAAATAAATTCACGAAAAAGTCTTGGGTAACTGAAATAATATTTCAGTTACACAAGACTTTTTCGTGAATTTATTTGTCAAATTTGTGAAAAAATACGAAAATATAAAAAAAAAAAATGTACTGGGAACACATGTATATTGTATTAGTTTACTGAAATATAATAACAGAAATAAACTGGTACATATGTGTTACCAGAACGTGTTGTTGTTTGTATTTTTTCACAAATTTGATAAATGTGACTGCCATGTTTGAAATTTCAAAAATCGAGCTAACGTCCCTCCTAGAGGAATTCAATACGGTTCAGAATCGTGTATAATATTTCAATACCTATATATCTTGGTAAATATGCGTGAGCTCGGGGCAAAGTTGAAAAAGTTAAGTTCGAAATTTCAAAATCGAGCGAAATAGCGAAAGTCAATCCTAGAAGTACTAGTTCCGAATCCAACTTAATTTTCAATTATTGTTTTTCACACCACCGCAACAGGGCAAAATATTAATTTTCATTAAATTCCCGAATTGACCTTTCGAAATTTTGCGACATGTCCCTCCGAGATATTCTTCAGCGTAATCCATTTCCGTTTGCAGAATTCCGTAATTATGAGATCCATAGGTGTGGCAACGGGACAAAGTTTCGATTATGAATTCGTACACTACCTACTGCTGAGTAGTTTTATTTATTTATTTATTTTTTCTTTTTGTCTGCTAGGTTGACAGAATTGACAAGGAAATGAAACCACGTAGGGCCTAAAAACAACTCGACCTCAGCACGCAGGAAGTCGCAGCATTGACATACGCGGTTTGTTCAAATAGAAATGAAATTTATATGGTTGTGTGTCTGACACTTGTCCAGGCCATTGGCACTCGAGAAGGTCCCAATAGTTTCATGAGTCACCTCAATATATTTACCGCTTAGATCAGGCTCGTCGTTTCACCAACAAGTTCCGTGCCAACAATCGACTGCTCCTTTTTGTAACACTTTTGGAGACAATTAATGTGCTTAGCAACTCTCTTTCGACTACCCTTCAATTCCTGCCCTCTAATGGGCTTAATTCGTCAAATTTGAATTGTTCTCAAGATTTTGGATGCTGTTATTTACCGCATGGACCCAATAAACGTTCCTTCAGGTAACAGTGCACTTGAATTTGTCAAAAAAGTGAAGCGGACTCATGGTATTAGACAGTGACAAATACGGCGTTCCACCGCCACAAAATGCATTATACCTACTCACAACCATAAATATGTGCACGCAACATCAGTGAAATTCACATTTTCATTATAATATAATAAAAATTATATTATCACTTTCCTTATTCAGATTGTTAAAGTACGTACGCTATGACAATGGCTTCTCTTTTCAGAACCTCGAGTTTCGAAATTACGTTTAACAACACAAACCAGTTCAGGGAATCCAACCCAAGTTCACAAGTTTCGCATTAATATTAGATTTGTAGAGTAGTATGTATTGATACGTACTACAAACTTAATAACACACAGTAAATGCGTGCTAACATTTTTTTCTTTGTGAATAATCACAAACAAATCGTGAATATGTTTGATGGTTCCAACTAAATGACGTGATCAGAATTGACATCTTAGAAGGCTGTAACAATAAAAAAATCCCCAGTCATGCAGCATGACTATAAGAGCGAATTTTCGAAGGAGTAATTAGTTTTATGTAAAACATCTTCATTAAAGAACATGATTGCCATGAAGAACATCTCAAGTAACAACCACGTTTCTTCATCTTCAAAGTGCTCCAATTTGAGAGCGGAATAAGATATCGAAATTCTGACTCCCCCATCTTATTCAGCGTTTTGCGGAATTTCGAGTTTTAAAATTTTTGGACCGACAACAATATCTTCCTTTTCTTCGAAAATTCGCTAACAATATCATTTATATATTTCCAATTAAATACTTACGAAACAATTAAAATATTGAACTTTATGTATGAATTCGATGATTTGAGGAACCAGGAACCTCCTCGTAGCAAGGAGGAACCTTGGCGCCATGAAATTATATTAAATATAATTTCAGTTAGTATAGAAATATATTTGCATATTAAATATTAAATATAATAACTATATATGGTACGGGATACAATTATTGCAGGTGGTACAGAAATTGAATGTATAAATCAACATTATTCCCAGATGGTATACAAATTTTTTATACCATCTGGGAATAATGTTGATTTATACTTTCTGTACCAACTACATATAGTTTCATTGTAACATTTACAATGAAACATTTATGCAGTTGGTATATATACCAAGAAGAGTTATACCAATTTGAACTGTTCGATTTGACTTGATAAATTCACTATGCTCTACTCGGCGCCATGATAACGCCAGGGGTGTCGCCTGACTTGGGTATCGTTCTCTATGAATTTTGAAAAGCCGAATCGATCTTCGTACTTCATTAAACGAGAAGAACGTTGAACTAACTATCAATGCCGTGAGGCATCGGCCTCAATTCTGAGACCAAAAGTCAAATCTGTGTCACAGCAGAGATCTCTGTACGATCTCTATTGTATCTATACGACGAGAGACGGATGTATCGAGGTAGCAGAGGAGTGCAACTGAATTTCACGGCTGAATTTCAGTGATTAATTATTACGCAGCTTGGGAGAATTCATTCCAGTACAATATAAAAGAAAACTTCTAATCGCTCAGTTAAAAATTGGGTGTAATCTGAAAACCCCATCGCCCCTATTCGCTTCGCTTTGAATCGCATCGCGTGCAGTGTAAAGGACTCTGAATAGGCTTTTGAAGCCTATTTGGGTTTGAAACCGAAATTGGATTGATAAAATGGAACCTTGTCATGCTTCATAGTAGCGCTCAAAAATAGAAAATACAATGAAATAAATAATAATATGCAATACGGTGTACTTTTTATAAATAAGGCTCATTCTTATCTTTGAATTAAAACTGGCAAATGGGGCTTGTCAGTCCCATAACTACACGAAATAAATCAAGTAACGAGCTAAAATACTGTTTGAATAGGTGACCATTAGGTGTAACTAGCTCAGTGTTGGTCTATAATATTCGAAACGATCCTGCTTCATAGATACAAAGAGTGTATCATCCAAGGCCTCATCTCGAATTTAAAATGTAGATTACATCTCTATTTAATAGGCGATGCGATAAAGTCGTGGCAATGCGATTTTGGTCAATTCCAATCGTTCATTATGCAGATGAAATAAGGACTAAGATAACTAAGTCCGTTAAGAGCAAACTTGGGACATCGTAAAAAACGTATTTCCCCAACACCAATATTAATAAATCAACTTAATTGTTGTTTTAATCACCCTTTAATTACATTTGAAACCAAAATTTTAAAAATATATCGCTGGAAACATTGTATCTCTACATGAGACGTGGGAAGCGAAATCGGGTTCTTTTGCATGAATCCAGGTGGACCCTTTTGATCGAACGTTTTTTCACATTTTCAGTGACTTGGATAACAAAACAGAACTGAGTTTTTTTGAATTTTGTGTTTGTTTGTTTTTTTATTTTTAAAACCCTTGTACCGTTTTTAGGAATGCTGAAAAGGAAATATATTTTGGTTTATGATTCCAATAATAAACTACTAAAATTGTAAAAAAAAAAAAAAAAAAATGTCATAACTCAAAGTCTTGATTCAGAGGATATTGTCAATATGAGCGTGAACCAATCGGTGGAACTCCCGTCCAATTTTCATACACCAGAACAGCTGGTTCAAAAAACACGGGATAACAAGATGTTGAGTGTTTGTTGTTGTTCTGAGATAATTTCGTGTCAATAGAGATTTGCAGCGTTATTTATTTATGTTTTTTCCCCGTTATGGATTGTGAGTTAGGTCTAAAAAGGTGTTGATGGTGTTCCTCAAACTTTCAACTCCCAGTGAGAAACTCTCGCATATTTATGACTCCGGGCGGTGACGCAGCGCGCTGGAAGATGATAGCTTGAAATTCAAATGAGCGTTGTGTAAATACCCGCCGATTTATATGTCAAGGCAGCGTTTTCAAATAGTTCCGCCGGTTCTCTTCAGAGATACGCCTCGGAAGATGGTTTTACATATATGAATACCACATTAAATATCCTGCTAACCTATATGTTATACCCTCACTATCGGTCGCTGGTTTTCGGTGTTTTTTCATCCTATATGGTTCATTATATACATGTCGAAAATATCGAAAATCATCGTATTCATATCGAAAATATGAACATTGCAATTCATCATTGAACATGTTCATTGAACATTGCAATTCATCATTGAATTCAAATATGAACATTGCAATTCATCATAACAGAACACCCTTCATTCCGCAGTGAAGCCGCATTTTCTCCGCTTCATAATGACAAACATTTGACTAATGTATAAAATATCCGTTTCATTCCATTTTACATGAGCGTTACTGACCATAAGTGTAGTTAGAGCTCAGAAAAAAGGGTATTATAAGAGGTATTTTTCTCTCACAAGAAAAAAAAAAGTATATCCAAAACTTCAAACCATACGCCAACTGTACAAAAAAGATCACTAGTGTCTGGCAGTGGTCAAAACTGCAAAAAGTGTTTTCTAATGAACTTTCCCAATGAACTAATTCACTCACAGATTATTAATTCGCTATTTTCGCCTGTAAAAATGACTGTACAAATCAAATCAGCCCAAGCGTTCAAAAGCAGAAATCAAGGAGATGTTTTTATACACTTCGAGAGGTTGGAGATATTTGTAGTGACCGTATCTTCGTACGACCGTTTGTCTTGGAACAATCAAATCAATAATATAATATTATTGGCAGTTATTTCCTCCTAAAATCAGACCTTTCCCTCTTAATAGAAGGAGCATTTAACCGTGGATATGTTTGAGGACGTTTTGTGGATGGGTGAGATGGAATTTTGTCAAAGTAGGATATTACTATTGATTGATAGAAACAAGCGTTTTATGGTTCCCGTGAAATGATAACTAGTGATATCACGATTCCATTACTATGAAAGTTCTGACTCTGGAGAAAAACTTATCCATGTGAACTAAATGCAGACCTCTTGTACTTCCGTTCTTCAAACTCATCCTTACTTTTGTAATTAATAGCGTATCAACAGAATTTGGTATTTTGGTTTATTATCTTCGATAATGAACCATTGGAATCGCCCAAAGAAAAAAAAATTTTAACCCCCCCTCAAAATTTGTTGGTTTACGTTTCAAGATGCGTAGATTCAGAAAATCGAATAAAAAAAAAATCCGTCCGTCCGCCGTACGCCGTCCGCCGTCCGCCGTCCGCCGTCCGCCGTCCGCCGTCCGCCGTCCGCGCCACTTTGCCCAGTTAGCGTTGAGCTAAAATTACGAAATTTGGTTTCTGGGTTTGGACCAGCCCCACAATGATCCTCGAAACTTTTCATAACCCTAGGTCAAGGGGAAGGGGTTCAAAACGAATTTTTAAATTTTGAAAATTCCATATCTCGAAAAATTCATATGGAACGATATGTTTTTTATTTCATATTTAGATAGAGTTTGTTCCGTAGAATTTTTTAAGACCATCCGCAGCTTTGTACGACCAGCCGTTCGTTCACAATGACGGCTCAAAGATTGTACCTCACAACACGATCGTGACTCAAACTGTTGAAATACAAGTCCATTTTCATACTAACAAGCTCTTTGGAACATCATATGGCTTAAGTGATGTCGAGTTTGTTGTTCTGAGGTGCGTTTCGTGCTACTGAAATGAAGGTAATTTCGAATGTTTGTTGGTAGGTACTTCTTTTATAGAAAAATTATTACCGACGTAGTATTAAAAACCCCAGAATTATATCGTATTAATTAATCATAATTAATAATAATAATTATTAATAATGAATACAAATTATTGATACCTAACAATAAATTATAATAATTTTCTCTAGGTACTTGATAAAATTGTTAATAATTAGTGATAATTGATAATAATAATTAATCTAACATTTAGGATCTTGACATTTAGACCTAGTGATCTAGACAGAAGGGTGATCTGCACAAGGAAGATAATAAACCGTTGTGTCAAGAATTTGCAGAGTTTTTCATCAAACGAACTGAATCACTGTTCACCCATACAAATTAGAAACGTTGCTCGTTTGATCCGCGCTCATTTTGACGATTTTTTTTGGTCGGCTCTACCTCTGGGCGAACGGATGGTCTTAAAAACTCTCTGATCTGAAATGCCTATTCAAATTGGTAACGACAATTACCACCGTTCAATTTGAATTCTTCGAGATATGACGGTTTTAAATTTTCAAAATCTATTTCGAGCCTCCTCGTATTGACGCAGAATTATGAAAAGTTTCAAAGATCACCCTCGGGCTAAATTTGCTTTTTCTTGGTAGAATCCAATGGTTCATTATTGATGATAATAAACCGAAAAGGAGTTATTAAAAAGTTGTCTATTGCCACTAAAAATCATTACACGGTTATACCGAGTTCGGTGATCATACCAATAAATATTACCAAAATCGATGTAACAAAGTTGTGTTTTTCCTGAAAACGAACGTTCAATACCTCCAGTTCTTCTTTATTTCTTTGTTTCTTCTTTATTCATTATAAAAATGAAAATAACCATTTTGTTCAGAGCAGAGCAGAGTAGTAGACTTTAATAGCGGAATAACGTATTTATAACAACACCATATTCGATTCATCTAACAATAGTAACAGATTTATATTTGAGCTCCTTGCCGACCGAGGCTAAATAATTTGATCCTTTTTCCGTCTCTCGGAAGACCGTCAAGAGTTCCACAAGTTTGAAATTAAAGTTGATATAAACTGTTTTATCGCTCCGATATAGAGCTCTGAGTCACCCGTTTCCGACGCTAGCTGGACGAGGAGAAAAACAGGCGTTTTATTATTCCGTTGTTGTAATAAGAGTGGCTCGCAAATAATGTCCAATTTCCCTTACAAATAGAGAAGAAACGTACTGATTTAAAAACGCCATATTCCAATAGTTTGATTGTTTTAATTAATTTAACTAAGTTTGCCATAAAGAGTAGGGAGCAAATCCAGCAAGTAGTTCTAATTTTTAAATTTTGATTTGAACAAGGGAGGCCTGTGATCCCTTTCAGCTGTCATCCACTTTCTTAACGATTTCGGGATGAGCCTCCACTATGATAAAACGCACTTCATAGCGTTCTCCCTGATGAACTTAAATGAACCACAAATTGAGTCCCTGAAGTGCCCGTTATTGCGATTGCTCTAGAATCACGCATGACAGTATCAGATATCTGGGAGTAACTGTGGGCCAAAGTGTGAGGTGGGATAACCACATCGAGGAGCTAATACCTAGTCAGATTAAGAAAATTGGTCCATATCGGAAGGGAGATACGGAATTTCATGTCGTTGGAGTTGCGGCGTGTTGTGTACGCGTTGGGTACTTTGCATTATTGCAGTCAATTGTCATTTCTGGCATATGTGGTTGGGGAGGATGTGGGACAACATGCATTGACTCATTAGTCATGGCCCAACAACATTTAATTAAATTTCTTCTGAAAAAGCACCGGCGATTCTCTACCGTTGTGCTCTTCCGGCAGTTTGGAGTCACTCTGATCAGTCTCCTGATCGATCAGTGACGAAAAGTTTTAGGGAGGTCGTCATTGGGTACATTAATTTTATTTCCAGTACATCAACCAGAAGTAGCGAATTATTTATGCTTCCCTTTCCATTCCGCCTTACCAGTTGTGCGAGGAATTATTTTGATTGCAAAGTGGTAAAGATTTTAACGCTTTGCAGCTGGAAATGAGAACTAACTGTTTTCAAAACTAGATTAAGAAAATCTTATGATTGTTCAAATAAGAAGTCACACTTT
This sequence comes from Stenodema calcarata, assembly GCA_963920205.1. Taxonomy (NCBI): domain Eukaryota; kingdom Metazoa; phylum Arthropoda; class Insecta; order Hemiptera; family Miridae; genus Stenodema; species Stenodema calcarata. Next base: position 11,281,386 of record OY986048.1, on the reverse strand, counting down.
CTTCTGAAGAAATTCTTCATGAGATACCATTTGTTTATCTATTTATTTTTTTAAAATTCTTTTCGTCTTCTTACAGTTTTGTTATGTTGATAATACTGCCGCCGTAAGTTAAAACCACCTATCTCCATTTTTTTTCATGTCGAGAAAAATGCAGTTAAGTGAGGAAGAGATCATCAAACTGGAGATAAGATAAAGTCTTTTTTTGAACCTTTCCAAAGGAGATAGGAAATTCTACCTTGGCAGAAAAGACGCCCCACGTCGAGATCTACGCAGCCATGTGCCCAACTCCAAAAACACCAAAATGGTCGATAGGGGACTTTATCTTAGCACGGCAGAATACTTGTCTATAATTTAATACGAATGGAGGTACTAAATAAGCCAATTGCTGCTAGTCGTTAGGAGATCTCGTAACGACTACAGTGTCGACACTGTAGTCTCCAATATCTGCTTTTTATAATTTTATACTTTTTTTGTGAACTTCTCTTTCAAAACTTATCTCTTTGTATATATCGAACTTAAGTTATGTGGTCCTTATGTGGTCCTTAATTAATGTGGTCCTTAATGTGGTCCTTAATGTGGTCCTTAATGTGGTCCTTAATGTCCTTAATTAATTAATGTGGTCCTTAATTATGTAGTCCTTAACTCGTGGATATGAATTTTGATTCTTTATTGTGAGGGATTTTGAAAAAACTGAAAAACCCGTGTTTCCTATTTTTGTATTTAACTGCGCTATTTTAAATTTTTTCCGACTGGGCCAAATTGGCCCAATGCACACCAACTTCGTTTTTTCAGATGGAAACCCCCTTTTGTTTTATTTTAGATTTGGATTCTACGTGAAATGTCATGAAAATTTGACCCCTGAACCGATTTTTTCGGTCATACACAACGCTGTGAGTACACCAAGATTGGGCGAAAATTAAGATTTTGTGTAGGTAACCCCAAGTTTGGCACTTGAAATTTCATTCTTTATTTACGCTGATTGACATGGTGCTATTGGTTTTTCGATCTGACTTGATTTCAGTCTAACGGCAGCTAAAAAAGGGTGGTCATTGTGGCAAATAAATCAGAATTTTTCGAATTTACTGCAGAAACCTGTCTTGAAAACAACCACTTTTTCTTCAAATTCATACTAAAGCATTATTCTGCACATTCCAGTGTGTGAGAAGGAACAAGTAACCACTTGCCCTTCGTACATTTATCGAATTCCAACAACCAGCACGTGTCTCCCACTGTCGGTCGGTACATTATTTTGCACGTGTGGAATAGGTTCATCATGTGCATCCTTAACTCCCCGGTCCATCAGTGATGTTGTGACTACCGGATGAGAGAGAAGGGTCGAAGCCTGTGGCCAGGAGGATGGGCACCAATTTGAGAATTGTCTCTAATTAGCGTCAATTTTGTTTCATTTGTTTCTTTTCATTTCATTATAACGTTTAAGAGAGATGCCCCTATTATTCATTTTTCCAGGAGAGTTTATTTTTCCAAAAGAACGTTTTTCTGCAGCAAATTCGAAAAATTCTGATTTATTTGCCACAATGCCCTCCCTTTTTTAGCTGCCGTTAGACTGAAATCAGATCGAAAAACCAATAGCATTATGTCAATCAGCGTAAAAAAAGAATGAAATTTCATGTGCCACATTTGGGGTTACCTACATAAAATCTGATTTTCGGCCCAATCTTGTTTTATAAATATATAAATATCCCAAAGTAGACCATACAATTTGAAAGCTGGTTAAATTTGCAAGTTTTCATGAGATTTACCAGCTTCCAGTATTTTTTGTGGAAATGCAGGTAGCATACAAGTATTTTCAAAATTATATATTTTTTTTAAAATTGTCAATGTTTGAACTGCAATTGCGGTCCTTAGGATTTCGTTTTTGATTACGAATGTAGAGTAGGCGTATGTAGAAAATGAATCCGAAAATGTGGTCAAAAGTAGAAAAAAGTTGTTTTAAAGTGAAGAAACGTGGTTCTTTATGGCAAAAACCGTGGTTTTCTGAAAAGAAAAATTTAAAAAAAAATCATATCTTGGGAACGGATTGAGATAGAAAGGTGCGGTTGGCGGCGTTCTACTCCATTTTCAGTCTAGTTTCGCCCTTCTTTTCTTTTACACCAAGTGCCGAACACCCAGTACCTACCTTATATTTATATACCTACGTACATTCTTACATCCTACGTGGTTTTTTTTTTCTTCTGGCAGTGAATTCAGGATGGTCTAAAACGGATTCTGGCATGAAACATTTTCAGAAATTCGAGTTTAAAAAATTTTTGACTGAGAACAATTCTTCGCAAAAATTTCAAAAATTTTCTCTCTTCTTCAAAAATTTGCTAAAAAGCTAAAGTTCTCATGGTTGTTTGAACGCCCAACCATTAGCCGGCATGCTCAGGAGGTGCGTGACGAAAACGATCACCTGCTTCCCAACATTTATTGTGACCTACCGGCCCCTATTTGACCGGAGGGTATTGTACACAGAACAGTGATCTAGACAGAAGGGCGATCTGCACAGAAGATAATAAACCGTTGTGGAAACATTTTCAGCGTTTTTGAACTTGTGGAAAAACGTTGTCAATTGTCGTAGAAACGGTTAATCAATTTCCTTATAGATCACGGAGTCAGGATGCAGGAATTTCAGGGGGGGGGGGGGGGTGGTTTTCAAGGGCACTTTTTCAAAGCCAGTTTTAGTCTAAAAACATTGGAATATTGGGATTTAACTGTACAAAGCGTACAGAGGACAAGAAGTGCACACCGAAAAGTCCACAGTCTATTAGGTCCAAAATGACCTTTTTTTTTATTCTGTAAACTACATTTATAGTTATTTTTCAACATATTAAGTATTTTTCTACCTATACATGCTGTTACAACCTACTTCAGATATTTCAACTTTACGAGTATAACCTAATATGAAGTTCAAGTAACCTAAATTTTTCGTACATTTACTTTTTTAATATGGTTATTTGTTATATGTTACAATGTTATTTATAATTTCTAGCACTTTTTGGTTTGGACTTGTTGTCCTCTAGTACTTACCAGTTGATTGGGGGATGTTTTTGTTCCGCTACCCCGTCCAGTTGATCTATATATAGAATAAATATAGGTTGTATTCAAATGACCAAGCTAGTCTTTTTTTCCGTGTTTATTTTTTCACGACGTTTCGGCAATGGAACAAAGCCCTATTCATGTGAGATTACATGTAGAAGTGAACATTTTTTACATTAAACTAACGAACTATTGTAGAGAAGTAAACAAATGTAGGTGGATCAGTTTTTGGATCAGTTTGTGGATCAATTGGGTACATTTGTTTACTTCTCTACAATAGTTCGTTAGTTTAATGTAAAAAATTTTCACTTCTACATGTGATCTCACATGAATAGCGCTTTGTTCCACTGCCGAAACGTCGTGAGAAAATAAACACGGAAAAAAAGACTAGCTTGGTCATTTGAATACAACCTGCTTCTTCACACTAGTCAATCCCATCAATAGAATAAATATATATATAAACATAGGTATTTATTTTTCGTGGACTTTTTGGATTGGCCTAAAATCACTTATCGTTAAAAAACGTTTTTGTACCCTTGAGGAGGGGGGGGGGGCTCCCTGGATACGCACCTGAAGGATATCGTATAGAGAATAGTGATCTAAATTAAAGGGCGATCTGTACAGATGACATTAAGCAATTGTGGAAGCATTTTCAGCGTTTTCTGGACCTCTGTGAGCCTGTTGATGCTGTCTTCTGTACTTTACCGCCGTCTAGAGTACTGAAGGTCGGAAATATTTCCGGAAAAATTGGAAATATTTTGCAAATATTTCCGAAATATTTCCGAGGCCTAATATTGGAAATATTGCTTTAAACGCTCTAATTTGGCTCGCTGCGAAGTTCGGAGGCCGTGCGCTGTCTTCTCTTGCCTTCTGGCGGCGCACAGTGGTCGGAAAACCGATTTTATGGGAGCGAAATTTTCTGAATACGGATTCTTTTAGGAAATTTTATGCTGAACGAAAAATTTCTATAAACATGGGGTCTAAAATCGACCCTATAATGTGTCAATCATAATTTCATTAAAAGGTGCTCCTTGTTGGCAATGCAAGAGGTAGATGCAAACAAATGTTATTGCTGTTGCAAATAATGTAATATACTTGGTAATGCGACATTAAATATATACTTAGTTCAGCAGTGTAATTTTGCAATAGGTGATACACCGTTTTGCGGCACTGAAACTGTTAAAAAACAAAACGTTGCAGGTAGTAGCAGCTGATTTTGGTTTTAACCCCCTACAGGAACATTACTGAAGAGATCCATAAAAGGATGTTGTTAAATATAAGTCAAGTTCACTTTTGGCAGACTTTAAAAGTTTCGTAGGGTATGAAACAAAAATTGTCTCCACTGTATCGTTTTTCTAAATATTTTATTGCATGAAATATGTTTGCTATGTACCTATTTTGGGAGTAGGTATCCGTCGTAGGTAGCACTTAACGGAATGCGCGTCCTAACGTGTTTATTGAGTGCGGACGGGAAGAAGGGATTTAAGCGTGAAAAATGGGATCTTTGAGATTTTTAGGGAAAATAAGCCAAAATAACTAGGAAACTGTTTAATTATTCCGTATTCTATTCTGAAAACATTATTGGGACGGATAAAATTGATATTTTATCTACTTTATTATCCTACGTCCTCAAAATATCTCTCCAAGACCAGTTCATATGATCATAACAGTCCGTTAAATATATATATATATTTTTTTTAGCTCCTCATGTTCAATTTCTGTAAAAAACGGCAATCTTTCCAATCTTTCGGAAATATTTCCACGATTTTATCTTTCCGGAAAAATAAGTGCTCTACCGCCGTCAGTGCCTGTAGCGACTTTTGGACGGTAGATAAACAAAGCGGTGGGTGATTTATTCGAAAACCGACTAGTTAGGAAGTTCCAAGTGAAAGAGATAGAATTTCTATCATAGAAACAGGGTTTTCCTAAAAGTCGAAAAAGGCGATCCGAAACTAATTTGCAGGGGATTTCCAGGGGGAAAAGTGGTTCGGTATTCGGTGAGGGGCTGGCCCCGTGTGATCCCGTATAATAACAATGAATCAGCTTTGTTGTGCTGGGCCCAGACCCAGACGTGAAGGTAAAACGTTATTTTGTTGAGGAGGGTGAGACGAACGAACGGGCCAAGCTGCGGTGGGTATCGCCGCGTCAGGAGAGGGGAGAGAGACACCGAGGCGGTTGTCCACTGAACATGGGGCGGCTTCGAGCGCAGGCGCGTTCTGTATTTACCGGGCACGCACTTCGCAGAAAACCATGTCGTCACCCTCAGCCAATGGGAAGGCTTCAAAGTGACGTCAAGTCTATTTTTAGAAGGAGTGAGTCACGAAATAAAAAGCTGGTCTGGAGAGGAGTATAGAGCATTCAGCTGTGAGTCGCGCTCGAGTGAGATTGTCGCGGAGTTGTGCCCGTTTCTAACATTCGTTGGTTTGTTGTGAATTCTAAACTCAAGTCGGTTTTAATGTTTACTATGCGTTCATAAGTGAGTGCCCAAGTTACTGGACTCATCGAAGGCGCTTCTTGATGGTACGGGATTCTGGTGAGTTTAAAATGGAACAAACCTTCTACGACGATTTGTACCTCTCCAACATGAATCGTGAGCAAATGAAGAGGAGTTTGACGTTGGATTTCAATGGGAAAGGCAGCAACAAAAGACCCAAATTGGCTAGTAATACAATTTTATCCTCTCCCGATGTTAACAAAGCCGTTTCGACGCCGGACTTGGAGAAAATCATTTTGTCTAACCACACACACGGAGAGATGACGCCAACACCCACATCAATCCTCTTCCCAAAACACGTTACTCAAGAGCAAAAGGATTTCTCTCAAGGGTTCTTTGCCGCCCTCAGCGAGATCAGAGACAGTGATTCGTCTCAAGGAGGTGTTCAATCCACCGATGTGTCAAGAACCGGTAGTGTTAACACCTTTATAAATCTTGATTCCTACCCTGTGTATTCCTTTGGGATGTCGCCCGACGACGACACTGTCATCAAAGATGAGCCTGAGCCCCAACTGGTACCCAGCATCGGTAGTTCCTCGCCCGTTTCCCCTATCGACATGGAATCCCAAGAAAGATACAAACTCGAAAGGAAACGGTTGAGGAACCGCGTCGCCGCCTCCAAGTGTCGTAAGAAGAAGCTGGAAAGGATAGCTCATCTTGAAACCAAAGTCAAAGTACTGAAAGGAGAAAATTCAGATTTGACCGTCGTCGTCAACAGGCTACGAGAAGAGGTGTGCCGCCTCAAAGAGGAAGTTATCAACCACGTCCGAAGCGGCTGCAAGATCTCCCATCAAGCTTCCCTGCAGCATCTTTGAGGCCAACTCCTCATCACCGAATCTTCACAAGACTGCCTATCATCAGAGCAACTCTCGCCTCTGTCTTTCAAGAACAAGTAAATTGACTTTCATTCATCAGTTTGCACGTTATTTAATAGTCTCTAAACGTAACAAGTTCAGGGCGAAACCCTGTTCTTCAACTCGAGATGTTGAGCTATTCATTAGGTACTTCTATTTACCTACATTCTGTGCTCACTGAGTTGAAATACTATGAATTCAAAATGCTGATTCCGCTCAACCGGCTGTCTTCAAAGGTAGTGTTCTACCTACCTACCGAAATGCACACAAGTTCACGTTGAACTAATCATGATAATTATTGGTTTTCAGAAATATTCATAATCATTGCTCAAAACACACTAATTTATGTAGTAAGTGCACTACGTAACTCAATTTTGTTTACGTACTTGTTCCGAACTTCGTAAGTTCAACAACACATTCTTGAAAGTTCAAAAGTACCTACAAAGGCCACTATGGAGTACCTAATCAACAAAAAGAGCTTTTCACGTTGCTCTGTATATATACATATATGTTGAGCATAGTTTTCAAAGCCATAGTTTTATTGTAAGCTAGCGATGTTTTAACACGAATTTACAAGTGTTCTAGTCCAAGATATTATGATAAAACGGAAGCATTAATAATAATACAAATCTGTATTAATGAATAATACTTTTGATAGAGTAAGTATTTTTGTTAGAATCGTAATTTTTAACCGGGAATCTGTGATTTTTTTTCTCTATATGAAAAACCCACCTTCAAGGTGAAAGAATATTGATATAACAAGTGGGGAAATGAATGAACAAAATGTATCATAATTTATTGCAATATAAGCTATTCCTATTGAACATGAATCAACAACGCGTCTACCACTGATGGATTGCTGTATTGAGTTATACCAAGTCGTCCATTGTATTGTTTTTAAACTTTAGGCTTCCGGTTCAATTTTCAGCTACCCATCTTTCTCACGAATATCTTATCCGTGTTATTTTGGACGACTTTTTTTTCGATAAAGAATTGACCTAAATTAGTCAAGCAACTTGAGCTAGTCTCAGATGTTTCCACAACTTCGTACCTTACTTACCTAGGTACGTAATAATGGATGACTGCCTTCCTACCCAGTTATACCAGCACATCGTCAAATCGAATTGCTGATCCGTCAAATTAAATCGAGTCGTGATCGGTGCTCATAATTGTTCAATTTAAATCACTCACGTTGAGGGGAATGATTTCAACTCCGATTTCTCATTTGGTGCAATCAAAATAAAATGTGTGAAACGAGAATTGCCTTCAAATTTTGTCATCATTTCGACGTAAGAAACATATTTAAGAGCAATAATAGTAGATAATAAATTGTCAAGAGTTGGGTACAGAGTATTTTTTTTTTTTTTTTAGGTTTTAAGATTTTTTCTTTCAATTTTGGAAATTATATCTATTAATAATTAGCAGTCGATGCTGTTGTGCCAATAACCCCCTTGTCCTTGCAAAAAAGTGGAGGACGAAATCACTTCTGGATTTTGTAAATCCCTTCCATACCAACGTTAGATAAGCAATCAATCTTTTTATTTATTCATTTAATTGTTTTTAATAAATTTTTTTCATTCCTATGATTCTATACAGTCGATAATGGAACATAAAATGTATGAGGTATGATTTTAGTGAAGATTTAACTCTTTGCGGGGATTTCGCAGTTACCATTTTATTGATGTACTTGATAAAACGCGTACCTACCATTTCAATGATTTTATGTACCAAGATCGAATTATTGTTGATAGTGATGATGCTTGGTAATCATCGTTTAAACCAAATTGCGTGTCAGCGTTGCTCGGCGATGGCTATATCACACATTTACATTTCATCAATTTGTACGATTAAACAAATTTTGTACCGCCTCATACTTGAAAATATTACAAACCAGTGAATAAAAAACGTCTTACCCTCTTCTAGTGGTTGATACTGAGCTCGCCGGGCAAAGCATAACCATGACCTAATTTAATTCACATTCCTTTTATGTATTATTCGTGGAATGCTCCATTTCCCCTAAATTTTAAGTTCTGTTCTCTTCTTTCGTTAGACCGAATATTTATAGACAATCAAACAGGGTTTCTTTGTCGATGTGAATCAAATCACCGTTGTGTACACCAGGTGCCTTCTCTTGAATTAGATCCAAGGAACAATGTTGGTGGTTTTGTCGCTTCCTTGAGTTTGATTTTAGACGTTGATTCCCCTTGCTTGTTATATTCGGTAGATTATTTATATTTTGTGTCTGTACTTTTCTAATTTTGCGTTGGTAGATTTGTGTTATATATTTATTCGATTGTCCTCTTTCCAAAAGTGCGTACTTTTTTTCCTCCCCCCAAAAATGCCATCGTAATCGGGCCCAGAGTGCAAAACTATCGAAATTCCCAAAGTCCCACCTTTTGTATTCCTAATGTTTCTGAAACAAGTCTTACATAAAATCTGGCAGTTCTTCTCTTACCGTTTTGAGTTTCTCAATTCAACATATTCGCAGAGCTGGTGCTCTTCATTGAGGTGCACTTGTTTTATTCTGTCGGTGCATAAAACAATGAGTGTTGAAATAATTACTCAACGATTATGTCCAATAATCTCGGCAATAATAAAAAGAATATATTTAAAAACACTGTATGTAATAGCCAACCACTTATGTGCCTTTGGAACTTCGATCTGTAACATGATTCAATTCAATACTGTTTTTGCTGTTGCTACACATTCTGGTCTGATTTATATTTTTATATCAAATTTTAAAATAGATATAACTAGAATATTAAGTGTGCAATGTGATATGATTATTTGTAAAAGAAAATTGATTTAGTTACGAATTTTATAGAATGAACTATTTCTATTTTGAGAAATAAAAGCAGAGTTTATGTCAATCAAGATTTTCGATTTATAATTCCTCCTATTCCTTCTACGTCCAATTTTTACTCTGTTTTTCATTTACAAGGTTTTATATTTTGTTACACATACAGGTACCTCTATTCATTCTCTAAATTATTCAATCAAGTTGCACTGGAATCGTTCAAATTTGACTTCTTTGATTGCTACCAGTTTTGCTTAGATTCTTAGAACGAGCGTAATTTATTTTGGGTTTCTGTTTTTTTCTATCTTGTTCAGGTAAGCGGTTGCTGATAACTTTGAAAGAACACAAACAATGTATCAGTAGTAAAGAGTGAAAGTATGTTTGAGCTATTTTAATAAAGGAGTATTTCCCTTCGTTAACTGCGATGAATAATTATTCAGTTAAATGCGATAAATTAAATTTGGGAAGAAATTCGGAATTCATTCGAGTCGACAAGGACTATTTTGAAACGAAGGTGCTTTACATCGATGCTAAATTAGCAAATTATAATCTTGATATAAATCCATATCGCTAGCAATGTGGCAGCTGCCTGGGCTCCCTCTCAGTGAGGTAAGTGCACTGATTATTCCATGTTTGATCATTGATAATCTGATTTTTCTATTTTGAATCGGATGAATGACATCCAGTTTTGACGTAATGAAAGTAATTCTCCTACGGGATTAAGATCCCACGTGCAGTAAAATAACCGAATTGGAACTGTGACGTGGAATCTGAACACTGAGCTGAACCCTACATTTTATCGTTTTATTACCGTGTAGGCGATAGAGCTCAATAAAATATCATTATTATTCATCCATGAAGGAGAATCTGCGATAAGATGTGTTTTGTGACCATAAATTTTTTTTCATGAGGTCATCACATACCGCTGATACTCTATCTTCCTAATAGGAAAACTCTGCAAATTCTTGACACAACGGTTTATTATCTTCTTTGAGCAGATCACCCTAATCCAATTAACGATATGATAGATGAAACTTTAGCCCAACATCCAAATGTAATTTATTTAAACAAATAGGTATTATTTAAACAATTTTACAGTCAGGAAACCGAATGAATTGTCATCCATTGTCGTCCATCGGCGACCCATATTTAAAATGTCAAGTCTAGCTCAGCATCCAAATTTAATTTGTTTAAACAGTTTTACAGGCAAAAAACCGAGTGAATATTGCACTGTCATCCATCTGCGACCCATGTGTAAAATTTCATGTCTGTAGCTCAACATCGAAATTTAATTTGTTTAAACAAATAGGTATTGCTTAAACAATTTTAATGACAAGAAACCGAGTGCATATTGCATTGCAATCTATTATCTACCCATGTTTGAAATTTCAAGACTCCAGCTCATCATCAAATTTTAATTTGTTTATATAAATAAGTATTGCTTAAACAATTTTAATTTTAATGACAAGAAATCGAGTGAATGTTGCATTTTCATCCAGTTCTGACTTATATTTAAAATTTCAAATCCCTAGCTCATCGGGAACTTGAATAACAAGTAGTGAAAATTATTATTATTAAGGTATTGTTAGTTATTAATAATGGTTATGAATTATTTTTAATGATGATTGATAATAATAATTATTTACTATGAATTTACTCGCTATCTGAAAACCATGTTCTATTAGAATCTAAACCAGACAGGCTGCCGCATGATTCACCCTCATGTTGACGAATTTAGATTTGCTCGAACTTTGAACCCTCATTGTGAACGAACGGCTGGTCTTAAAAAAATTCAAAAAAATAAACTCTATCTGAATATAAACTTAAAACTTTGCATTTTTCGAGGTATGAAATTTTCAAAATTTGTTTTGAACCCCTTCCCCTTGACCAAATGTTATGAAAAGTTTCAAGGATCATTGTGGGGTTGGTCCGAACCCGTACAAAAAATTTCGTAATTTTTGCTTAAAGGCCAAGTGCCACGGACGGATTTTTTTTATTCAGTTTTTGGAATCTACGTATCTTGAAACGTAAACCCTCAAATTTTGAGGGGGCGGGGGGGGGGGGGGGTATTTCTTTTCTTGGTCGATTACAAAGGTTCATTATCGATGATAATAAACCAAAAGTAATCACTTTATGTCTATGAGTGGGAGAATACCACAGTGGTATTTAAAGTATAGTTGTTGAGGGCATTCCGTCGGAAGTCTACAAATCAGAAATGTGTGTATATTTATGATTTATTGATAATTATCAATTAATTTAATTATTATTCAAGGTAAAACCAGAAAGAAGTGCGATCTGTAAGGAAGATAATAAACCATTACCCAAGAATTCGCGGAGTTTTTCGATTTAGACGGAAAACGTGGTTGCATTGGTTATTGGAGTAAACTATTTGTACCAGTTAATGGATGCATCGAGATACATTTACATCGATCGTTTCTGGTTTCAAAAACCAGATCACACTTCTGTATAGATAACTCTCTCGTCCACAAGATGGTGGCCAGGTGGTACATCTCCAAATGTACGGGGAGGGGGGTTTGGAGTTGGTTTCTGGCTCAGTGTTGGTCTATAAATTATTTATATAAATTTTAATGAAACATTCATATTAATGACGCACTATTTAGAATTCATTTGTATTAATATTTAAATTTATTTTCTTCCCGTGGACACGAAAAGTATCTCTGAAGAAGAAACTCGACATCACAAAACCATTTGTCTTTTGAATAAGCCATTCCCGAGTATGAACATTGGCGCGGAGTTCTACTGTTGGATTTGCGATCATGTTGACGATTTTATACCGTCACTAGCTTTGAGTCTTCATTCAGTCTTCGGTCGTAAAAAGATCTGGGTGGTCTTGAAAATTTTTCTGCTTTGAACTCATAATAAACTAAAATTCATATACAAACTATACCATTCCGTTTGCTATTTTTAAGATTTTTTTTTCTTTTATTTGGCTCAAGTGTGCCATAGAAATCAATGGAATACATAAGTTAAAAATACAATTTTCAAGATATGACGTTTTTATTCGAAATTTCAAAAGTCATTTTAAACTCCTTCGTACTGACCTAGGGTTATGAAAAATGTCAAAGATCATCCTCGGCTTGATTTGATTTCAGAATTTAAAATTTCCCGGTTTATTTTACTAGGGCGAAGTGCCGTGTGCGATGGACCAACAGATTTTTTAAAATTTGATTTTCATATTCTACTACCTTGTAACGTTGTGAACCCACCAATTTTGAGAGGGGGTTGACGCTGTTTGTTTAGTCGATTCCAATGGTTCAGTTTTTGAAATATTGATTTTCGCTGGTTTCAGGCGGAAAACCAAGCGATATAATGGCTATAAGAGCGAATTTTCGAAGAAATAATTGGTTTTATGTAAAATGTCTCCATTGAAGAACATGATGTCCATGAAGAACATCTCAAGTATCAAACACGTTTCTTCATCTTCGAAGTGCTCGTTTTGGAACGAGATAAGATATCACAGTTTTGACTTCACCGTCGTGTTCAGCGTAAAAAAAAACCTTTAAAGTGTCAGACTGTTTCATTTTGGGAATTTATGGGTGATTACCCCCCCCCCACAACCTCCCAAAACCCCCCTCAGCTCATAGATTTTTCAATCAGAATTGGATGAAGTCAGAATTGGGATATCTCATTCCGTTATCATATTAGAGCTCACTAAAGATGAAGAATATCTAAGTATCGACCATGTTTCTTCATTTTCAAAGTGCTTCAGTTTGAGACCGGAATAAGATTTAAAGTTAAATAAATAGGTATAGCTGAATTGTTCAAATATCAAAACCCAACATTGAATCGTAGTTCTGTTCCCTAAAATAAGGATGGGCCCCCAAAAATAACAATATCTCATTTCTGGTTGAAGATCGTTCAAGTTTCATATTCGTGTTGCTGCTGTTCTCTAGGGATGAGTCAGCAACACGCTAGTCGATTATGCCTACTTTTCAGAAGCCTTTAAAAACCTTTAAAATGAGGAGTCACACGTCAGACTGTTTCATTTTGGGAATTTATGGGTAATTGTTCCCCCTTAAAACTCCCCAAAACCCCCCTTTAGAGTGGCCCGATTCTGCCCATCTGCCCATCTTAGCCTTTCGATTGCCAAGACGGATTTTTCGTGCAAATTTGAGCTTTTTATCTCAATTTTGTCGAGAGTTATCGTCCGGACTGACACATACATAAATACATATATAAATATAGTAGTTTGCGGGTGAGGATGACCAACACGGAGCAAGATTGGAACAAGATTGAAACGTTGCAATAAAATAATGAAAACGACGACTAGTGTTGGTCATCCTCACCCGCAAACTACTCTACTGTTTCCTAGTAAAAAAAAAAAAACCTCCACTATTTATATAAATATAAGAAACGTCTTCTATAAACATATAAACATGAACTTGAATGAATGTACAGGAGGGTGAAAATTATAGAGAACACTTACAGAAATTTAGAAAAACTTGATGATAATGAAAATTTTCGCTTTACAGCGTCATCAGCCCTGGAAGAATATTATTCTTCCAGGGCTGATGACGCTGTAAAGCGAAAATTTATATATATTTATATATTATATAATTTTTTGTGTCTTTTGGCAGTGGATTCAGGATGGTCTGAAACGGATTTTGGTATGCAAATTTTTCGGAAATACGAGTTTTAAAAATTTTGCCCGAGAATAATAGCTTCATTTTCTTTGAAAATCCGCTAAAAGAGCCTGTCCATTGAACAACACACAATTTTCTATTGTTGTTTGTGAAACTATACGAGCATCCCGTTGAAATTGGATAAAACAATAAATTTACGGATCGTAGCAAGCGGGCAATTGTAGCAAGGGCCTACAAACTCATGACAAACCGTTATTTGTACAAAATTTGTACAATAAAAGTCAGAAATGAAAAGAATCCCGTTTTCACTCAAACAATTAGTCGACTCTACTCGATACGATATTCAATTCATGTTCAATTTCTATGTTCCTGAAGTTTCATGCTCCATAAAACACAAAGACAAGGTTATTGGAAAAATAATGCCAGGGAACTTCAAGTTCTCATTCGATGGTAACGTTTTGGAAGAAATTATACTTCGAAACGATTAAAATTGACAGGATATGAACGGGAGTTTTAAAAATCACATATCGACTAATCAATATGAGGTAATGCAAAATAAATAAAAGGAATAAGAAAACAATTTCATTCGACCCGTTAAAAGAACTATTCATTCGTTGGTAAACGGTTTCTGACTCCTCGGCTGGGCTGCCATCTACGCCCTCCTCTTCAAAGATAAGATAGTGTTGAGACGTGAGAAACACAATATTGAGACTAACTAATTTTTTTTTCTCGTCGTTTGGCTCTACACTCGCGTTCACGAGACGTTGAGGATAGTGAACAAAAATTGAATTATTCGTTTGGCTCTATCGCGTCATGACCTTGGGATCCATTTTGAGGGAGCTGTACGCGAATTGTGGATACAACAGTGAAGTGAAAACATGTTTCCAGCTCTCGTTGGTTCTCTTACATCAACTAAATTCAAGCACCACTTCCACACTACAGTCGAATTTACGATAACAAGCATTAGTGTTTTCACCTGTAACTATCTTTAATCTTCCAAGATTCTTTCGCGTTGATCTTATCTTTGGGTCGAGATACGCATAAATTTCAAATGAGATAAATGGGCTGTGATGGAGATGAACACGGAAAAAAGTAGTTGAACACATTGTTGCTGTCCAACATCAAATCGACCGCTTGCGTTTTGTATTTCATAGCCTTCTCAATGGAAGTGCGGGCTTCCATTGTTTATTATATTCTCTGAATAAATTTCCTAGGATTGTTCTAAAATTTCGAAATACAGGACAGGAACTTCGGATGATTCGAGAGCGAATAATTCCAGCGTGATACTGGAAGGATTGCAAAATCTAAGTTGAAATGTTCAAATTGTTATATCTCGGAAATTCGCTGGTATCATTGTAGGTTTTTTACTGATTCGAATAGATTTTGATTGAGAGACTTTTTTAAGGCTACCCGGGGCGTTGTACGACTAGCCGTTCGTTCACAATGAGAATACAAAGGTAAGAACCAAGAAGAAGTAGTACCTAGTAACTTCTGGACAATTTTCATACCAGTGAGCAGCTGGTATGACACTAGTAAAAACAAACAGGTAGGAAACCAGACCATCACCGAGCTATTTACTGACTCCCTTTCCCTCGTCCCTTGGAGATGACCATCTGGTCACCTTTTCGGAAGAACCCACTATATTTTAGCTCGTTCGTCCGATTATTTCTTGTAGTAAGGGGCGTACAAGGTTATTGTATGCAGATCAGTGATCTAGACCGAAAGGTGATCTGTACAAAAAATAATAAAACACTGTGGAAAACCTTAAAACGTTTTTTCAGTATAGATAAAAAGATGGCATAAGAGTAAGAGTTGGTAAAAACGGTCAAGTTTGACAGAATATGAGACACCTGTATGAGAGACCTAGTGTTCTCTGTGTACAGCCAATGTACTCTGAACTCGGGTGACTAGGGTTAAACATTCTTCATTTTCAGAATTAGTCAATAGCTCGATGCTTAATCTCAATCCCTCGAAAATTGAATGTGGGTTCCAGGGAGAGAGTGTATGAACAATGAACCCTGAAACCATCGTAACCCATTGAAATAACAAACAAGACGTTCTCATACGATTTTAGATCGACTAAGAAAATCCCATCAAAATTGGTGGGTTTTCGTTTCAAGATACTTAGATAGCTGCACAGAACCATATGCACAAATGCCACTAACTCTCAACTCAACATGGATACGTTACCGCAGCTTGATGAGGAGTGGCTTCGTATACAGGTATTTTAGTAGGGTTTTTTGATAAGTTAATTATATGTATTAATTATATGTATAGGTATGTGACTATCATCTCCACCTGTACTCGTACAAGGAGTACATCCATGATCATGACTTCATGTTATGTTTGTCCTAAAAAAATGAATAGAGATCTATACAAATTTGAAGGAAAAAACTTCCGAACGACTACTTTTGAAGATCTCAAACCCTACTTTGCAACATTTTCTAGTTACGTAAATGTAAATTCACCAATTGTGAGGGGTTAACTTTTTTTAAATTTCGTTGTGGTTCATTGGTTTTTTATTTAAAATTATAAACCAATAATAAACTGCAATTCTCTGTGGACAAAGATTCGAAAATAGTTTCAACCAATTCAGCGACCCAAAAAAACTTTAAAATTTCGAAGACAATTTCGAGCAGTTTGAGAATTTTGTCCCAATTGTGGCCGTTTTGGAACACTGCGCCACGTCCCCTCGATATTATTCGACGAATTCTCAAACATACTTTGGTACCGCAAATGGTCCTGTCACTTATTGCTGAGACGACTTTAAGGATTCGTGTAATGCGAAATGGTTTGTCTCAGGAATTCCAATGGAATGCCACCTCCTCCCCCATCGCTGACGAGGCCACCTGCGATTGTGAGCACTCCCACCCAAGGCCTCCTTTCAGAAGGCAAATAAATCAGGTGATTCTCGGGAGAAGGGGAATTTCATGAAACCCGTGATGAAAACACTAAGCAACAAGTGGGTGTTGGCAATACAAAGGTTCCATAGCTGACATTTTATGACCTTCTTACTGCTTAGTGAATGCTATTGCTCGATAATGAACCATTAGAGACTACCATGAAAAAAAAAAAAAAAAACTTTCAATCCCCTCAAAATCAGATTCAGAATATCGAATGAAAAACATCCGTCCGTCCGCCACTTTACCCAGTTATTAAAATTGTCCTAAAATTATAAAATTCGGGTCGTGGGTTCAGATCAGCCCAGGGACGTACCTTTTTCATAACCCTACGTCAATAGAAAGGGGTTCAAAATGAATTTTGAAATGTGATATCGAGATATTTCGAATATTCGGTGGTTATAAATTAGCGCGAAGGTTGGTTGGTAGGTACAATTGAAACTCCATAATTATTTTAAATAAAATGAATTATAAATCGTACATATATAAAAGTGTTTCATAATTCACATTAATAAATAAGCAACCTCGAAATTTAGTTGGGGAATGTGGAGAGACCATCCACGAGCTATTTGCCGATGATGACCATCTGGTCACCAGTCCGGTCACACAGTATTTCAGCTCATTCCTCCAATTAATTCGTATAAATATGAACTCACGGGAATATTGTAACAAAGCAGTGATCAAGACCAGGGGTTGGCAAACTTTTGAACAGTTGGTTCATATTTATAATTGTACGGACTACAATATAATCATAAAGTTTAGTAAACAAAGAATGTGTTTCTGTTGCGACTACCGTGTGTTTTTCAGAGTGGAGTTAAATTCGACGCACCCGTAGGTAACTTTACTCCAAAATTTAACCAACTAAATAGGGGGGTACAATCATCCGCTCAATGAGCTCCACCACTCAAAATGTTCAGGAAGCCCTAAAGATCAATTGGCATGCAAAAAAAAAAAAAAAAAAAAAAAATCAATTTAACTCATTTCGAGTGAGAGAAATTGTACTTGGAAATTGTTTGGAGTAAATCTTGGGGTAAAGTTTGACGTTTTTACGGTACGATTGTTACTACATATTGCTTTATACTGTTACTACATTATAACTAAAACGTCCATAATGGGAGTTGTGGAACTGCATCCCATTCAAAATTTCTTCCCATTTTAATTCAAATTTCGTTCCATCAACTTTCAGAATAGATTCCAAGGACCTATATTTTGATTTGATATAGTTTAATTTTGAGAACTTTTTAGGCGACGGGACGTCTTTATTTGAAATCATATTTTACCACGTCAGTACCGTAGCCGTAGTTTACCGACCCCTGATCTAGACAGAAGGGTGTCTCAGTGGGGTGATGTACAGTAGGATGGGGTTCAAACTGAATTTTTAAATGATCAAAACGTCATATCTTTGCAAATTTCAATTTAATGGTATAGTTTTCTGTACAAATATTTATAGATGTCAAATCATAGAATTTTTTAAGATCATCCGAACCGTTTTACAATCAGCCACTCGTTCACAATGAAGGCTCAGAGGGAAACCCGAAAATAAATCAACACCGTGAATCAAGTTTTTGAAGGGGGTTGAAAAATGTTTTTTTTTGTTCAATTCTATTGGTTCATTAGCGATGATTATGAATCAAAACGTTCTTATTAATACTTATATTCGCTGTTATATCGGTTTTGGTATTCGTCAAACACTAATAATTCCATTTTATTCAATATATTTCTATGAATGTCTTGAATGGCCTTTTATCATTATTGTGATCGTTATGGACAAGAGGAAGCTACGTGCTACACGTTGGCGGTTTAGAGACATATTCTGTATTATGATGAGGATGTTATTTCATGAGAGGCTAAAAGTAGTTTCATCAATGAACCTGATTCCATTGAGCGAATTGCGCCAATTACGATTTTTCGATTGAAAGTTTCAGTTACAACGGCGTTGGGCCTGCGGAAAACCCCACGGCGTCTGACGAGCTGCGACTATTTGACAGGAATTACGATCTCGTGAACTGGCGCCGGTCCAACAGGGATGTCACGATAGCAGCGCGATGGGTGCAGTCTCCTCGGAATACGAACGGTTGGGGATTTGGAGTTGGGAACCATTTCAAGTCTCCGCCGTTATCCGTTCCTTTTATCAGCTTTTAAAACCGATTCCGGGAAAATTCAGTGCCTAATTTATTTGAGCGTAATACGTAAACCGAACCTGCAAACTGATGGCAGCAACCAGCGATACGTGTTTCACTCGACCCAAGCAACAGCATCAACTAAAATAAAAACACGTCAAGCTGTGTCGCTTACCTTCCTCGTAACCACCATACGATCGTAATGGTATCAACGATGACAATAAGAAAAATAGCATATCTAGCTAGCATATCGTATAACAAATCTGAATGAACCGAACGACCGTGATGCGTCAAGTGAGGATTTCATACTAGTGAATGCGGAGACCGAATCCCTAATCCGATCTTGATAATCTCGTATAAAATCAGATGAAAATCAGAACTTGTGGAAACGCGGGGCCAAATTTGTTAAGAATGGTCATTGTGTGACAGAATGATAACATACTCGTATTTAGACAACCAAATCTCTTTTTCTAAGATGAAAAATAATGATGTACACAGAATGTTCACTTTCCGTCACTATATTGACAACATTTTGAGTCGATAATATTAATATAATATAATATAATCCGTGAATGTTAAAGGGGCAGTAATCCAAAAAACCTGATTTGTGGAGAAACGAAAAAAACTGTCCTGTTCCGAAAATATTGACAAATTGTTTAATTGGACCTTACCCATTTATTGAACCAGGGGTCAGAGAAATATTTGAAGAGGAAAATGAATTTTAATCGAATTTCCCTAGTTAACAGAATGGTTTGAAGGTGTTGGACGACTTTCCTTTTAACATGCTACAACAATGTTGAATATTGTTCTGTTGGTGTTTTTGTTAAATTGTGGAAAACCCAAGGTTCTAATGACAATCAATAATTTTTCAGGTGAATCTGAATGTTTATTTTCAATTGAACAAAACAAAATCTGCAAAAACATCAAGCAGAAACTTGAAAATGTCGGAAAATACATTTTTTAAACGCTTTCCTCATTTTGTTGGCCTTCCTGTGGGGGCCATTGGAAGGAGATTTCCTCGAAGAGCTTTCTGGATTCCCCTGGAATGTAATCCAGAATTTTCTTCAGGTCTTCGAGTTTTTTTGGGGTCAATGGGGCCTTTTCCCGTGGGGTAAGCAGCCTCGGTAGGTGAAGAGTAGGTGTCTACTGTGCGGCAGAACAAAGATGTAGGTATTTCTACGGTATTTCTGGGCGCCCTCTTCGCGCGTGAGAAAGTTGATTGACTGGCGCGCCTCCACAACACCCTTTAAGTCAGCTCAATATGAAAATTACGAAAATGTGGATATTAAACATTTCATCTGATCAGCTTTTTGTTTTTGTTTTGTTTCTACAGAAGTGCAGGTTTTTTGGTAGTAGGGTGACCACCAACATTCGACGAACACCACTAAGTCTTGAGGAGGGTGTTATCATCCGCTGAGGCTGCACAGGTCTCTCACAACTCTCGTTGAAAGGGCCATAGTCCGAACCCGAACTTCTGCCCCTTTAACATGCTAACCTCAGAAACTCGTAGTTTCCAACCGCCTCTACGCCCCCAAATTGTGGTGTACAACGGTCCTGATAGCATGAAACGATGCGGCTGCCCATATAGAACTCAAAAATGCAAAAAAAAAAAAAACGAATATCGACAAAAATCGACAATTGCCCTTTTAACATTCACCGATTCAGTTGTTTAAGAGATACCGATATGTTTAATCGAGTTGACATTAAAATGGGCTTCAAACTCAGAGCGAAATAGTACTAAGTACTTGTAATCGTGAGTCACCAGAGTTTTATGGTGGTATGAAACCATCTGGAGAACAACCGATTTTCACATCGAAATCTGTTGACTAGGTACTTATGGAGCGTACGAAAATAGACTGACAAACAAGAAATAAGATTTGATCTGAGGGTACCTACGATGTAAAAAGGCAGAGAAACTAGAATTTCAGAGAACTCAATTATTTCAGTTCCCCACGGTGAACACCATTCCCCCACCTAATTAGATTCAAAAGCCATTATTAACCAGGAAAGTACGTAATTAGATTTTTGGCAAGTGACATAATTTCATCATTTCTTTCTAGTTCAGATCAATTACAGTCGGACAAAATAATAATACACAATGACCGACCCATAACGTTAGGTGTTCAGCGAGTTTCAAAGTTGTCTTTGATACTGACAGGCAAGTGGAGAATTAATCACTGCCGTTTTGTTGTGGCCGACGTAAAACGCGCGACTTTCATTTTTCAAACAAAGGAATGCACGTATAAACATCTATTTCTCTGGAATGCTACCATGCCAAAGAATAAATATCTAAATACCACCGAAGAACCGTAATATTTGTACATTCTACACAACAAATTGCAATATGAAAAATAATAAGTTCTTCTCGAAATAACATGTTCAGTGGACCTTCTACGAAATAATGGCAAAGAATTCGGACTTGTGAGACCTCTAATGTGATGAGACCACTACTGCAGTTCATTATGATGAGAGTGAATTGTATCATCCAAATGGGTGGCGGGGATGAGTGGAGGGGCGGGGGGACCCGCTCAGTGATGTTATATAATTCATGTATATTAATGATAAATGAACCTTTATATAGATGATGAGGGTCATAATTTATAACAGGAAATATGCGATATTAGTTTCTTCCCTTAGACCTAAAAATTATCCCTGAACAAGAAACTTGACATCGACAACACCATGTGTTGTTTTAATCAGCTGTTCCACAGTATGCAATTTAATTCACTCTGACGTTGTCGATTTTTTGTTTTTGCGCCCTCATTGTGAACGAACGGGTGGTCGTGCAAAGCATCGGAAGGTCTTCAAAAATTCTCTGAATTAAACTCTATTAAAATTCATTTTGAACCCAGAGTTATGAAAAGTTTCAAGGATGACCCTTGAACCAGGTAGGCCGTAACCCAAATTTCATAATTTTAGGAGCACTCTAACTGGGCAAAGTTGCGCGAACGGTTTTCAGCGGACAGACGGATTTTTAAAATTTGATTTTGTGAATCAATATTGTAGCTAATTACTCCAACTATTCCGTAAAGTAATGAGACACACAAGAAGATTGTATAGAGAACGGTGATCAAGACAGGAACACAGGGCGAAACATTTGCAGCGTGTTTTAAGCTACTGTTCTCGGCGCCAACATTTTAAAACTCGAATTTCCGAAAAATGGTCATACCATAATCCCTTCCGGACCATCT
Organism: Stenodema calcarata; assembly: GCA_963920205.1. NCBI lineage: Eukaryota > Metazoa > Arthropoda > Insecta > Hemiptera > Miridae > Stenodema > Stenodema calcarata. Next base: position 11,259,390 of record OY986048.1, on the reverse strand, counting down.
TGAATGTACTGCCAAAGACACCGAAAATCATATGTATATATTTTTTTAGAGATATCACAATTCTGACGGCGTAGAAAAACCTATAAACCGAGGTGTTGCACGGCAAAAAATCGAGACAACATTTATTACAAAACCAGTAAAGTGGAGACATTTTACATTAAACCACTTTTTTCTTCGAAAATTCGCTCTTATAGCCATGCTGCATGACTGTGGATTTTTTTTCTCCCTCAATTCGTTCTCTTGAGGTCGGTAAATGCGGCGAGCTGAACTGTTGGAGTGGTGGCCTACATACGAGATGTAAGTATGTCACAGCATTCACGACCAAGGTAGCCTCCAAACCACCACCTTGTTTCCATACAGCCCTGAAACGCCTGCACACCCACCAAGTTATTTCATATCGACGGAAACCCCTGGAGGGGTCAAGAACCCTCAGTTCTAAGGGAATGAAGGTCGGAGGTGGGGGTGAGAGAGGAAACGTACTCTGGAAATTGATCGTTTCAAATTTTATTTTAAAAAACCACACGAGCGAGGAAACGTACGTATTGAGAGAGGAAACCTACTCTTGAAATCGAATGGTTTCAAATTTCATTTTAACAAACCACTCGAGTGTATTGTCATCGAGTGGTTCGCATTCCACTGCTAATAACGTTACTCGTTATTTAGTTGATTTATTATCTCCCATTGGCTGGTTCCGTGCCGAGGGGATCAACTACGTAGCTCACAAGCGAATGGCGCATCAGTACTAAGTAAACAAGTCTTGTTGGTGTTACTACAACACCTGGTGATGTTATAAGGGTTTCTTGAACGTAATTGGGTCAATATTAGAGGAACCTGTATGCGTACATATTAGAAATCACATACAGACAGGATAGTCAGGACTGATGAATAACTTGGTGGAAATTGTTTATTTGTTACTTTTAATATTGTTTCAAGAGCGCATTATCTCGCCGGCATCCTGTACTGGAGTAGTGTTAAACCACAAGCTATCTTTGAGTCATCAAAATTATCACCTGTTACGAAACAAATGGCAGTTTGAACAGGTGCCGATTCTCGTGAATGGTAGCCCTGTTATTTGGGACATCCTTTAATATTCTCTTGCGACCAACATATTGCAACCAATTCCAAAGTTAACGAAAATTTGTAGGATTGTTTGGGGATGGTGGTGGGTACGTTTACTAAGTTTTCGAACACGACCTTGAGCTCTTTACGGAAGAGGGGGGATTCGGGATAGTAACCAGTTGTTTCTTTGAAAATTCGCTCTTATAGCATCTACAATTTACCTATCTACTCTATCTTACCCTTAATTGAATATCCAAAACCTAAATATGATCAGCCCTCGTCATAATTGGAGACTTGAAAGCGTTGGTAATAATCAAAATTGAATAGGTAATAGAAATGAATCAACGAAATGAATGAATTTGAACTCTCATCAAAGGTGCGTCAGGTAAAGAAAGAACCAATTGCATGATATGAACTTATATTTAAGTTATAATCCCAACAAAACCTCAGTGTACAAAATTACTATGAGGACTCATAATATGAGTCCTCATATTACATTGTATATTATACAATTAGAATAAATCAATTTACATCTTTAATTATATTTATTAAATTAGATAAATTAATCTTATTTAATCCAATCTAATTTTAAATTAAATTAATTAAATGTATTCTCTTTATTTAGATACCTATTATCTTTAAATAAATATCTAATATTGTATATTAATAATATATAGGTACATTATATATTAACAAATGTGATAGTGTACAGAAATTTTTTTAATGAATTTTTCTCAAATGTACCTACTTACTGTTTTTTTGTGTGAATGTTACTGAAAGCTTCATACCACTGACACCAGCCCCTAACCTCCCATCCGACCTAGAGCCATTAGTAAACAGTACTCCTTTGATTTACCGTGCGCTAATATACCGACCACTGGATATTCCCTGCAGAGAGCGATGGATGATGCTTTTGATTGGGATGATGCATGCCTATGGATTTTTTGAGGATTACATATATGTACGTATTGTATTCCCCTTCCACCACGCCTCAGCAGATATACCATGTTTTACGAATACCGTGCACCTTCAACTAACATGCAGCAATCACGTTAATCGTGGGACTTCCTGTATTTCCTCCGGAATCGCACGAAGAATTGTGTTTTCTGTTCAACTACCAAAGAGTAATTTTTAAACTATGCAACTGAAGTATTGTACGTCACTCAATGTCTAGTCACGATGATACGTCAGTCTTTTGGATTATTATCTTCTATAATGAACCATTCTAATCAGCCAAAGAAAAAACCGCATTATCCCAGTTTGCATTATCCCAAAATGTTGAAATTCGGGCCTAAAAAACATTTCATATAAGACCTAGGTCAGTATTAAGTGGTTCAAAATGAATTATGAATTTAGGAAACGTCCTATCAGGAAAATTTCAAATGAAATGGTATTGCTTTCTGCACATGTTTGATTAGAGTTCAGTCAGGAGAATTTTTAATACCATCTAAGGAAAGAAGGTGACATGAAATATTTCTTGGTAACTAGCTACTTCTAGGTAAATATGATGGTACAAGTTCCCAGAATAATATTAATTCAAATTAATTCGAAATAGTTAATCATCAATGTGAATAATGAATTTCATCATGTATATAAACCACTTGTGGACCATCACTGTGCTAGTTACCGAAACCCCATTGTTTTTGGGATGACCTATTCTAACTATACAGTGTGATCAGCTCGTAGATGGAAAAAACTCTGCAAATTCTTGACACAACGGTTTATTATCTTCTCTGCACAGATCACCCTTCTGTCTAGATTACTGAATGCTAGATTAATTATTATTATTATGAATTATCAATAATTAGTAATAATTATTATCAAGTAGTGTAAATTATTAATATTTATTGTTGGTTATTAATCATTTTTATGCTTCATTATTAATAGTTATTATTAAATATTATTTATTAACTCGATATTAGAAAACCATGTGCTGAGTCAGTTTGAAAATTGACCCGACCAGGCCGCCTCACGATTCACTGTCATGTTGACAATTTTCGATCTGCTCCAACTTTGATCCCTCATTGTGAACGATCGGCTGGTCGTACAAAGCTGTGGATGGTCTTAAAAAATTCTAAAAAATAAACACTATCTAAATATGAAATACAAAATACACCGTTCCATCCGAATTTTTCGAGTTTTGGAATTTTCAAAATTTCAAAATTGGTTTTGAACCCCTTCCCCTTGACCTAGGGTTATGAAAAGTTTTCAGGATCATTGTGGGGTTGGTCCGAACCCGTAAAAGAAATGTCGTAATTTTAACTCAACGCTAACTGGGCCGCGGACGAGGTACGGCGGACGGCAGACGGCGTACGGCGGACGGACGGATTTTTTTTTTTTTTTTTTAATTTGATTTTCTGAATGTACGTACTTATCTGGAAACGTAAACCAATAAATTTTGAGGGGGGTTAAAAAATGTTTTTCGTTGGTCGATCCCAATGGTTCATTATCGAAGATAATAAACCAAAAGGTTTTTCGTAAAACTACATCAAAAATAGAGTGAAATGCCCCAACCACACGTTTTAATCTCAATCCGTTCTCCAGATATGATTTTTTAAAGTTTTTTATGTTTTTCTCTTTTAAACTCAAATTTCTCCACTTTTGACGACATTTTTGGAATCAACGTTAAATTTGCTACAAGATTTGTGTACTTTGATTCTAAAACCATCTAATGACCATAACAGCAGCTCAAGCAGAGACGAATTTGACAAAATAAAAATTCTGAAAATCTTTAGAACGTTCCTACTCTTCCAAAACAAATCCTGGAAATAGGCCTATCTTTTGAAAACTTCTTCATTCAATAAGCTTTTGAAGGGTATGGCCCACATTGAGATTATCTTTTTCCTTCAATCAAAAATTCAAGTTTAAATGCAATAAACGTTATGCGATTTAAACTTGTTTTGTCGTCAGAGGGAGTAGAGACGCTGAACAGTAAATAAGTCTAATGTTATTAATTAGCGCATTACACAATCCATGTATCCTCCTGTATAAACAGCATGGTTACTTCTTACATTATACCCATTTTTTACATTTTTCTACCCTCTGATCAAACTCCCCCCTTTAAAGTGCCTAACGTTTTTTGCATTTAAACTTGAATTTTTCATCGAAGAAACAAGATTATCTCAAAGTTGGCCACACCAGTGAAAAGATTATTGAATGAAAAAGTTTTCATGACATTCGTCAGTTTCCAGAATTTGTTTTTGGAAAAGTAGTAACGTTCTAAAGATTTTCAGAATTTTTATATTTTCGAATTCGTGTATGTTAGATGGTAGGTACCTAATCAAAATCGAAGTACACTAATATTATAGCGAATTCCGAAAATGCGGGGGAAAGTTAGGATTAAATGAAGTAAAGTGGAGAAATTTGAGTTTAAAAGAGAAAAAACGTGGTTTTTCGAGAAAAATACCTTTAAAAAATATATCTAGAGAACGGATTGACATTAAAATATGCGGTTGGCGGTATTTCACTCTGTTTTTTGCAACTCCTAGCGGATCTCCTTGTATTTTGGCCCATTCCTCTAGTTAATTCGTACAGATGTGAGGCTCACAAGGATATTGTGTATTGAACAGAGGATATGTGTGTGTATTGTGTGCAGAAGGGTGAACTGTTCAGAAGATACCTAATAAATCGTTGTAGAACAATTTGCAGACAATTTTTCCTTATAAGTAAAGGAGGAAGTATAGGTAACGAAATCGATATTTATGATTCGATTTTATGATATATTAAAAACAAAAACCTTGTGTCGGATGCTAATATCGAATATCGGTACATCGCAATAAAATATCGATACGAGTAAATATCGAAAGTATCGAACTGCCACCAAGCAGAAGGACCTACTCGAGAGGAAGGGGGTCACGAGTCGGGTTCTCCCCGAGCGATTTCGCGGAATTGTTTCCTCTCGCCGTGACGTCACAGCTATTCGTGGTCGTGTGCAGTGACCTTCTCCCGAATCGTTTGGGAGCTCCCCACTTTACAGCAGGAGCTCCGGGGGCCCCCTTCCCGACGACCGTCCGTGATACTTCCAACAGTTCACGCCACTTATTCGTTTAAAAAGGAGAAAAACTCTGACAATTCTTGGCACAACGGTTCATTATCTTCTTTGTGCAGATCATCCTTCTGTTTAGAGCAATGGTCGGTTATTTATGATCGTTATTATCAATAATAGTTTAATTTTTAGAATTTTTTAAGACCATCGTCAACATCGTGATCGGCCAGCTACAATTATTATTATTCATGATTTATTATTGTTAATTAGTATTACTAATTAATTATTAATAATTATTATGATTAATTAACTCGATATCTCAAAACCACGTGACGTTTGAATCAGCTGGCCGATCACGATGTTGACGATGGTCTTAAACAATTCTAAAAATTAAACTTTATTAAAATGTGAACTGAAAACTATACCGTTCCATCTGAATTTTTCGAGATATGAATTTTTCAAAATTTCAAAATTTGTTCTGAACTCTTTCCCCTTGACCTAGGGTTATGAAAAGTTTCAAGGATCATTTTGGGGTAGGTCCAAACCTGTAAACCAAATTTCGTAATTTCAAAACAACGGTAACTGGGCAGTGCCGCGTACAGCGGACTGCGTATGGCGGACAGACGGCTTTTTATTTTAATTCGATTTTCTGAATCTACATATCTTGAAACATAAACCCTCGAATTTATAGGGGGGAGGGGTAATTTTTTCCTTGGACGATTCCAGTCCCAGTCGATTTTGGCGAGATAATCTCAAAAAACCAAAAAGAAATCACATTTTCCATAGTTTTTTGAGGTTAGAGAAAAGAAAAACGGGGATAGGATAAATTTGACTTCCGATTTGGGTTCTACGGAAAAAATATGTCGGAAGTACTATATCAACATTTTTCTTAGACATAGATTACCTATGATACAGCTCGGAAACCGGCGCTGCATCGGAAATGTTGTAATTTTGTATGTCGTAATGAACTCCGATCCTCTCATCCAAAAAATCAATGTTCGGTCCTGGAATTCATCTACCAGGGGTTTTTGGGATCGCTGATCACGAATAACATGTCAGATTTGTATTTTGTCGCTCCAGAGGGCGCTGCGATAATTATCGGCAGCGATGTATCAAATGTATCGGTTTATTTTGAAAATTGCCCAAAATCGGCTGAACCGGAATGAAAAAAAATAATAAAAAATAAAAAGTGTTGTTGCTTTATTAGCATTGTGCCCTCTGGATAGTTCTACAAGGAAATATCAACTAGCTAACTATGTAACCCACAATATCTCGCTAGCTAAAAATGCTAGCGATAACTTTGAAACCTACGTCGTAGCTGATAAGCGCCCCCAGGAGCGACTAAATTGCCAATCTACCATTATATTCGTGATAAGCGATCCCTAAAACCCCTGGTAGGTGAATTCCAGGACCGAAAGTTGGTTTTCGGATGATAAGGTCGGGGTTTCATCTTATTTAATCAAAAACACCCTAAATTACGACATTTCCGATGCAGCGCCGGTTTCTGAGCTATATCACAGGTTATTCTATAACTAAAAAAATGTTTGAAATAACAATTTCGACGTATTCTTTTCCGTAGAATCCAAATCTGAAGTCAAATTTATCCTATCGCCGTTTTTTTGGTTTATTATCTTCGATAATGAACCATTGGAATCGCCCAAAGAAAAAAATTTTTTAACCCCCCCTCAAAATTTGTTGGTTTACGTTTCAAGACACGTAGATTCAGAAAATCGAATAAAAAAAAAAATCCGTCCGTCCGCCGTACGCCGTACGCCGTACACCGTACGCCGTACGCCGTACGCCGTCCCCCGTACGCCGTCCGCCGTCCGTGCCACTTTGCCCAGTTAGCGTTGAGCTAAAATTACAAAATTTGGTTTCTGGGTTTGGACCAGCCCCACAATGATCCTCGAAACTTTTCATAACCCTAGGTCAAGGGGAAGGGGTTCAAAACGAAATTTAAAATTTCGACGATGTCATATCTCAAAATATTCAACTGAACCGTGTAATTTTTAGTTCACTTTTGAATGACCTGAAAAATTGCGAATCTTTTAAGACCAATTGGATTTTTGTGCGACCAGCCGTTCGTTCACAGTTAGCGCGCAAAGGTTTAGGAAAAACACTAAACTTTCGCGTCGAAAACGGTCGTCATGTGGGTCAACCGCCAGACGCCCAGAATAAAACTACCTTTTTTCATCTTCCCGGTAAACTACAGTCTAGAAATTTTAACCGTGAGTCGGGGATAGACCACATTGCAATATTCACTCGGTTTCTCATCTGTAAAATTATTTAAATAATACCTTTTTGTTATAATACAAATTAAATTTTGATGATGAGCTATTGACTTGAAATTTTAAAAATAGTTCAGAACTGGATCACAATGCAATATTCACTCGGTTTCTTGTCTGTAAAATTGTTTAAATAATACCTATTTGTTTAAACAAATTAAATTTTGATGATGAGCTAGATACTTGAAATTTTAAATATAGGTCAGAAATGGATGACATTTCAATATTCACTCGGTTTGTATGACATGGTATGAATATGGTATGGTATATTATTGTATGTATGATTTGGTCTAGTACAATATGGTATGATAGGAAAGAAATTCGTATGGTATGGTATGAGTACGGTGAGAATATGGTATGGTGCCGATTTGCAACACAGTCTGGTATAGACAGAAGGGTGATCTGCACAAGGAAGATAATAAACCGTTGTGTCAAGAATTTGCAGAGTTTTTCTAACCTAAAAAACTATGAAAAAATGGGATATTTTGGTGTTTTTCGGGATTATCTCGTGAAATTCAACTATTGGTCGTATTGGTCTCGTCAATTTAATATTGGTCGTATTGATCCTTTTTATTCCAATATATTATCCTACTATCAATAAATTAATTCGATTTCGGATCCGGAGGTTTATAAACGATATATCGTCACTACAAGGTGACCAAGTGAAGGATGTGAGCAATGAGAGCGGTCGGAGTAGATTCACACATGCCAACGCCCCTCATTGTATTTCCAGGTTTTGTATTCTTTTTCACTTCTTTTTTCCCTCCACTAAAATTTATTGACGGCGGGTTTCGCCCGCGCAAAGTGGGCCAACTGGCTGGCTGCCTTTCCTCGGAACTCCCTTCCCGAACTTGGCAACCGCGTTATAAGTTTTGAGGACGTGAAGCGAGTAAATGTCGGCTTATTAGCGGGATCTGATTTTGTTTCAGTAGAGTACAACTCTCGGCAGGTCAATAGTCCCAATAACTGCTCGAATTTCGGCGTTCCGCTCCAAATCTGTTGCTCCCCGTTATCATAAGAAGACGTAAATAGGCAGACGGGATCAATAGTGAGTTATCAATTGAAAATCGCTATAGGAACGCCTTCAAAATGGGTACCACTGCATGTGACCTTCGTTAATCCTAATGGTCCATTTCAAAGGTCCGTACATCAATTTTAATCCAAAAATATGTTTCAATTGTTCATTTTATGTGGACGTTGTTGGTGTGTAAAATTACCAAGTCTAGTTGCGTTTTCTTAGTTTTTCAACTCAAAACGTTTCCGCACACTGTTTTGAGCCGAATATTCATATAGTCATGTGACGAATATACATATTATATAGGTACATATTATATATGAGTAGAATATACATATTATATATTATATGATATCATATAATATCATATTATATATGATATCATATTATATATGAGAGTGACGAATATAATATTTGAAGTAGAATGAGTATCAAACCAAAGAATATGAATAACTAGATACCTGCAATATTTCACATGTAACTAGGAGTTGAATTAAATAAATAACGCATGAAAAGTATCTGCTATCAAACAGACATAATACATATTATGTAACAGACGTAATGTTATTATTATAACACAGAACGAATATCCGGGAAAACAACGTTGATGTTTACTGGGATAATTTTACAAAGTCCATTTTACTGTTTTACGAAGCAAAACGAATGGTAGGTGCGGCAAAACAGTGGAAATCCATCTTCGGAAATAATAGACGAGTTTCAAAAACGGAAAAGTCTGTTTCCGCAACAATAAGCAATACACTCCATACCGGTTTCGGCTGTTACACCATCATCTGTAAAACAGAGTTTTTGATGGGGTAACCGCCAAACCGATCTACAGTGTATTATTTATTGTTGTGGAAATAGACTTCTCCGTTTTTGAAACTCGTCTTTTATGAAAAATAAAAAAATAACCACCGCCAGTTGAAACTACTTTTGACGGCCAATTCACCCAATCACCCAATGGATGGAATTCCTTGGCGGTAACTTCAAAATTAGTAAACCAAAGTAAAATTTGCGAATCGGCAACACTGGTCCCAGGAGTGGAGCCCAGGAGTCAATAATTGAAGGTTTAAATTATTGTTAGTAGGTACAGTTTAAACCTTAGTGGAGGCTTAATTGTGATAAGTACATCGTAGGTCTCTAAGATGTTGTGTCACAGTGATACTCCTAGATTTGGGTTTGTTGTAGGGCATTTGAGAATCAAATTTAAAAAAGAACTGAATCCTCCCCCAAAACGATGCCTCAATTTAGCGCCAGAAAAGTGATCTAATAATGACGTATACAACAATTTGAAGTTAACAATTGCAAAACACGGCGCCACTTAGTTTGGTCACCTCCCACCCATAAATATATAATGGAAATAATTGCAATATAATATATTTATAATGAATTAAATGCTGTCTTGTGTACTCGTAGATAATATTTTATAAATCGTAATTGGTTCAATGTACATATTTTGAATTATATACTTTTTGTTGTATATATCGTTGACGAAATGGCAACATCAGGTATCTCAGTTTTTGCAGGAGAACTATAAAACCAGGAATTCCACTGAATATGGTTTTATTTTTTCCTCGTTTCGCTCCTCCCCAGGATCAGGTATCTAATAGGGATGGGTATCGAATACCCGATGTTTTTCTTTAAACATCGATGTTTTTTATACGATTTTTATCACACATCGATGTTTTTCTTCCGATGTTTTTTTTCAGAAATCGATGTAACCGAGCAGGTTAACGTTTAGGTTAACGTTTATCGTTTGCGGATACCAAGAAGTGGCGAATTGAAGAAACAAATTTCGCAAGCGTCAATCCCTGACGAGCTTCATCTATAATTGCTGTCGGTAGTTCGAAAAGATGGCGGTACATAAATGTTTAGTCAAAGTTGTGCATCAGCTGGCTTTTATTAATTTATTTTATTGTTTATTTCTCTCCTGTAACCTACGTGATCTTCGCATATAGTTAAAAACCAAGGGAATAGTAAGCTAAGTAATGACAAACAATAAGTGCAAGCCTCTTTATTTCACTTAAATATTGGAAAAATGAGTTGTCGAGAGTGGTATTTAATTTCTAGTAATTTGTCTTATGGCACTACACGAAATGCGCTCCTGAAGAGTGATTCACTACACATTCCTTACAATCAGGGTCCATCCATTACTGATCTTTGTGAGGTACCAAATACAACCTCACCTTGTTGTCTCTTTGTCTGGCGACATCTTCGTCTAAAAACAACGACAATACAATGTTATATTTACATCTGTTCCTATTTTCAAACAGATTCTACTGATTTTCGCGTCATTTCCATTCCTAATCATACGCGGAAATCTATTAAAAACCACTGTTTTTCCAATTTCCCCTTTCAATCCTTCTGGTTTGAAAATAAGCACAGCACGGCAACACGAAAGAAGGGCAAAAGAAGAACTCACAGTCAACGGGTGGAGGTAGGAAAGATACTCATACCTTACAAGTTTAACGACAAATCACCTACCTACATGTTTCCACAACTACGAACGAATACTATGCACACAACGCCCATGGCATCAACCTAGTTCGTTACTAGAAAGGAACAGTTTAGAACAATCATGGTATATGGCAGAACACTATGATGCTGTTTAATTATCTGGCGACGTTATACCTCTTGTAAACTAGTTGCCAGAGGAACAAAGATTTGTAGGTTGTTACGATATTTTTGGAGAAACACTGTAGACAGAGGAATGCCAACTTAGCAGAATCCCGTTCTCTCCGAACAAAGAATTATCGTCGCTTAAGAAGCAACACAGCCAAACCCATTTTCCCCAACATTTCACGACAGAAAAAATACTGTTTTATTTCAAAACTACCAGTAACTTCACGCTAAAATTACTACTTTTAGCTTATTGTAGCTTATTGTACTCCGAAGAAGTACCCTACAAATATTTAATATGAATTAATGCTCTGACCGAAAAATCGTGATGTTGGCATAAGGAATGATGGGTTGCTTCAGGAGTTATTTTCTCCATCTAAAATTGTCTCGTTGAAATTATTCAGAAATGGTTATGATGTTAAGAGTTTTCCACCTGTACAGGTACCTACATGAACATTAATCTAGAAAATACTGCAAAATGGTTACAATGATCAAGCACGATCTCATGAATGAAGAAGAAAATAAAATGTTATTCAGAACAATCAGTCTCAAATTGTTACTTGTAAGCAACCATTTAAGGTTGAATTTCCGTCCGACTGCCATTTTTAGGCGTCGCGGACGTCATCGGCTGTCCACCTAGGTGGATCAGAATTGTTCCGATGATTTCGCTTACAAAGCTACTCATTGCCTCGCCCCCTTGAGTTGAGAGAGGATCGCCGTACAGAAGCGTGAAAAAATTACTTGGACGGGAGACCCACTTACCGGCGGTTACCCATCCAAGTAACATCCACGCCCGACGTCGCTTAACTTCCGTGATCTGACGAATTGTTACTTAACATGATAGTTGGGAGCGTTAGGAAATAAAGGTGTCTCAAATTCATTTGGTCCAAATTTTGAGTTCGGCAGTGTTGCTTTTTAAGCGATGAAATACGTTCTGACATTTACGCTGAAGACTGAATTTTCATAAATTTCGACAATTGATGATTAAAATCGGATAAAAATTGCGGCCCAATCGCAGGCAAATGTGACACAATTTAACCGAACCCTTATAGTTTTTCTTTTGTTCTTCTAATGGATTTGGTTTTAAAATTGTCTTCAGTTTGGATTTCCAGAATGGTGGTTGAAAAAAAAAGTCTATATTAAGATTTTTGTCTCATAGTTCTTTAGGTTGTCTCTCAATAACAAAAACAATAGGGCACCCCTTGTCCAGATGCCGTCCCTCAAACAAAGGGTTGGACTAAAATGAAGATTCAACCATCATTTGAGGCCTTCGGAATCAAAGGGGATAACTCCAGATTGACAAACTTCACAGGAGAGGCCAAAACGCGGTTGGAGCTCTCAGCGAGTTCAGGATCATTTTTAATTGTTTTCGATAAGACACGATTTCATTTGTTGGGTGGACCCAACATGATTTCACTATCAGAGATATTTTTAAACAATTGAATATTTATCCGGTTTTGATATTGAAAATGTTCTGCATTCAATATGGTTTATATGCTCTTCAACGCTATATTTGAATCAGTTAGAGTTGAATTGAAAAGTTCAGGACTCGTATATCGATAAAGTTTATCGTAATTTATAATAATATCGTTTTTGAAAAACAATTGAGTTTTACTCGTACTTTTATGATTCTGAAGGTATAAAGCCCAAGGCGGTTTGCACTATAACTAAAATATAGAGTCAAGGTTAAAATATATAGTATAGAGTCAAGGTTAAGGGCCCTAGAATCAGGAAACCAGCAGCAAAAGAGGAAGCACTAGGTGGACCATAAAGTGGTGGATTCTATATTGGTTATAGAGCCGTTGCCGCGGCCGATGTCATAGGAACGCCCACATGCCCTATAGCAAGATTAGAGCAAAATTTCCCCATTACGGAAAACAACTGTGGCTCCATTCAAATGTCCGTTGTGCAGCCTTTTACTGCTGTCAATGTCCTGCCTATGAGCCCCCATTCAAACACTCGTTAGGTACCAGTGATTATAACGCGTTCAGCGGGCAAAAGACGCAGATTTCTTCCTTTAGGCAATCCACACTTAAAAAAGTACTTATGGCGCGGATACCTTTTGCATCTGTCGATAAAATTATGGCCTGTGAAGAAAAAAAAGCCTGTATACATACAGTTTGTCAAAATGAATTCGAAAATATTAGTTCGGGGCGAGCCAGCCACGTAACCCATGGATTATTCGAACTACTTCCCCCAAAACTACCTCCCACTGAGGGGATGGGGGCAGGCGTGGATCCACCGGGGGGGGGGGCTAAGGGGGCTATAGCCCCTCCATTGGGTCTAAACTTACACTCGATAAAACGGGAAATTTCTGAGAATATAAAAAATGTAACTTGTAATTTAGAGGAGTTTTAAACAAACAGATAAGCTGAGGATTACAGACGAGATCCAATGTTTCAACCTAGTTTATATTTCAGGTAACCAAAGAAAACCAAATGTAATTTATTTAAAATAATTGCTACCCCGGAGACGCGAGCAAGACCACAGCCGCCATTTCGCACAAGAGACCTGGCACGTGCGGGAGGGCTGAATCCCGCGCCACACTCTTCTGTTTACATTAAATTCATTAAATGAAACAGTCTGACAAGCGACACCTCATTTTAAAGGTGTATTTAGGTTGAACGCGAAGGTGAATCCAGAATTGCGATATCTTTTTCCGTCCTCAAACTGGAGCACTTTGAAGATGAAGAAACGTAGTGGTTACTTCAGATGTTTTTCACGGTTCATCTTGTTCGAATCTGATAACGGAATGAAATATCGCAATTTTGACATCACCATCGTGTTCAGAATTCAAAAATCTATAAACTGCAGTGTTACTCGGCAAAAAAAGGCGACCAAAATTTGTTATGAAACCAGTGTAAAGGAGATATTTTTCATAAAATCAGCTATTTCGTCGGAAATTCGCTCTTATAGCCATGCTCCATAACATTGGAATAGTCCAGTAGTTATAGGAATTTATCTTGCAAAATGTGGTGTAAAAGATTTCATTGTTTTAATTGGGCTATTTGGGACCCAATAACAAGAATTCAGAGTTTGCACACAAAATTTCGAACGGCAATTCTTTGGTAGCCAAAAAACTTTTGGTATACAAAACAAAAGTTGATAAAATTCTGCGTCGATTGAAAAAAAAGTCAGAAATTGGTCGAATAGAAAATGTTTTACGATTGATCAAATAATAGCGAGCGTTACCAATTTTTGCAAAAACTGCCACTACACGATTTTCAATGTGCTGTACTGCTACAACATAAAACCCAATCGCCAACAACAGGCCCTAAAATGTTAAGAGCATCAATCGGAGAGTTCACAAATCATCAACATTTTAAAATTGGTCGAAGTATTAGGCACAGGGGAACGGAGGCTGAGCAGTTTCTTGCGCTTGCAAGAGTGGTTGCACCACAGCAGCTTGCTCCTGCAACAAAGCAGGTTTGTACTTCTCCGCTTTCTGCAAGCACTGTCCAGGAATCTCCTGCGAGAATGTCAACTCCCCATCCCAACAAGAAGCCGAAGAGGAGGACTTAGATTACGAGCTTGACACTCTCGAATGGATAACATCCCCCGATGAAGACGACGCCCCTGGTCCTTCCAAAAGACAAATAAGTTCTCGCTAAATCCTGTATTTTTTTGTTGTTTTTTTCAAAAAAATTATATCTTTTCTACCCTTAGCATTGGTGCTGTAATGAACACTTGCGTAGTCATTATTTTCATATAATTATTACGACTTGGTAATACGATAAATAAGGTACTAAGATTGGTGTCAAGGGAGATTTTGAGTCATTGGTATCACTGAGATCACAGTGGTGATTTTTGAACACTCCAATTGATGTCCTCCAAATTTTAGGGCCTGGTGTTGGCGATTGGGTTTGATGTTGTAGCAGTACAGCACATTGAAAATCGAGTAGCGTCAGTTTTTGCAAAAATTGGGAAAAACCGTCATTGTTTTATCAATCGTAAAACATTTTCCATTCGACCGATTTCTGACTTTTTTGTCAATCGACGTGGAATTTTATCAACTTTTGTTTTGTATACCAAAAGTTTGGCCGTTCGAAATTTCATGAGCAAACTCTGAATTCATGTGATTGGGACCCAAATAGACCAATTTAAAACAAAAATTAAAACAAAAACCAATTTCTGAAATTTTTTCAATCAACGCGGAGTTGTATTAACTTTAGTTTTGTACATAGTGACTTTCGGCGATAAATTGACAGTTGTGGAACTAAAAGTCAAAACCCGAAAAAAGTCCAAAAACTCCGAGGTTTTTGAGCTCCCAAAACTTTTGCCGTTCGAAATGTTATGTGCGAACCCTGATTTTATGTGATTGGTTCCCAAATAGACCGATTAAAACAATGAAATCTTATACAACACCATTTGCAAGATAAATTCCTCTAACTACTGGTCTGTACAGCAGATGAACCGTGAAGAACATCTGAAGTAACCACTACATTTTTTCACCTTCAAAGTGCTCCAGTTTATGAACCGAATAAGATTTTTTCGGAAATTCGCTCTTATAGCAATTCTGCATGGGAACCCCCCCCCCCCCTACAGACCACCGCCCCCCCCCCCCTGGTACGGTTCTAGATCCGCCACTGGATAGGGGTATTTACTTATTTTATATTTTACCCTATAAATTCGATAAAATGAGAAAAATCCGTTAGACATTGTGCAACGTCGCATCTCACTCCTCAACATGGCTTTCGTGTTGGCTCTACCAAGGAAACTTACCTTTCCATACCCAACACTCGAATTGCCAAAAATAGTTCAACCAATAATAGCATGCGAACTTGAAGAGATAGCAACTCCCTTCCCATGGAACCCATTGAATCTGTTTCTCAAACAAATCTGTTGAATGAAAATGAATGAACATATTTTTCAGTGTATCACTAAGCTCGACTTAGTGGGTTCACAATAACTGAAGGTGATTCAATTCGTGTTTTTCTGGAGGTTAGCCTCGGCAGGGGATCACTTAACTGATCTAGACAATCAAAAACTGCTCATGAATTGATTCACCTTCCCTCCTTCCATATTCAATTCAAAAATAAAAACGTTGTAAAATTATAATATAATTAATATATTATATTTCCGACCCATATATGACATTATAATATAATATATGTATGGGCTTTATAATCTTCAGGGCATAATGGGCTGCATCCTTCCGTTTGATCTGCAAATTGTTTCACAAACGCATGGTCGCTCTTGCTCTATTGGAGCAGCCAGTAGAAAATGTTCTTCTACTTTTCAA
Organism: Stenodema calcarata; assembly: GCA_963920205.1. NCBI lineage: Eukaryota > Metazoa > Arthropoda > Insecta > Hemiptera > Miridae > Stenodema > Stenodema calcarata. The sequence continues at coordinate 11,243,185 of OY986048.1, read as the reverse complement.
TTATGTCAATCAGGAAGAAGGTCGAGTTAGAGCACAACGTGCAACACAAAACGATGGTATCAAACGAAGAAAATTCATCAGGACCCATCCGCAAAGCGAATAATAACGAATTTAAAATGTCTCTTACCTTAATTCTTGAGAATTCTACACATTGGCTTACAACTGGAATTCTTCAAGGCATAGTGAAAATGATCTTTCTATGCGAAACATACTCCCGGGTGAGTATTAGTATTGCTAATAACATTCACTGCACTACTTACCCATTACGTCTTGATCTTTAAGAGGATCAGGAGCTGCAAGACACAAGAAAAAACTCTAGAGCATATTAAAGTTGAACAATAATCTATCTAAACATTTTATTTTATTTAGCTACTATACTGTATGGTTTTGATTAAAATTAATATACCAGTGTGTACGGGTCGAAGAATTTCAAATCAACTGAGAGTGGAATTAACATTCCTAGTGGTGGTCACGGAATTTGTGATGAGTGTACTTGAGGAATTCGATGTTGGTAGGCAGTGAGTGGTAAACCCAATCATGTATGATTCTAAGTGTAATGTACGTCCTCCTTCAAATAGGCTTCTAGGGAATAATTATTGTACTCGTATTTACCTAAAGCATTTGAATCCGTTTTTGGTTTGGCTGACGTAAATAGTTTAAAAATCGTTTTTCTACACGTTATAATTTCTTTTGAGGGGAGTGAGCGTGGGTTAACCACGAGGCTAAGGTGCCCAAGTCGTTCGCTCATTTGCTGAAGAAGCAAATTGCGGTTAGAACAATAGCAGTCTGCGCATGTGCTCTCCTTTAAATTTGAATCGTGGATACTTCTAAATCCCATTTATTTAAAGTATCTCAATAAAAAATGTATATCCCAAAACCATTTCTTGTTTGAATCAGCTGTTCCCGAATATCAAAATAGGCCTAATTCTTTGTTCTGGTGTTTGATTCACGCTCATGTTGACGATTTTTTCTCGGTTCTACCTTCGAGCCCTCATTGTGGCCAACGGTCCGGGTGGTTTCTTGAAAATTAGTCCGAAGCAAACTCTAATTTGAATAAAACACGTTTCGTAAGTTGTTCTTTGACCACTAGCATCCTTTCCTATCGGCCTGGGGTTATTTTATTTGAATAATTACGGACCAAGCCCAATTAAACTTCGGATACAAATACATCAGAAACAAATAGATTGAATGGCTCCGCCAATTTGTCCATACCTATCGCAGCCAACGAACCTCAAATTAAATTAATAAAAAATAATTAAAATTCAATTCAATTCAATAAATTGGAAATTTATTGTCTGCTAATTAAAACGCCCATGGTGCTACTCCGATTGTGCTAACTCTCAAACACGCTGGCTGCGATAGGTATGGAATAATACAGATGAACAAAATGACCCCCCCCCCTCCACCTCATCGCCAGCCGGCCATCACGCAAAGCTTAGTCGAAGGTAATTGGCCGCATGATGCGAGAGAATGAGATGGCCGAGCACTTAGATGGATTCAGGAAAAGCTTGTTTGAGGAGCACCAAGATTCAAGCCCGTATAAGGCTTCCTGCAGCGCCACGCAATCAGACTGGGAGTTGATATGGCGGAAGATGTTCAAGTCATCGGCAAAGAGCAAATAGTGAGCACCAGGATTGAAAGCATCAACTACACTAGCAGGAAGCACAACGGGCCAACATGGCTACCCTGCGGAATCCCTAAAGTGAGACGACAAGGTGCCCTGGACGCGAACCATGAGGCGACGCTGGTCGAGATTGCTAATCATGGAGCTCAAGGAGATTTGTGTCAGTTGACCGCCCCTTCAAGAACCCATGCTGCTCCAAGGTGATATAGGAAGAAAATGCGGCAGATAGTTGGGCAACGTCAACTTTTCCAGGACCTTGGGGGTGGCAGAGAGAGAACAAACGGGACGGTATTCCTTGATCGATTCTGAAAATAAGTTTTATAATAAGTTTCAAGGATCATAGCCGCTCTGAATGCCGAATTTCATAGTTCTCCGTTTATTTTAAATGGGCAAAAAGAGTGTACGGCTTACGTACTTGAACCCACCTATTTTGAGGGGCGGCTGAAAATTTGTTTTCTTGGTAGAATCCAACAGTCAATTATTGCAAATCCTGAGATACGACACCACACTGAGTGTACCATTTTTTTTCTTATCAATTGACAAGCTTTCATTAAAACATGTATTCAGTTTGCCTACCCACGTGGTAGGCTCAAAACCGAATAGCATACCCCGATTTTGACGTATGATTCATGTTGTAAGACCGTCACAAATGGTACAATGTACACTTATCAAAAGTGTGCTTTTCTCTCAAGAATTACAAAACGGAAAACACGAGTATTGGGGCACCCCGGAAGGGTCGAGCCTGAACCACTTATTACCACATAAATTGTGCTCCAAGGAGACACCAACGATCAAGGATGATGGAGATTGATATTACTTGGTCTAAGAAAACTTACGGTGCGGTAGAGAACAGGCTATACTGCCTCCTGCAAAACAAAATCGTCCTGCAATAAAGATACAAACAATTATGTCTTCTACTTACAGTATCAAACTTACCTTAGTTCTACTCTATTCCAAAATGTATGGAACATGCCAAAATAAAACAAATAACGTTGAGGTTAAGGTGAGGTACTCAGTAGAATCACTTGCCTGCGAAGAGGATAGTGAAGATGGCGAAAACAACGTGAAGCCTCATATTAATGGATCTACCCTGAAGGTTCCCAACCGAGTGAGTGTGAATGAGACTATGACTGACTGCTATGACGCTGTAACGTCTATCATTCGTAAAAAAAATTTGTCAGCCCTGATAAGATCATCGGGTGATCTAAAACGATGCACGTGCGGCTTCTACATGGTAATGTTAAACTTGATGTCAACAAGTACAGGTCTATTTTACAATCGTTATCATTTCAACTTTATCCCAATGTAGCCGAATATGGTGCTGTGAAATACTGTCGACTCTAGTTGTGTCATGATCGAAGAGGTTCAAAGAAGATACGTTGTGCCATAAGAACGTTTTGCAGGGTGCTTGGTTTAGTGAACCTACAATTATTTTAACCATCTTTCCTTATTTTGGTTGATTTGGTATTTATTTATACATCGAGCGATTTCTATGTTCAACTGGCTCCACCATTGGTGCCATAACCATCTCATCCGATTTTATAAAGTTTGAAGCGATTCAGAATTCCAAAATGCGTAAAGAATAGCACCTACAACGTATTTTGGTATATTATCTTCCATAATGAACCATTGGAATTGACCAAAGAGAAATAGTTTTAACCCCCCCTCAAAATTGTGTGGTTTACGTTTAAAGATACGTAGATTCCAAAAATTGAATTAAAAAAAAAAGAAAAACTCTGCAAATTCTTGACACAACGGTTCATTATCTTCTTTGTACAGATCACCCTTCTGTCTAGATCACTAGGTCTAAATGTCTAGATCCTAAATGTTAGATGAATTATTATTATGAATTATCACTAATTATTAATAATTTTATCAAGTACCTAGCGAAAATTATAATAATTTATTGTTAGGTATTAATAATTTGTATTTATTGTTGATAATAATTATTATTAATTATGATTAATTAATACGATATAATTCTGGGGTTTTTAATACTACGTCGGTAATAATTTTTCTATAAAAGAAGTACCTACCAACAAACTTTCGAAATTACCTTCATTTCCGTAACAACAAACTCGACATCACTTAAGCCATATGATGTTCCAAAGAGCTTTTAGTATGAAAATGGACCTGTATTTCAACAGTTTGATTCACGATCGTGTTGTGAGGCACAATCTTTGAGCCGTCATTGTGAACGAACGGCTGGTCGTACAGAGCTGCGGATGGTCTTAAAAAATTCTATGGAACAAACTCTATCTAAATATGAAATAAAAAACATACCGTTTCATATGAATTTCTCGAGATATGAAATTTTCAAAATTTCAAAATTCGTTTTGAACCCCTTCCCCTTGACCTAGGGTTATGAAAAGTTTCGAGGACCATTGTGGGGTTGGTCGAAACCCATAAAAAAAAATTTCGTAATTTTAACTCAACGCTAACTGGGCAAAGTGGCGCGGACGGCGTACGGCGGACGGACGGATTTTTTTTTTTATTCGATTTTCTGAATCTACGTATCTTGAAACGTAAACCAACAAATTTTGAGGGGGGGTTAAAAAAATTTTTTCTTTGGGCGATTCCAATGGTTCATTATCGAAGATAATAAACCAAAAGGCAACACTTTGCCCAGTTGTTGTGCTAAAATTATGAAATTTGGTTTTGCGGGTTCGGACCAACCCCACAATGATCCTTAAAACTTTTAGTAACCCTAGGTCAAGGGGAAGGGGTTCAAAACAAATTTTGAAATTTTGAAAAATGCATGTCTCAAAAAATTCAGATGAAACGGTATAGTTTTTACTCTCATTTAAATAGAGTTTAGTTTATCCAAAACTCGAAAAATTCATATGAAACGGTATAGTTTTTAGTTCATATTTAGATAGAGTTCATTTTTTTAAATTTTTTAAGACCATCCACAGCTTTGTACGACCAGCCATTTGTTCACAATGAGGGCTCAAAGTTGGAGCAGATTGAAAGTCGCCAACAAGAGGGTGAATCATGCGGCAGCCTCTCGGGTCTATCTTCATACTTGCCCGGCTGATTCGAACCGCATATGGTTTTCAGATATAATTAATGATTATTAATAATAACTAACAATAATTAATAATATGATCATGATAATTCATAATAATAATTACTCTACCATTTAGTTTAGAAGGATTATCCTCACCAAGAAGAGAATTAACCGTTGTGTCAAGAATTTGCGTCTTGTAGTTAGTTTGGTGTATCATGATAACACATGACATGTTCTGCATCTGCTTGGTCTGTTGTCTGCTTGCCCATTTCCTTTAAATACTAGAGAAAGGGGCAGTGACCTAATGGCTGACTCAATTATCCTAACGATTTTGTTAGGTAAAGACATTTTGGGATATGACTGATCGAAGTATAGGAAGTTGTAAAATAGAAATAGGAAGTACTTTAAAGCAATTGCAATAGCTTTAATATGGGTACTCTACGTCATAAATAATTTCTACAACCCAACTCTTCCGCGAATATGGTCCAGTGAGTTGCGTATTACGAAAGAGTCTCCTCGCGGCATCGGAGAAATGTGGAGGGCAGGATAGCTGAGGATGAGAGTTACACGCACAGAGCAGGAACAAGGAAGAAAAGAAAGTTATGAGATCCGGGTTCGGGAGCGAGCGGTGAATGAAACGTTTCGTCAGAGCTGGCAAAGCGACAAGACGGGGAGCTAGCTTAGGGGGTCTACTTCGCAGTTATGATGGTGTGTTTTATTTTTTTTCATTAAAAATTTTTATTTTTTACAACTGCCCTTTGCATGAATTAACGATTCAGTGGATGCAAAAAGAAAAACTCGGCAAATCATCACTCAAGGTTTAGGTCTTCATTTCCATTCCCCGGTCATTCCCTAGATTCCTATTCATACCATCCAACAGGTATTCGGTAGGCCTCGCCTTTGAAATAGTTTTTAGTGAGTTGGGAACGACTATTTGTATGACCCTTCTCCGCTGACGTCAGTGCGTAAAATGACAGCCAGTGTACCTTTCATCCCGTTCTTCTCGTACAAGAACAGCTCCAGGGATGAGACATCATAAGACTTGGTGACGTCATAAATCCAATAATTGGAATCCACCCTTTCTAATAACATTTTCCGATGTAATGGCTCAATGATTAGTCCTCTGATGGTGACCCATAGGTAAATGTAATTCCGATGACTTTATAAATACCTACGAGGAAGTTATGTGCCAGAGAGTGGTAGACCTACTATGATTTCTCATGATACGGTGCCATTGAAATTTTTTTTACGTAATTTGGTTTATCTGTTCGGACCAACCCCACAATGATCCCCACAACTTTTCATAACCCTAGGTCAATGCGAAGGGGTTCAAAAAAATTTTGAAATTTTGAAAAATTCATACCTCGAAAAGTTCAGGAGAAACGGGATAGTTTTTAGTTGAATTCTGATGGATTTTATTTTTTATAATTTTTTAGGACCATTCGCAGCTTTGTACGACCTGCCGTTCGTTCACAATGAGGACTCAAAGTTGGAGCAGATCAAAAGTTGTCAACATGAGGGTGAATCATGCGGCCGTCTGACCCATACTGGCCCATTTGATTCGAACAGCACATGGTTTTCAGATATCGCGTTAATTAATAATAGTATTTAATAACCAACAATAATTATTAATCATTAACACTAATTAATAATAATTTACACTACCTACTTGATAATAATTATTAACAATTAATGATAATTCACAATAATAATTCATCTATAATTTTGTGATCTAGACAGAAGGGTGATCAGTACAAAGAAGATAATGAACCGTTGTGTCAAGAATTTGCAGAGTTTTTGAAAATGATTCAGTTAAGATTTTTGGAACATCCTGGATTCAATACCAAGTACATAATCACGTATTTATACAAGGCAAGATCGGCTCCCAAATAACTGTGTCAAACAGGTGCCTAACTTTATCGATCCTTCGTTGCTCGTAACCACATATTTTAGGTCGTAACAATCCATCAAACGTCCATCAAACGTCCATCAAAGAGTCGTAATGTCGTCCCAATGTGCCACTTGAGCAGAACAACAATTATCCTTATCATTTTACGAGCGCTCGCCTGGCTTATGGTGGAAGTCGCTCGAAAGATGGACGTATTTTTGGGTGTTTTTTTTAACCGTCTCTGGTAACTGTTTCTAACTGTTGGTAATCAATTTAACTCTTGGTAATTAATTTGCTAAGTAATTCTTGGTAATGTTTTTACGTTTCCATAACTATAATAACGATTCCCAAATGAGCTCTTCCTCCTCTTACAACTCGGCAAAGATCGAAATAATAATAACGGTATTATTTAACTTTTATTATGTAACGAATATCTCCAACGAAATGTTCATGTGCTACAGATAGTGTATAATTACAAATGTGTCATGAAGTGTTTATTGGAGGATTTGAAAGATACTTCAAACCTCATCCGGTGTTGTCCGTCGGTAGATGAAATGCGGCTGTCTATCTCGACCATTACTTTAAGTAAATACAACAATATCCGCGGACCGGCGACCACTTCATTCAATGCCTTATCTTCGAAACCTACATTTCCGAAAATCCAAGAGCACAATGACCATTTTCGTAAATACTTCGTATTTTTTGGGTGAGCCATGGTAGCTCCAAACAGATCTGTATGTATGGGATCCAAGTGTACTTTAGGGCGTGCACAGTGCTATAAGTTTGAAAAATTAGTTGACAACTCGTATGGACCCGCACAAACTCGTATGGACCCGCACAAACTCTGGATGTTTCATCAAAATCGGTTCGATACTACCGATTTTTCACAAATATCCCGACAAATGGACCCTTAGCCAAATTATATAATATATAATATTATTATATAATCTATATAACTAAATTTAGAGACCATTTTCGTGTTCCTTGGGTATTTTCGAAAATTTTCACAACAGTTATTCGTTTCTCGTGAAATGGAGTCGAACCCTTCTCCAGTATTTAAATGTTTCCGTGATCAGGGAAGGACATAGGGGGTTCACTTCCGGATCTGATGCATAGGGGTGGGGGTTTGTAGGGAAGCCGAAATATAAGAATCTTAAATTCTCGAAAACAGCTCGATGGATCGATTTTTTTCTCGTGTATTTAAATGTTTCCGTGACCGGGGAAGGACATAGGGGGGTTCACTTCCGGATCCGATGCATACAGGTGGGGGTTACAGGGCAGCCGAACTAATAAAATTTTAAATTCTCGAAAACGGCTCAATGTATCGAAATTTTCTCCCGTATTTAAATGTTTCTGTGACCGGGCTAGGACATCTAAAATCTGACCGAAATCTAAAAATCTTAAATTCTTCCTTCCCGTGAGACAACTGAATATTATGTTTGGTATTATAAGGGCTTGTGAGCTAATAAAATACATGCTAATGAGCTAAGTTGCTAATGCAATGATTTTTATCTTGAACGACGATACTTTTACGACTTGCATGGATTTTTGGGCGTAATTTGTTTTATTATATATGAACTATTGGAATATACAAGTAAAAAATTATTTTTAAACCCCCCTCTCGTCAAGCCGTCTGCGCCACTTTGCTCAGTTAGCGTCGTCTGAAATTAGGAAATTTGGTTTATGGGTTCGTAACAGCCCCAAAATGATCCTTAAACCGTTTCATAACCCTAGGTCAATGGGAAGGGGGTCAAAATGATTTTTGAAATTTTCAAAACGTCATATCTCGAACATTTCAAATAGTACAGTAGCTATAGCTTTTAGTTCACATTTAATTCAGAGAATTTTTTAAGACCACCCAGAGCTGTTTAAGACCGTCTATTCTTTCAGAGTGAGGGGTCGAAGGTTGAGTCAATCAAATACCGTCAATTTTTTTTTCTTTTTTTTTGTGATTTATTTATTGCAACTGAAAAATTGATACATTTTCATCTAGCAATATTTTATCTCATAATATATTAATTACTGTCTAGGGTAGGATTTTCACCAAAACCTAACCCTTGTTTGCAACATGATCACTGGAGTTCACTCCCACTACACAGAACTATAAATACCGTCAATAAGAGCGTGTATCAAACGGCGGGTAGTCGGGTCAACGATCATTCAGGGGAACAGCTGATTCAAACAACATTGTTTTGTCACATCGAGTTGCTCATCAGTAGGTACAAGTAGAAATCCCAGTATTATTTCAATACGAACTAACTCTCAGTAATATTTCATCAAATATAAATGTTCCAATTACGAGTATCATTATTATAAATAATTATTGATAATTATTGATACTTATAATTGATTGGCCAGCTAAAGTATCAATATAGTTTAGTCTAGGTGATTGATGAGCTAGTTACCACCCCTCTCACTCAGTATGAAATTACCATCTGTTCACCTATTTGAACAATATTTTAGCGCAATACACCAGTTGTTTCGTGTTGTTACTAGGTAGGTCTCACTAGGTACCTAATTGTATACAGAGCAATGATCTGGACAGAAGATCTGACAAAAGATAATAAACCGTTGTGGAAGAATTTTCAGAGTTTTTGGTTTATGAGCTTCGATTTTCTTTATACTCTGATATTTCAGGAACTATTCGTCAGCTGTACCGACAGCTGCCTGTACTAATTCCTAGGTCGTCCTATACATCGGAGACCAGACCTGACTTCGGTTACAGAGGGTTTTTCGTTGAGCACCTCGTGTGTTTTGTATTTTCATGTCAAGAGTTGTGAGCGACCAGTGTAATATGATGTTGAGGAGGTCAAGGCGGCGGTGCGGTCTGACTTGGGGGAGCTTTCACTTGACCCACCACCACCCGCATTCAGGGCCACCCGAGATCACCAATACAAACCATCCGTGCAACCCTTACGACCAGAAACATTGACGATTCCAATCATCCCATCGCTTGGCTCCGTGATGTTTCCACAAGCCCGGAAAAATTCGTAGACTACCAGAGAATTGTCGGGTTTGCTTTGTATTGCTTTGTATTTGCTTTGTATTGGCCGTGTTCATGTTGTCGATTTGATCTACCTAATCGACCCCCCCCCCCCCCCCCCTCGTGAACCTGGAAACTTCTGGGCGTTTGGCAATGCATTTTGGTTAATTATTTTTAATACAGAGCCTTAGGAATCGATTAAAAAATATATATATTGACCTGACCTTTTCCTCTTCCCAAATTTTCGATGCAGGGTACCCATATAGTAGAATACTGAAGGTCGGAAATATTTCCGGAAAAATTGGAAATATTTCCGAGGCCTAATATTGGAAATATTGGATAGATCGCTCTAACTTGGCTGCGAAGTTCGGAGGCCGTGCGCTGTCTTCTCTTGCCTTCTGGCGGCGCACAGTGGTAGGAAAACCGATTTTATGGGTGCGAAATTTTCTGAATACGGATTCTTTTAGGAAATTTTATGCTGAACGAAAAATTTCTATAAACATGGGGTCTAAAATCGACCCTATAATGTATCAATCATAATTTCATTAAAAGGTGCTCCTTGTTGGCAATGCAAGAGGTAGATGCAAACAAATGTTATTGCTGTTGCAAATAATGCAATATACTTGGTAATGCGACATTAAATATATAGGTAGTTCAGTAGTGTAATTACGCAATAGGTGAAACTCGGTTTTGCAGCACTGAAACAGTTAAAAAACAGTTAAGTTGCAGGTAGTAGCAGCTGATTTTGGTTTTAACCCCCTACAGGAACATTACTGAAGAGATCCATGAAAGGATCTTGTTTAAAATAAGTCAAGTTCACTTTTGGCAGACTTTGATAGTTTCGTAGGGTATGAAAAAAATTGTCTCCATTGTATCATTTTTCTAAATATTTTATTGCATGAAATATGTTTGTTATGTACCTATTTGGGGAGTATCCATCGTAGGTAGCACTAGAAATTTGTGAGTTAAACGGGCGAGCTTCTACTACTGAGAGGTACTTACCTAGTACGGATCGCTATTCCATCTGAACGGAATGCGCGTCCTAACGTGTTTATTGAGTGCGGATGGGAAGAAGGGATTTAAGCGTGAATTCTTGACACAACGGTTTATTATCTTCCTTGTGCAGATCACCCTTCTGTCTATACCAGTTCCAAATCGGCACCATACCATATTCTCACCGTACTCATAACATACCATACGAATTTCTTTCCTATCATACCATACTGTACTATACCAAATCATACATACAATAATATACCATACCATACTCATACCATGTCATACAAACCGAGTGAATATTGAAATGTCATCCATTTCTGACCTATATTTAAAATTTCAAGTCAATAGCTCATCATCAAAATTTAATTTGTATTATTACAGAAAGGTATTATTTAAACAATTTTACAGATGAGAAACCGAGTGAATATTGCAATGTGGTCTATCCCCGACTCACGGTTAAAATTTCTAGACTGTAGTTTACCGGGAAGATGAAAAAAGGTAGTTTTATTCTGGGCGTCTGGTGGTTGGGTCACATAACGGCCGTTTTCGACGCGAAAGTTTAGTGTTTTTCCTAAACCTTTGCGCGCTCACGGTGAACGAACGGCTGGTCGCACAAAAATCCAATTGGTCTTAAAAGATTCGTAATTTTTCAGGTCATTCAAAAGTGAACTAAAAATTACACCGTTTCATGGGAATTTTTAGAGATATGACATTGTCGAAATTTTAAAGTTTGCTTTGAACCCCTTCCCCTTGACCTAGGGTTATGAAAAGTTTCGAGGATCATTGTGGGGCTGGTTCAAACCCAGAAACCAAATTTTGTAATTTTAGCTCAACGCTAACTGGGCAAAGTGCCACGGACGGCGTACGGCGTACCGGGGACGGCGTACGGGGGACGGCGTACGGGGGACGGCGTACGGCGTACGGGTGACGGACGGATTTTTTTTAATTCGATTTTCTGAATCTACGTATCTTGAAACGTAAACCAACAAATTTTGAGGGGGGGTTAAAAAATTTTTTTCTTTGGGCGATTCCAATGGTTCATTATCGAAGATAATAAACCAAAAATGGGATTCTTGAGATTTTTGGGGCAAATAAGCCAAAATAACTAGGAAACTGTTAATTTATTCCGTATTCTATTCTGAAAACATTATTGGGACGGATAAAATCTACTGATATTTAATCTACTTTATTATCCTACGACTTACTGCCGAGGATGCTTTTGGGACGCAGACATCTTGAGCGGTACTTACCTCAGTGCGGATTTGGTCTCAATGTCGTTTGGGACTTGACGTTAACTTACTTAACTTCAGTTCTGTGCAAGGGACATTACATGGTCATGGAGTTGCGTCAGTCAAGACACACGTTATCGGGGATTATCACGGCTTGAGGCTTGAAAACTACGAAGTCAGCAGTCTAAGTTGGTTTACAGAGGAATTCGATGTAATCTTTCCACCTTTGCTTATTCAGCCTTTGAATGTTGTTGAGAGGGAATGCAAAGGAGTGTTTCTAGGCTACCGCATCATTAAATGATTTTGTACGGTGTAAAATATAGGACAAGAGACACGACCATCTACGAGCAGAGTCAGATACTTTCTCGAAGTTCGAAAATAGCAATGGTTTCATTAAAATAAGTTCAGCGTGATGTAAACAATAGTCCAAAACACTGCACTATAGCCTAAGTTTACGTCTGAAACAGTCCACCTCGTGAGTAATAAGGTCCATAGGTGAGAAATTGAAATAAATCAGTTGAATTCCAGACGAACACAAATCGAAGTGTTCCTAATTTTATATGAATTAATTGTTGAAGATGAATATTATTAATGGTTTTAAGAGCTAATGTTTGCCAATCAACCATTCTGACTGATAATCTAACAATATTTTTTAAAAAGTTTTCAAGATGAATGGATGAATATTTCCTTGTTTTATATCTTTAAAGGGACAATAATGACTTGTACCCTTTTGTACCCGAGCTAATTTTTCTATAATATAGAAAAATTAGATCGCACCTATATATTATATAATAGCTGCACCTTTTCCAATGATAATAAGACGTGTTATAACTCGCAAATAACTTTTTTTTCGAGGAGGGACTTTTTTGAAAAAAATTGATTCATTCATTCATTCATATAAATTTTATTCAGAAAATCCTGCAAATTTACTATGGTGCTAGACATCAACCTAACAATCAAAAATTAACAAGTCTGCACATTTTTGATTTAACAGCACTAACCGTCTTAACTAAATAAAAAAATGTACAGTCATGTTAATTTTTTTATTGCTGGATTAATGTGTAACACGATAGTTAATATACGAGAATTTCTGAATAAAATTTATATGAATGAATAAATTTTATTCAGAAACTCCTGTAAATTCACTATCGTGTTACACATTAATCTAACTATCAGAAATTAGATGAATGTGATAGCGAATATACGAGTGAATATAATGTGATTAACACGATAGTAAGTATACGAGATTTTCTGAATAAAATTTATAGGAAGCCTGCCTAGCCTTTGTTTTCAAGTTTGCCACTTATTCTCTTTGATTAAATTTTTAATTAATAAAATTGTTTTATTCTATAATTACATGTTGTAATTGGTCGATACAGATGTAAAATGGACGAAAAATAATTTTTTCCAGCTAGATTCGTGAAACGACACACTGTGCGATGGTTAGTTCTCAATTTCATAGAATATAAAAACCGAGATGCAGTGAAAAGAACTAGGTACTATTATATTAATTTAATTATTCGCGCTGAGAACGGGTTGTCAGAATATGTTTTAGTTATTACTAAAGGTCTGGTATGTCATTTCCATGGGTCTACTGTAGTAATGTGTCGATACCAAAACTTGAATCTCGAAACCATCAGAACTTTAGAAAAGTTCTGGTTTCGATGTTCGATTGGCGAGTTTCGAGAACCGAAACTCGGAACTGTCGGGATTTTTCATATCTCGTGAATGCTTTTGCAAAATAAAACTAGTTGATATTAATATTATAGCAATAGGTATATTACCTATTGCTATAAATTTTTTGTTCTTCCTACAGTAGATCTAATTATCATTATACCATAATAATTAATAATATGTTGATTTCAAAACATAAAAACCAAGAAAAGATTAATTGAGTATTTAATACTCAATCCAAAACAATTAATCTTTTCTTGGTTTTTATGTTTTGAAATCAACATATTATTAATTATTATGGTATAATGATAATTAGATCTACTGTAGGAAGAACAAAAAATTTATAGCAATAGGTAATATACCTATTGCTATAATATTAATATCAACTAGTTTTATTTTGCAAAAGCATTCACGAGATATGAAAAATCCCGACATTTACTTCTGAAAGAGAAATTCTAATCAAAATATATAATTAGGCTACCAACAATTATTGATTCACTGGTGGTTATGAAACTAATATAGTTTTTTAGGCTACTTTGTGAGTGATGGTTACTAGTTAAATGGTTTATTTGGAGTGATTGGATTTACTTTTCATTACCATAAACAGGCATGAAAATACCTAGGCTTTATGCATGTTGTAGTCCAGAGACTACAACTCCAGGTTCACTGGAATTACTCCAGGTTCACTGGTGGTGAGTAACCTGTTTAAATGTATAGCGAGTTGAGTGTCGAGATTCGAGGTCGCTTTTTTCAAATTTTGGTTCCGATTTTGATATTTGAAATTCCTGGTTCTGACCATCTAATCCACTGTGGATGGACAAAATAATGGTCCTGAAGTGTCTAGGGGAGTTCAAATACCTCTCATCCGTGTGCAAACCTTAAATTCTGTTACTAGTATTTTCCCACTCACTAAGTCATAAAAATTGTCTGGAGATGGTTCATTCTGCTTGGTATGATGATGTGTATGAACAATAGAAAACGTTAGGCGCCTTGTCACTGCGGTCCGGGCATGCACTAAACGTGTAATGACATGATCAATTTGAATTTTAAAAAACCCTCGATTGTGTTTACTGGGTTTTTTAAATTTTTCAAAATGGAATGGGGTTTTTGGGAATGGGTTTTTTAATGTGTTGCAAATGGAATTTGATGATTGCTAAGTGGAATTTAAAGATTTTGTAATAAATTTCCAAATGATCCGAACACATTTCAACATTTTGTTGGTAGATTTAAAAAGATAGCGTACCTACACATTCAATTCGGGACTGTTGGATGGAGTTTGTTGTTTGAAAAAAATACTGCCCGTTCTTTGCTGCTTAGTTCCTACCGCGCTCCAATTGAAATTGGTCTTCAGCTGGAAAACTTATTTTGAGTAAAAGAATGTGCCCAAACTTTTGGAATTTTTTTGAGATCTTCGGTCTTTGAGAGTCGTATAATAAAAATTGCATTGACGACGTTTTTTCCTGAGAATCAAGCAATCAGAGTTTGTTTTTAGAAAAAATAGTCATTATCTGATTACATATGTAGATGTTTATAATTTAGTGACTCACCACAGAAGCTTGTGGAATTATTTGTTGGAATTATCGATTGGTAGATCATGAAAAATTGAGTAAATAAATAACAAAATCAATCACTTTTCAGATCGTATGGAAATTGAAATAACAAAACATTAAGGTTTCAGGGAAACCTACAAGGCTGGTTATGTGATTGTATACACTCGCAGACCGTACGCCATTCTCATAAACAACATTAATTCAACCTACCGTTCATCGCCTTAGAGTCTTTTGTTGGCTTAATTCAGATAACGAGGGTCGAAACGAGTCGAGCTGGAGTGCATTTTCGAATTCAAGACAAATAATTGTACAAGAGTACCGCGGTTCAGATAAACCAAATCCCCGTACCACACGTCTCAGTGGTTCGGAAACAAAGGATGGCGGTTGACTCATCAACCGATCAGTTCGTTAAAACACGTTCCTTGAGTGAACTGACAAAACATTGAGATAGTTCAAGATATTCAAGCCGATGGTGCATGGAGATGACTAACAATTCATAACCATTTAACAATACTTGGCGTAACAAAATACTAATAGTACCCAACAATGTTATCTAGGAACGCGGTAGCGTTCCGCCCCGCCAAGCAAAGAAGTTGAGAAAACGAACGGTGCCGAGTGTATGTTTACCGGACGTCACGAAACGCGTTTTCGAGGTATCCATATCTCTGCTCCTATTTGACCGATCAACTTGAAAATTAGTGTGGGTCTTCTTTGAGTGTATATTAGAAAGCCCTGAAAGTTTCAAATCGATAGGTCTAAAGGGAGCCGAGTTATATAACTTCAAAAACCAATTACCATGTTTTTCTACTTTTTCAGTCGGTCAAGGCTACAGCCTCTCCACCTTCGCCGATTGACTTGAAATTTTGCACGGCGCTTCGTTTCAAGTGTAGCAAGTGCCTTTTGAAAGATTCAAGTCGATATCTTTAAAGGGAGCCGAGTTATATAACTTCAAAAACCCGGTTTTCCACCCTTAACCTGTTCTTCTTCTCCTTAATCAGTTAGGCATTTCCACCTTCACGGATTGACTTGAAATTTTGCACAGAGCTTCGTTTCAACATCAGACAGTGCCTTTTGAAAGGTTTAACCCATTATCTCAACCCAAAAACTTTTAGAACCAAAAAACTGAAATTTAGGCTAATTTTGGCAACTTTGACGAGTCTACAGCCTGGGTAACCGGACCAATCGACTTGAAATTTTGCATAGACCTTCTTTATAAAATGACCCACTTCAACAACAAAAAGATGTGATATCCCCCCAAAAAACACTCCGTGTAAAAATCACCCCGCCTCGCAAATATCATTCTACAGAGGCCGGAAAAAGTTATGATATCCACTTTCCCCGCCCGCCCTTTTCCTCATTAAGGAGCTAAGTATAATGAAAAGCTTAACCACTTCACAAGCACCGTACCCCTTTCGAAATCTCCCCTTGGCGCTATTGCGAGACGTTTTTATTACTTCCACAAGCAACTAATACTTGTATAAAACGTTAACCACCATCAAGTATTAGTTGCTTGTGGAAGTAATAAAAACGTCTCGCAATAGCGCCAAGGGGAGATTTCGAAAGGGGTACGGTGCTTGTGAAGTGGTTAAGCTTTTCATTATACTTAGCTCCTTAATGAGGAAAAGGGCGGGCGGGGAAAGTGGATATCATAACTTTTTCCGGCCTCTGTAGAATAATATTTGCGAGGCGGGGTGATTTTTACACGGAGTGTTTTTTGGGGGGATTAAGATATACGAGATGTCCCACCTATATCTACATAATTATTAGGTGCACACATTTGATATAATTGAACTTCATTGTCGAATTATACGGTAAGCACCCTAAACAGATGTGTATTCACAAGGTTATCATGAACTTATGAAGTAGGTACCCACTAGAATGTTTTCTTTAATCGAGTTTCACCATCGTATTGTACCAAACTCTCTCAATACATGAACTAAATATAAAAAATAAACTACAGAATTTCCAAACCCGAAGAGTCCATACAAATTCCAAAACAAAAAGTGTTTTAAATTCAACGGTAAAACTCTGCAAATTCTTGACACAACGGTTCATTATCTTCTTTGTACAGATCACCCTTCTGTCTAGATCACTAGGTCTGAATGTCTATATCCTAAATGTTAGATTAATTATTATTATCAATTATCACTAATTATTAACAATTCTATCAAGTACCTAGTGAAAATTATTATAATTTATTGTTAGGTATTAATAATTCGTATTTATTATTAATAATAATTATTATTAATTATGATCAATTAATACGATATGATTCTGGGGTTTTTAATACTACGTCGGTAATAATAATTATTACCGATTATTACCGAAAATTATTTTTATTACCGAAAATTATTTTTCTATAAAAGAAGTACCTACCAACAAACATTCGAAATTACCTTCATTTCAGTAGCACAAAACGCACCTCAGAACAACAAACTCGACATCACTTAAGCCATATGATGTTCCAAAGAGCTTGTTAGTATGAAAATGGACCTGTATTTCAACAGTTTGAGTCAAGATCGTGTTGTGAGGCACAATCTTTGAGCCGTCATTGTGAACGAACGGCTGGTCGTACAAAGCTGCGGATGGTCTTAAAAAATTCTACGGAACAAACTCTATCTAAATATGAAATAAAACTCTGCAAATTCTTGACACAACGGTTTATTATCTTCCTTGTGCAGATCACCCTTCTGTCTACACCAGACTGTGTTGCAAATCGGCACCATACCATATTCTCACCGTACTCATACCATACCATACGAATTTCTTTCCTATCATACCATACTGTACTATACCAAATCATACATACAATAATATACCATACCATACTCATACCATGTCATACAAACCGAGTGAATATTGAAATGTCGTCCATTTCTGACCTATATTTAAAATTTCAAGTATCTAGCTCATCATCAAAATTTAATTTGTTTAAACAAATAGGTATTATTTAAACAATTTTACAGACAAGAAAACGAGTGAATATTGCATTGTGATCCAGTTCTGAACTATTTTTAAAATTTCAAGTCAACAGCTCATCATCAAAATTAAATTTGTATTATTACAAAAAGGTATTATTTAAACAATTTTACAGATGAGAAACCGAGTGAATATTGCAATGTGGTCTATCCCCGACTCACGGTTAAAATTTCTAGACTGTAGTTTACCGGGAAGATGAAAAACGTAGTTTTATTCTGGGCGTCTGGAGGTTGGGTCACATAACGGCCGTTTTCGACGCGAAAGTTTAGTGTTTTTCCTAAACCTTTGCGCGCTCACTGTGAACGAACGGCTGGTCGCACAAAAATCCAATTGGTCTTAAAAGATTCGTAATTTTTCAGGTCATTCAAAAGTGAACTAAAAATTACACGGTTCAGTTGAATATTTGGAGATATGACATCGTCGAAATTTTAAATTTCGTTTTGAACCCCTTCCCCTTGACCTAGGGTTATGAAAAGTTTCGAGGATCATTGTGGGGCTGGTCCTAACCCAGAAACCAAATTTCGTAATTTTAGCTCAACGCTAACTGGGCAAAGTGCCACGGACGGCGGACGGCGGACGGGGGACGGCGGACGGGGGACGGCGGACGGCGTACGGCGGACGGACGGATTTTTTTTTATTCGATTTTCTGAATCTACGTATCTTGAAACGTAAACCAACAAATTTTGAGGGGGGGTTAAAAAATTTTTTTCTTTGGGCGATTCCAATGGTTCATTATCGAAGATAATAAACCAAAAAACATACCGTTTAATGGGAATTTTTCGAGATATGGAATTTTCAAAATTTCAAAATTCGTTTTGAACCCCTTCCCCTTGACCTAGGGTTATGAAAAGTTTCGAGGACCATTGTGGGGCTGGTCCAAACCCAGAAACCAAATTTCGTAATTTTAACTCAACGCTAACTGGGCAAAGTGGCGCGGACGGCGGACGGCGGACGGCGTACGGCGTACGGCGTACGGCGGACGGACGGATTTTTTTTTATTCGATTTTCTGAATCTACGTATCTTGAAACGTAAACCAACAAATTTTGAGGGGGGGTTAAAATTTTTTTTTCTTTGGGCGATTCCAATGGTTCATTATCGAAGATAATAAACCAAAAACTCTGCAAATTCTTGACACAACGGTTTATTATCTTCCTTGTGCAGATCACCCTTCTGTCTATACCAGACTGTATTGCAAATCGGCACCATACCATATTCTCACCGTACTCATACCATACCATACGAATTTCTTTCCTATCATACCATACTGTATTATACCAAATCATACATACAATAATATACCATACCATACTCATACCATGTCATACAAACCGAGTGAATAATGAAATGTCATCCATTTCAGACCTATATTTAAAATTTCAAGTATCTAGCTCATCATCAACATTTAATTTGTTTAAACAAATAGGTATTATTTAAACAATTTTACAGACAAGAAACCGAGTGAATATTGCATTGTTATCCAGTTCTAACCTATTTTTAAAATTTCAAGTCAATAGCTCATCATCAAAATTTAATTTGTATTATTACAAAAAGGTATTATTTAAACAATTTTACAGATGAGAAACCGAGTAAATATTGCA
Organism: Stenodema calcarata; assembly: GCA_963920205.1. Taxonomy (NCBI): domain Eukaryota; kingdom Metazoa; phylum Arthropoda; class Insecta; order Hemiptera; family Miridae; genus Stenodema; species Stenodema calcarata. Next base: position 11,223,650 of record OY986048.1, on the reverse strand, counting down.
ATGTGGTCTATCCCCGACTCACGGTTAAAATTTCTAGACTGTAGTTTACCGGGAAGATGAAAAAAGGTAGTTTTATTCTGGGCGTCTGGGGGTTAACGGCCGTTTTCGACGCGAAAGTTTAGTGTTTTTCCTAAACCTTTGCGCGCTCACAAAAATCCAATTGGTCTTAAAAGATTCGTAATTTTTCAGGTCATTCAAAAGTGAACTAAACATTACACGGTTCAGTTAAATATTTGGAGATATGACATTGTCGAAATTTTAAATTTCGTTTTGAACCCCTTCCCCTTGACCTAGGGTTATGAAAAGTTTCGAGGATCATTGTGGGGCTGGTCCAAACCCAGAAACCAAATTTCGTAATTTTAGCTCAACGCTAACTGGGCAAAACGGCGTGGACGGCGGACGGCGGACGGGGGACGGCGTACGGCGTACGGCGTACGGTGTACGGCGTACGGCGTACGGCGTACGGCGGACGGACGGATTTTTTTTTATTCGATTTTCTGAATCTACGTGTCTTGAAACGTAAACCAACAAATTTTGAGGGGGGGTTAAAAATTTTTTTTCTTTGGGCGATTCCAATGGTTCATTATCGAAGATAATAAACCAAAACTAAAGAGACGAAATTATGTGATATTATATTTCCAACGTCACTTTCATGCGTGGTTTCGTATTATATTTTTGGACATTTGGAATAGAACAAGAAACGCTGCATATTTTCATGCATCCTTTTTGGTTTATTATCTTCGATAATGAACCATTGGAATCGCCCAAAGAAAAAAAAATTTTAACCCCCCCTCAAAATTTGTTGGTTTACGTTTCAAGACACGTAGATTCAGAAAATCGAATAAAAAAAAATCCGTCCGTCCGCCGTACGCCGTACGCCGTCCGCCGTCCCCCGTCCGCCGTCCGTGGCACTTTGCCCAGTTAGCGTTGAGCTAAAATTACGAAATTTGGTTTCTGGGTTTGGACCAGCCCCACAATGATCCTCGAAACTTTTCATAACCCTAGGTCAAGGAGAAGGGGTTCAAAACGAAATTTAAAATTTCGACAATGTCATATCTCAAAATATTTAACTGAAACGTGTAATTTTCAGTTCACTTTTGAATGACCTGAAAAATTACGAATCTTTTAAGACCAATTGGATTTTTGTGCGACCAGCCGTTCGTTCACAGTGAGCGCGCAAAGGTTTAGGAAAAACACTAATCTTTCGCGTCGAAAACGGCCGTTATGTGACCCAACCCTCAGACGCCCAGAATAAAACTACCTTTTGTCATCTTCCCGGTAAACTACAGTCTAGAAATTTTAACCGTGAGTCGGGGATAGACCACATTGCAATATTTACTCGGTTTCTCATCTGTAAAATTGTTTAAATAATACCTTTTTGTTTAAACAAATTAAATTTTGATGATGAGCTAGATACTTGAAATTTTAAATATAGGTCAGAAATGGATGACATTTCAATATTCACTCGGTTTGTATGACATGGTATGAGTATGGTAAGGTATATTATTGTATGTATGATTTAGTACAGTATGATAAGACAGAAAAGAAATTCGTATGGTATGGTATGAGTACGGTGAGAATATGGTATGGTGCCGATTTGCAACACAGTCTGGTATAGACAGAAGGGTGATCTGCACAAGGAAGATAATAAACCGTTGTGTCAAGAATTTGCAGAGTTTCTTAAATAGATCGTTGCGATTCCTATAACATACAAAATAATTGGACTGATGCATTGCATGTTCGTTCGGGAATGTGATCAGATGATAAGGGTAGTCGGTAACTAGCTCGCTGATGGTCTACAATTTATTTATATGAGTTATGTATGAAACATTTATATAGACAATACATTTTTAAACAATGGGGTTAACCAATTAAATTGGTTAATTTTAATTAAATTGGTTAAGAAAATTTTTCTTTTCAATCTTCGATATACTGCACCAAAAACCTCTGCAATTCTTGACATAACGGTTTATTATCTTTTTGTGCAAACTGGCAAACTCCGATTCTTTGTCCCTACAAGTGTTCATGTAATTTTACACCATTAATAAATCGTGTACAGTTCTCTCCAAAACTGTGAACTTGGCACGCGCCAACATCCCTATAGTCAACGGTTCTCGACATAGCATTGATGACTGCGCTGGCCTGATAGCAATCGATAACTAAGTGAACGTGACAAAATCTACACGCGCGTGCAGTTACGATCGTAACACCATTTTTTCACGGTCAATCGCATCATTAAGTTTTGAATAAAGAGACATATCTCTTAAAGAGATACAACAGAAAGAGATTATGATATTTTCCTTTGACACCATTTGATGTCATACTTTGTCAAGGCAAATAAATGTTTTTTTTTTTTTTTTTTTTTTTTTTCTTTCAAATGATTTATTGCACCAAGTAACAACTTATTAGCAACATATTTTTGACATATATGTGAATTGGTTGTAGTACAACTTAGATACTTAACTAAGCCGCTTATAGTTTTGAAAGTTAGGAGTGCAATTTTGTGCACTTAAACCGATCACTGATTTCACTGAACGGACTTATCGCGAGAACACCTTCACTCACTTCCACAGGTCATGAGGCTTCTTTCTCTTGAGACGTCTGAGTAGGTCGTCAACGTCGAGCAGCTGGACAGCTTCTTCATTGACGTGTACTTGTAACCGCTTGTGATGGGCTATGGCTTGAACCTTGATGACTTCATTGACAGTTGGTATGCGAAGTTCTTTGTGTAGCCGGACATTTCTGGTGTACCGGTAGGCGTCCACACAACATCTCAGCACATTGTTTTGGAAACGTTGGATAATATCGCGGTTACTTTGAGCGGTGCAGCCCCACAACTGCACTCCGTAAGTCCAGACAGGCTTGAGGACTTGATTGTACAGGGTTAATTTGTTCTGGATCGACATTTTTGAGCGTCGGCCCATTAACCAGTACATTTTCCTGAACTTAAGCACCAGTTCTTCTTTTTTCTTCTTGACATGCGCCTTCCAGCGCAATTTAGCATCCAGGGTCATGCCCAGGTATTTAGCTTCATTGGCGTGCGGTATAGTCTTGCCGTTGAGATGAAGGGGGAAATAGTCGAGCTTACGATTGGTAAAGTCGACATGAACTGATTTCGCTTCATTCATCTTGATCCTCCATTTTGATGTCCATTCTTGGAGTTTCTTAATAGATCTTCTGAGCTTGGGAATCGTCACGTGATTTGTTTCACCAACTGCAAGGACAGCTGTGTCATCTGCAAACGTTGCTATTGTATTCTCCTCTCGTTCTGGCATATCGCTGGTGAACAGGACGTACAGGAGTGGGCCAAGTACACTTCCTTGGGGAACTCCAGCGTGTATTTGGTGCACTTCTGAGTAGGCATCTTCATGCTTTACCCTGAAGAATCGATCTGATAGATAGGATTGCAATAATTCAGCATATTTTGCTGGCAACATTCTTCGGAGCTTGTGGTTTAGTCCATCGTGCCAAACTTTGTCAAACGCTTGGGTTACGTCGAGAAAGATGGCCGAGCAAACTTGCTTGTTTTCTAGTGCCTCCTCAATCACACTCGTAATTCGATGCACCTGGTCAATGGTAGAGTGCTTTTGTCGGAAACCAAATTGATGAGAAGGGACCAGATTGCGTTCTTCTACGACTGACATCAGCCGCTTGTGGATGAGCTTCTCAAATAGTTTTGATAATACTGGAAGAAGGGATATTGGCCGGTAGGATGTTAATTTTTCGGCTGGCTTACCAGGTTTCTGAATCATGATCACTTCAGCTAATTTCCACAATTGAGGTACATAACGAAGTTTGATAGCGGCATTGATTATTTTGGTGACTTTCATTAGGACCTTCCGTGGGAGGTTTTTAAGGATATGCCCCGTGATCAGGTCGTACCCAGGAGCCTTTTTTGGATTGATTTCATTAAGGATGGTTTCTTGAACTTCTTTAACCGTCACTGGGGGTATTTCGATTTCATGATCTGTTACAATAACCTCTTCCAGTGGTTCCTCATCTGGGTCTCCAGGATTTGGTCTGAAGATGTCGGCCAGATAACGGGCAAATGCATCAGCCTTCTCTTGGTTGGACTTGATCCACTTCCCGATAGTTTCATCTTTGATTGGTGGTGCTTGGACGATAGGACGTTTGAGATGCTTAGTAGCTCTCCACAGGGAATAATCAGCGTCACGATTGATGGCAAGGGAAGTGATGAATTCTTCTTGCGTTTCCTCTTTGATCTCTTTAATCATATCACGAAGTTCACTGGCATATAGATACCATATTGCCTTGTCGTCTGGAATACGCGTTTGCTGCCATTTACGCCTAGCTCTGCGCTTCTTCTTGATCATGGTAAGAACTTCACATGGGTAGTTGAACCCTTTGAGTTTCTTGACCACCTCAGGGGTGTTTTCCCACGCGACCGTTTGGATGTTATATACGAGTTGTTCAAGTTCCCGATCGATGTCTGCAGGACATTCAAGGACATCATTTAGATAGATGTACTGGTTGATGTCTATTTTGAATGTACCCCAATCCGTCTTTTTATTGACAAGTACTGGATTGTTTGGTTTCTGAATGATTCGTTCACTCAGTGTTAGGATGATTGGTGAATGATCTGAGCTGAGATCAAAGCACTCATCCACAAGAGCGTAGTTAGCCGAGATATTTCTCATAATGAAGAAGTCAATTAGGTCAGGTTTTTTATTTATGTCGGTGGGCCAGTATGTTGGCGTTCCAGTTGAGTATGGTTCACAATTGTGGCTGGCCATATATTGGGACAACTCCCGTCCTTTTGCCGTAGTGACACGAGAGCCCCAACATGTGTTTTTCGCGTTGAAGTCTCCACCAATAATGAATCGATTTCCTAAGAGTTCGAATGCATCAGTGTAGTCTTCTTGTTTGATATTGTGCTTTGGAGGACAGTAAATACTTGCTATCGAAGTCTCATAAGACTTGGTTTTAATGGAAATTGCACATATCTGAAACATCTGCGTCTCAATCTTTGCACATTCATAATGTTTCAAATTTTCACGGATCAATATAGCGCTGCCCCCTCGTGCTTTATTGCTAGGGTGGAGGGCATTATAACATTTGTATCCTTTTATTTTAAAATATGACTCTTTTGTGAAGTGCGTCTCTGAAATTAAACAAATATCTATATTACTGAAGTTCAGAACCAACTCAAGCTCTAGCTTCCGCCCATTGAGCCCGTTAGCATTCCAAGCCATGATTCTGAGGCTATTCATTGTGATTGCTTGGTAGAACGGCTAGGCTTTGACTTGCTCTCCAAAGCCTCAATTTTCTGACTCAAGGAGAGCATTTGCTGTTGCATTTGACCAAACTGAGTGACCAGAGTCTGCAACATGCTCTCCATGGATTTCGCTGGCTGTTGAGATACTGGCTGAGCACTGCCGGATTTTGTTGCCTGCGCATATGATTTTGTGTGCCCAAAGTAGCGATTTACACTTAAGATCGGGGTTTTAGAGGTAAATTTCACCTTTTTAGTAGTTCCACTTTGATCTGGGCTCTTCTGATTTCCACTTGAAGTAGCGGTTGGCTGAGCACTGTTCCCAATATGTCTCGGCTGACTGGAAAAGCTAGGATGATCCTTTGCTGCTCTGATTTTAACTGTATGTTCTTTAGCCGCAGCCACGAAGACTGGGCACCGGCGGTAATTTGCAGTATGTTCTCCACTGCAATTGGCACATGTCGGGGCTTCCGACTTTGGTGCAAATAAATGTATCACCTAAAAACATTCATGTAGTTATCATTGCATAGTTACCTATATTTGATCAATCGTTTCAGAAACCCGACTTGTCCAAAAAAATCGATCGATTCTGCATCCTTTTAGGTAGAGCTACACGTTGCAAGTAAAAGCCGACTTGTCCGGGCATTGCAACTGTGTTGTATGGGGGCTTCCATAAAAGCGTGACAGCAGAAACCCGACTTATCCGTATTTCTCTTGAGCTCTCGCAGACATGGTCGAAGTCGAGGCATGTGAAAAGTTTCGAGGATCATTGTGGGGTTGGTCCGAATCCGTAAACCAAATTTCGTAATTTTTGCTCAACGCTAACTGGGCAAAGTGCCGCGGACGGCGGACGGATGGATTTTTTTATTCGATTTTTGGAATCTACGTATCTTGAAACGTAAACCCTCAAATTTTGAGGGGGATGATTTTTTTTTCTTGGTCGATTACAAAGGTTCATTATCAAAGATAATAAACCAAAACGGTGCTATGAAGGAGAAAAAGATCGAAAACATAATGCCTCAGACGCTTCAAAGGCCGACCAGTTGAACGTTTGCATTTTTAAAATAAAACTCTGCAAATTCTTGACACAACGGTTTATTATCTTCCTTGTGCAGATCACCCTTCTGTCTATACCAGACTGTATTGCAAATCGGCACCATACCATATTCTCACCGTACTCATACCATACCATACGAATTTCTTTCCTATCGTACCATACTGTATTATACCAAATAATACATACAATAATATACCATACCATACTCATACCATGTCATACAAACCGAGTGAATATTGAAATGTCATCCATTTCTGACCTATATTTAAAATTTCAAGTATCTAGCTCATCATCAAAATTTAATTTGTTTAAACAAATAGGTATTATTTAAACAATTTTACAGACAAGAAACCGAGTGAATCCAGTTCTGTGATCCAGTTCTGACCTATTTTTAAAATTTCAAGTCAATAGCTCATCATCAAAATTTAATTTGTATTATTACAAAAAGGTATTATTTAAACAATTTTACAGACAAGAAACCGAGTGAATCCAGTTCTGTGATCCAGTTCTGACCTATTTTTAAAATTTCAAGTCAATAGCTCATCATCAAAATTTAATTTGTATTATTACAAAAAGGTATTATTTAAACAATTTTACAGATGAGAAACCGAGTAAATATTGCAATGTGGTCAATCCCCGACTCACGGTTAAAATTTCTAGACTGTAGTTTACCGGGAAGATGACAAAAGGTAGTTTTATTCTGGGCGTCTGGGGGTTGGGTCACATAACGGCCGTTTTCGACGCGAAAGATTAGTGTTTTTCCTAATCCTTTGCGCGCTCACTTTGAACGAACGGCTGGTCGCACAAAAATCCAATTGGTCTTAAAAGATTCGTAATTTTTCAGGTCATTCAAAAGTGAACTGAAAATTACACGTTTCAGTTAAATATTTTGAGATATGACATTGTCGAAATTTTGAATTTCGTTTTGAACCCCTTCCCCTTGACCTAGGGTTATGAAAAGTTTCGAGGACCATTGTGGGGCTAGTCCAAACCCAGAAACCGAATTTCGTAATTTTAACTCAACGCTAACTGGGCAAAGTGGCGCGGACGGCGTACGGGGGACGGCGTACGGGGGACGGCGTACGGCGGACGGACGGATTTTTTTTTATTCGATTTTCTGAATCTACGTGTCTTGAAACGTAAACCAACAAATTTTGAGGGGGGGTTAAAATTTTTTTTTCTTTGGGCGATTCCAATGGTTCATTATCGAAGATAATAAACCAAAAGTGGTACCTATGTAAAAAAAAAAAAAAACCGTAAACGTTTTCCAAAAATGTTTGCAAAGCTAGCAGTTTTTAGTTTATTCCACCCCGCTGGCTTAATTCTTTGCCGTACAATATACCGTTCTGCTAAACATTCTTTCGTCTTCCTGTTCGATAGAAGAACTAATAACTACACACCTGTGTCAACTCGCTTCCAAACCCCAACCGCAAACATATTCCCCGTCATTAAACGTCGGTTGGATTATCCTCAACGCATACGAAGCTGAGTTACCAAATCATACGACAATTACGAATGTTGACGTTCTGGGAAGCTCCGGGAAAACACCGATCGCAAGATGGCTGTTGATTGAACAATGAGCGCACGGGGATGAGCCTGCCATTTATAAGTTGGCTGTTCCAATCGTGGGTATCGTAGGAATCGTCTGGCGAACTTTTTGGTTTAATATGTTCCATAATAAACCATTGAAATCAGCCAGAGAAAAAATCTGATGGGTACGTAAAATCTCAACGTCTTATGCAGGGGCCTAGCGTCAGGCGTCAGCGGAACCGCCGGAAGCGTCGCTTCCCCAGAAGAAATGAAGAATGTAGGGAAAAGTTGAATGATGAAAAAATTTAATGAGAAAAACCAAATATTTTGTTCAATTGAAAATTTGAATCGCCCGCTCATTATGCCACAGTTACCTACAGCTACCTACGTTTGATGGTTGCTTTGAGTCACGAATCCAAAGACTATGACTAGCATACCTAGTTGTTTGATTGTTCATAGTTTTTAGTTGTTTGTTTCGTTTATCTTCCTAAAATGAACGTTTCGCGAAGTTTTAATGAAAAATTCGACAGGTGCTAGATCTTAAGGGCTCGTCACCGTGAGTACGGCATTTTATTTTTCTCTGAAAAAACAACATGGTGTAGTGGCTTTTTAATAGAATTTTTGAAGAAAAGGAAGCTATTGTTCTCGGTCGAAAATTTTTTAAACTTGAATTTCCGAAAAATTTGTATACCAAAATCCGTTTCAGACCAACCGGAATTCACTGCCAAAATACACCGAAAATTATATGTATCCTCATAATGATCATATATGAGTGCTTATATATAAGTGCGATAGCAGCTGTGCCCCAGTATGAACATGACTTGTCGCCATTTGACTTTCTATGCTCTCGCTCATGTTTTTGACAATTCCGAAATTCTTTGTGCACCCCTTCCTATTGACTTAGGGTAGAAACTTATATATAGTTCATATATATGTCATACATGAAAAGTTTCCAGGCTAGCCGTCCGTGCCCATAGTTGTGGGACTCACTAGGATATTGTATACAGAACTGATCTTCACAGAGAATGATACACTGTTTTAAAACACAAATTTCCAGCGTTTTCTCAACTCGATTAAATATTTTGGTGAGAGGGGGGGTGAAAAACTTAGCTCATTACTTTTAATAATGAACCAAAACTTAATCCAAACAGAAATATATCTTATTCATTGTGTTAGTACATTCCAAGTTTGTGATAACGCAGGTGACGGGTTTTCAAGGAAAAGAAGTTTACGCGTGGGTAGACGAAATTTCTGATTCTGATGAAACTCATGTGGCCATCTTTTAACGATCGACCATTAATTGGTAAAAGCTAGTAAGTTCTACAGCCGGGAGAACGTGGTAGGCCGAGGGTGATGGAGGAGGAGCGACACAGGCACTAATTCATCTTCTTTCAAATGCCGCTCTTGGCACCGAACCCCATAAACGCTCCAGCTCGTCGAATTAATTAACAACTGCTGGCCGCCCGGAGGGAAATATCCTTCGTCAGTCCACGCCAGTTGGTCAAAGTTCAAATATATCCGACAGCACCCAGGCCCAACTTAACATTTTGAACTGCTGCATATTGAAAAATGGGATTTTGGTCCCAACCCGTCAAATACGAGCTTGATTGTTGAAATCTTCAGTAAACCAGTGGCGGATTCATTGTTGTGAGGGGGGGGGGTCATTACAGTAGTTGTCAGGGCGAAAGCCAGCCTTATTACCCAATGGCCATAATGGCTTTCCGCACGATATCTTGATTTTCAAAATAGTGACACCTCCAAAATTGCTCAATAGGTCCATACTAAGGCTTAGTTTGAACACATCCTTGGTGTGCTAAAAGCATTTTACGATAAGAACCAGGTGTATGATGTATATCAGGATCTACAATAAGAATCAAACTGTGATCAAGAATGTAAAAACCTTGTTTAAATACATTTTACTGTTTTTATTTTTTGTGAAATGAGATAAATGAAAAGATGTGCCTTCGCACCATGGGTCCCCACCATGACTGGCTGTTACCTATTTTGATCCATATATAGGTAAATGTTATATTAAATAAATAAACGCTTGAAAAAAAAAATTTCTACACTAGGCATATTTTAATGTACGGGGCAATGAGATATGAGCCAAAATTTTGATTTTTTTTTTTTTTTTTTTTTTTGGTTTTCACGCTCATACAAGGTTTTTTAGGTGTAGTGTTTTGAATTCAGGCATCTCCTGAATGCGAAGAGAAAACTTCAGAAACCTAACCGTTTCTGATCAGTGGAGTGAATAGGAGGGGTTACACGTTCTCATGAATAAAACCATGCGGGAACTGGATGGCGCGGCACCAACTGACATCACACCCGCTAGCGCTCGGACCTCGCCTTCTAAAATTATGGAAATCATCAGTCCATCTAATGGAAGGTATTGGGTGCATAAGAGTCGACGCTCAGAAATATTATGCCAGAGTGTGCTACAGAAGAACGCCACGAAGTGGAGTTTCTGATTACCAAGACGAATTTAGGAATGGGGAGTAGGGTAATACCCCAGAACCCCATTAAAGAACACTGGTCCATGAATTATGTTTATACATCGACTCAACATCACACGTGAACGTGAATAGTTCTCTAAATATTCGGGAAATTTCACCTCACCTGGTACTAGTATATACTCAGGTATTATCAAGTAATTGGAAACCACATATACCGCGTAGCACAATTCATCCCAATACCCAAATACAACATGTTGTGCAGAAATACTCAACGGCAATGTTGAACGAGGAGTTTTTTTTTTAATGTTAATTGTTAGTGTGGTGTAAAACTTGGGGAGTGTTTCAAAGTACAACAATAGTCAAAACGGCGAGGTTATGGAGAACGGTGGGGAAAAATTGTAGTGCCCTGATTGTAGTGAAATACTAGTCGGGATAGTTTGTTCAAATCCGATCCCAAATTAAATCTGATCAATAAATCAATGTTTGTCCAACTTCAATGCGATAACCATAGAAACTCAGATTCAGGCTTTGGAAAATATCGTATCATGGATATTATGGGTCTTTGGAAGATCGAAATATTTGCCAGTACTCGACTTGTACTTGAAATAGCTATCTTTCTGGTTGTCTGGTTGTTTGGGTTTGAGTGGGGCTAGCGCTATACACAAGAGTGAACTATTGCGGTTTTGAGAATAGGACAATTTGACAGTGGTGGAGTTGAGGGGAAATGGGGATGGAGTGCCGTGGCTTTTGAGTCATATACATGTCTCAAACCTACATTTTCTGTGGAATCACTATATCTAGGGACGCGGGAGCGTCCCGCCCGCCAACAAAACCGAAGCCCAACCGCCAACAAAACCGAAGCCCAAAAAACCGAAGCGACTGAGACACTGATTACGCGACGGAACAAGTTCGGGTTTTCACCCTATCGTAGCGCGGCTCCCTGAGTGTCTCGAGAGTTGATTTTTTGTACACCAACTCTCCAGGGGCACGTGAGGACGTAAACCAAATTTCAGCTCTCGGGAACATCAGGTGTCGGGGGTATAACAGTTTTAAAACCACTATTTTTCACGTTTTTCGTGTTCTTCTTCTTCTCGTTGTTGTTGTTGTTGTTGTTCATTGACGGGGCTACAGCTCAGCAGACAAATCGGATCGAGCTGAAATTTTGCACACACGTTTGTTATGCTCCAAGGGAGTGCCTTTTGAACATTTTTTCTCCCTCCCCCCATTTCCCTCCCAATTAGGGGGGAAATAGTGTTTTTTAGGAATTTCAAATGGTCATAACTCCTTCAAAATTGAAGCTTTTTCAGATTTTCTTTTTTAGTTGTGTTCAGCTTTTCAAACTGTTTAATTTGAGATCAAAAAATGCTTCCTAAGATGATAAATAAAGGAGTTATGGTGATTTTTCTATTTTCAACAACAACTGCCGCAAATATTGATGAAAATTGGTGCGGTTGGTCTTAAAATGTCCGCTAGGTTGTCTAGAATATGCTCAATAAGTTTGAACTAAATCTCAATCGATTTGACTAATCCACAGCCAAAAATACGTGAATAAATTCCACATCTACTGATTTGGCTAATTTCCGAAAACATCAAAGTTGAACGGTGGTCAGAAAAATTGTCGTAGAGTGGCGCCTGTTTAAGGATCGATAGGAAATTTTATGGGCTTTCGAATGAGGGTAGCGCACTTTGTCACTTTTCCCAACGGTTCTCGAGTTATTCGCGATTGTTGGTGTAAAAACGTGCGTTTTACCTTTTGCAAACTTTCTCTTTCCTCTTTCTCTTCGACACCAATAATTACAATTATTGTAATGATTCTCAACAACAAAAATTTGCACAATCCCCAAGAAAAAATGCAACCAATTTTCAAAAAATTTCTAATTCAAATTTATTCAAATGTCTAATTCTTTCTATTTTTTTAAATTTAATAATAAGAATAATTGTATTAAATTTTAATAATTGTTTTTAAATTGTTGATTGTTTTAATTAATCGAAAATTTTAAAACTACTATTTAACCAATTCGCAAAAATTTTAAAACTACTTATTTTTCAAACACATTTCAGATAAACAATAATTTCCAAAAAATAATTATTCTTGTCACAAAAAGAAGAAACAAAAAGGCGTACTAATTTTTTATTAAATTTTGACTAGAATAAAACTTCATTTAGGAAAAAAATTTACTAGTTACCTCGTAGGTACTTTTGTTAAATTGTACCGTATTGTATAAGTACCACTCGAAAACTAGCCATGCAAAAAGATGTGATATCCCCCCAAAAACAACTCCGTTGTAAAAACTGGCCCGCCAAAAAACGTCAGCCGCAAAAAGGAATGATATCCATTTTGCCCGCCAGCCACTATATATAGGATGCTCGGTGCTTCGCACCTCGCTGTTGAGTGTGCATATAGAAACCTGATCCTCCTACCCCTAACCTCCACCGTCAATGTTTTCCTGTTCCCTGTCTCCTTCCCACAACCCCCTCTCACCCTTAGTTCCCCTCGGTTTCACCTAATATGTTTCCTCTGTTACACCGGCAGGGAGCTTTACGCTTCTTTCAATGCTGTTGGCGGGAGCTTTTTGCAAGGCTTCTGAGAATTATAATATATTATGATATTATATGTATTACCGGTGGTCACGATTAATCAGTGGTGGTACACCTATAATGAAGTAATGCTTCAATTATATTATAAATATATTTTAGAAATATATTATAATTATTTATAAATATAAATATATTAATTTAATTATAATTATAATTAATTTAATTATAATTATATTCTATAATTGTATTATAGTTCTTAGACGCCTTGCTTTTGCAATGTCAGGCAGCCTGAAATGGCTCATTACTTTACTTTTGTACCAGCACCAAGTACTCATCATCACCACTACTATCTGTATATCTAATTCTCAGAAGCCTTGCAAAAAGCTCCCGCCAACAGCATTGAAAGAAGCGTAAAGCTCCCTGCCGGTGTAACAGAGGAAACATATTAGGTGAAACCGAGGGGAACTAAGGGTGAGAGGGGGTTGTGGGAAGGAGACAGGGAACAGGAAAACATTGACGGTGGAGGTTAGGGGTAGGAGGATCAGGTTTCTATATGCACACTCAACAGCGAGGTGCGAAGCACCGAGCATCCTATATATATGTGGCTGGCGGGCAAAATGGATATCATTCCTTTTTGCGGCTGACGTTTTTTGGCGGGCCAGTTTTTACAACGGAGTTGTTTTTGGGGGGATTTATATTAATACTCAAATTATACCAACGGCGGTGGAGCTAAGATTGGTGGTATCTTAGGTATCTTCGTCAATAGGCTGTGATAATGGAAGTTTTGGGTGTAGATTTTTATACAAAATTGCTAGTTCTTGTGGATAATCTGCTATCCACAATGAACATTCCTGCACAGTAACTTGCTTTAAAAAAAAATTTAAAAACAGGTCGGCCACCGATGGCAACTTCAAAGTCTGGTAAGATCAAGCCGTTCCAAAACTCCTCAACTGACACTTAGCGATAGTGCACTCCTTGGGAACTTCAATACATAATCCAAACTAACACTATCCTTTTCAACGGCCAAGTGATCATTGGTTGTGCACCTCAAACTTCTCTTGACTTCATGGTTGAGATGCTTTTTCGTCGTGCATTTGCAGACTAACTCGATGGTCCGTACTTGACGCCCGACGGTTTTAAGAGGATGATAGAACTGATTGACACCATTTTTTTTTTTTTTTTTTTTTTTTTCCCCGTGATCAACGCCATTCCGGATCCTAAGGCGAGGAATGCGGTGGAAAGGAGGCAATTTACATGGGACGGGTGCGGAGTTTAGTGGAGATTCCATGGGGCCCGCCCAGCCGCCGCACCAGATCGTCGAAATGTGTTATCTCGGGGATAGGACCGGTTCCCGGGTTTATCGAGAAGGTTCCCCACCGCCTCGAGGGGCCAGAGGAATGTGAATCATCCTCCGCCTCCTCCCGTGGACGTCCTACAGGTGGCTGAAAGAACTTTTCAGTCTCCAGCCAACATTTCAGTTCCTGTCTAATGCTCATTTACATATAACGTTGAAAATCCTCGCTGTTGATAATGTCAGGTTCACACAGCAAAAATTCAGTAATTGGAACTGAAGAAATGATTAAAACGACGTCGATTCAAGTACGTCGTCGTTTACTTCAAGTATCCGATAATTTTCTTTCTGTATTATGCGTATTATGTTAATAAATGGCTTTGAAAAATTCTGATACACATTCTGTGTACCTATTTAACAAGTAGGATTTTTCGGTAGGTGCTTCATTAAATAAATCATTGCCGAACTATAAGTTTCGTTATTACCCATAAATGATTAATAATTTATAAACCGAATTATTAAATCGGCCCCGGATTCAGTTGGAAAATTTCCTACTCTCACTCAGCCAATTACCGTCCCTCACCACCCCATAACAACTCGAATTTGTTCACCTTCTCAATCGGACACACTGTATAGCTCATACAATGGAATAATTTACGTAATTTATTACTTTTGCGTTAATAACTTACTTAAATTTAAACTTGGTAGAAAGATAGTGGGTTACCAATCAACAAAATTGGAAACTTGTGCTTCGAATGTAATGTGCGAGGATACTACATACGAATTATTGCAGCTGTATCCACCCTGTTTTCATTAACGTCATTGGGATCATGTGACGGACCCGTAGGATTCCAATGTAAAATATGCAAATTCACTTTCTCCTCAAACCGTGTTTGGCTTTCAGTTGATGCGGTGTGGATGCAGTTGATACTGTGAGATTTAAAGAGGCCTGATTTCTTCTCACTGTCTGTTTTTTCCCCCATCCAATCTTATTGCAAGGGAAACCTCCTGAGTGGGCCGAGATTGAGCTCCGAGCATAGATGACTATCCTGCCCCTCAGGCTCAGGCTTCGGCAGTAAATATGATGCCATATGGCGCAAGGGCGCGAACCGGGGAAAGTAGGGCAAGATTAAATCGGCAACACCAAAGATCGGTTGTGCGGTTTAGCATGGTCACTTCTGGTTGGAGGGGGAGACAAAATGCTTTGGCCAGACTTAGCTACAGCAGTCACGGCCGAATTAGGTGCGACGGCTCCACCTCGATTAGGAAAAAATAGTTTGGCTTTTGATAATTATTGATTCAAGGAGATGTCGCTCCCTCTCAAGAACAAGGTTCTAACTAACGTTTTGAAACTGAATTCCAGGAAAACTCGTTTTATGTCTCCAAACTTTATTCACACCAATTTCCTTAGTAGCGTAAATTATTATTAGTGATGAATAATTATTGTTAGTTAATAATAAATATTATCATTAAATGATAATTTAATGATAATATTTAATATAAAATTTTATTATTATTAATTATTTTGAAATTAACTCGATATCTGAAAACCATGTGCTGTTCGAATCAGCTAGGCCAGTATGAACATTGACCCGACAGGCTGCCGCATGATTCACCCTCATATTGACGACATTCGATCTGCTCCAACTTTGAGCCCTCACTTTCAACGAACGGCGTGTCGTACAAAGCTCCAGATGATCTTGAAAAATTCGAAAAATTAAATTTTATTCGAACGTGAAATAAAAGCTAAGTATATCGTTCTATTTAAATGTTAAAAACTCTGCAAATTCTTGACACAACGGTTTATTATCTTCCTTGTGCAGATCACCCTTCCGTCTATACCAGACTGTATTGCAAATCGGCACCATACCATATTCTCACCATACACATACCATACCATACGAATTTCTTTCCTATCATACCATAATGTATTATACCAAATCATACATACAATAATATACCACACCATACTCATACCATGTCATACAAACCGAGTGAATATTGAAATGTCATCCATTTCTGACCTATATTTAAAATTTCAAGTATCTAGCTCATCATCAAAATTTAATTTGTTTAAACAAATACGTATTATTTGAACAATTTTACAGACAAGAAACCGTGTGAATATTGCATTGTGATCCAGTTCTGACCTATTTTTAAAATTTCAAGTCAATAGCTCATCATCAAAATTTAATTTGTATTATTACAAAAAAGTATTATTTAAACAATTTTACAGATGAGAAACCGAGTGAATATTGCAATGTGGTCTATCCCCGACTCACGGTTAAAATTTCTAGACTGTAGTTTACCGGGAAGATGAAAAAAGGTAGTTTTATTCTGGGCGTCTGGGGGTTGGGTCACATAACGGCCGTTTTCGGCGCGAAAGTTTAGTGTTTTTCCTAAACCTTTGCGCGCTCACTGTGAACGAACAGCTGGTCGCACAAAAATCCAATTGGTCTTAAAAGATTCGTAATTTTTCAGGTCATTCAAAAGTGAACTAAACATTACACGGTTCAGTTAAATATTTGGAGATATGACATTGTCGAAATTTTAAATTTCGTTTTGAACCCCTTCCCCTTGACCTAGGGCTATGAAAAGTTTCGAGGATCATTGTGGGGCTGGTCCAAACCCAGAAACCAAATTTCGTAATTTTAGCTCAACGCTAACTGGGGCGCGGACGGCGGACGGCGTACGGCGTACGGTGTACGGCGTACGGCGGACGGACGGACTTTTTTTTTTTTTATTCGATTTTCTGAATCTACGTGTCTTGAAACGTAAACCAACAAATTTTGAGGGGGGGTTAAAAAATTTTTTTCTTTGGGCGATTCCAATGGTTCATTATCGAAGATAATAAACCAAAATGAAAGTTAAACGTTAAAAATGAAAAGCATAAGCATATGCTTATGCTTATGCTCAGACCAACCAAATAAACCTCGAAAAGGAGCATGTGGGTGTATAGAAAACCTGGAGACGAAAATGTTCGACAAAGGTTGAGTTGTTTTTATTTACATGTTTCTATGGTCGGGTAATGTTTTGAACGCAGGTTTTGGGTTGAAAGCTCTTCAATGCCATCCAAAGAGGCCTTCCTTGCCCGGATCACCAGCATAAACGTAAATCAGCATTGAAGAGACGAACGGTTTCGGATTCAGCAACGTAAGAAATTGACAAGCTCCGGCCCAAAATTTTGTTTATTTGTAATAATTACAATTAATTATTAATCATCTCTATAAACGTTTCATATATCATTTCGGGATCATTACAGAAGGGTGATCTGCACAAAGAAGATGATAAACCATTGTGTCATGAATTTGCAGTGTTTTGTATCACACTCTAGTCCTTATTCACGCTCGTATTCCTACGGCGTGTAATACTCTGTCTCGTATACCTACTCTGAATAACAGTGGTTTATTATACTGGGAGGTATTTGAATGATTGCCTATAATCAGGAGTTACGATATTGGATTGTGCAAAGTGGCAGTTATTCGTGAGGGAATAAGTCAGAATTCACGCAACGGGCAATTTGGTCGGTTGCATAGGTCGGAATATTCCCAATTCGTTCTTCAAACATTCAAGTTTTTATTGTAATTAGGAATCGAGCGCTGAAATAAGGTTTTCCTTACAATATTCTATTGCAACCTTGTACATAAGTGGATTATTCAGATTAGTGTGATACATCTCGGGAATTAATTTTTTGTAAACCAACTCTCCAGGTGCACGTGAGGACGTAAACCAAATTTCAACTCTCGGGAACATCAGGTGTCGGGGGTATAACAGTTTTAAAACCACTATTTTTCACGTTTTTCGTGTTCTTCTCGTTGTTGTTTTTGTTGTTCATTGACGGGGCTACAGCCCAGCAGACAGAACGGATCGAGCTGAAATTTCGCACACACGTTTGTTTCCAACCAAGGGAGTGCCTTTTGTACATTTTGTCCCCTTCCCCCCCTTTTCTCCCCTTCAGTAATTTTCAGGAATTTCAAAGGGTCATAACTTCTTCAAACTTGGAGCTACTTATTTCAGATTTTTTTATTTTTTATTTTTATTTTTTATTTTTATTTTTATTTTTTATTTTTTTAGTTTTATTCAGCTTACTGAACTTTTCAATTTGAAATTGAAATGAGCTTCTAAAGAAGAAAAACAAAGGAGTTATGATGGTTTTCCTATTTTCAACGATAACTGCCTTAAAATTAATCGAAAGTGGTGCTGTTGGCTCTAAAATGTCCGTTAGGATGTCTAGTATAATATACTATTATGCTCAATGGGTTTGAACTAAATCGCAATCGATTTGGGCAGTCAACAGCCAAAAACAAGTGAATAAAATCCACATCTACTAATTTCCGAAAACATTAAAGTTGAACGGTGGTCAGAAAAATTGTCGTAAAGTTGCGCCTGTTTGAGGATCGATAGGAAATTTAATGGGCTTTCGAATTAGTGTAACACACTTTGTCACTTTTCCCAACGGTTCTCAAGTTATTCGCGATTTTTGGGAAATTGAGGGACAGCTGGTTTCAGTCTAGTCATCGAATCACACATGCTGCCACTGATTTGTACCCTTTGCATACATTGAAATTCACTATCGTGTTACTACCACCCCGTTTCGAATGGTCAGCAACACTTGCTACGAACGCGTCACCGTCTGCCCCCTTTTCATTGTTTCCACTAAATAAGACCATTGCTGAGAATTGTGCCTTTGTTTACATTTTTATTAAAATCGATTAAAAAACTGAATAATTACAATAAAAACCAAAGTAAATTGGTGATTTCAATTTCAAATAATGGAACACACTTTGTCACTTTTCCCAACGGTTCTCGAGTTTTTTGTCAAACATCGTGGGTTTTACGTTCTGCAAACTTTCTCTAAGTCTCCTCCACACCAATCATAATGATTGTCAACAACAAAAATTTGCATAATTCCCAAGGAAAAATTCAACAAATTTTCAAAAAACATTTTTGAATTGTTTGATGTTTCGAATTTTTGAACCACCATCATATTGAACCACCATCTTAATATTATTAAGAAAGTATCACCGTACCAATGCAACAATATGTGGTATCCCCCCAAAAAACAACTCTGTTGTAAAAACTGGCCCGCCAAAAAACCTCCTCAGCCGTAAAAAGAATTGATATCCATTTTGCCCGCCAGCCTCTACATAGGATGCTCGGCGATACTATACTTAGTGTACTTAGTGTACTCCAGTAAATCATTTTCAGGGTGACTGCAATGCATTCCGATCATCCTTTGGGTTGCGTGAGAAAAGTAAAAAGAAATTGGTAGATCAAAATTTGATAATAAAAAATAAAAATAATAGGTAATAAAATAAAAATTGATAATAAAATTAAAATAATATTTTGTTGTGGGATTTCTCACAAAACGGCTCATTCCTTGACTAAACATACAAAATCCACCTGCAAAGCATCTTCGCGAATCTATTTTCAGGCAATTTCAAATTTCCGTGGACGAAATAAAAATTTCTTGATCTGTACGCGAATCTGCAATGGTGTTTTCCGGGTTTGATCCCATAATTTCATAGTGTTTTTAATTGTTTTTCAGTTCCACGCTATTTGTATATACATGGGTAATTTCGTAACAATCTTTACCGTAACGTCGATGTATTCCCTTTATTGGCTTCCTCTTTGTCTGAACTTGCAAAGACGTTTCTGTTACTAACATCTATCATTGCGGTTGGCTACGTTTGTTTCCTGGTTTGCAGCGCTCGTGAGCCCAGGTGTCCTTCGTTTCATCACTGCTGCCTCATCACGGTGAAGAGAATGTTGGACCCAAGGTTCTGTTCAGAGAGCTACGCGCCAATAATGCTTAGATAGAATAAAATGGCTTAGCTTCGGGGTTTTCCCTCTTAATTAAATTGTAATCAACTGGAAATAGATTTTTGTAGAATTATTATTTCTAAAACTCAAGGCTAGAACGGTTAGCGACCTGGAGAGGGGCATCTAGTTCACTGATTGTAGAAGTAGCAGGTATGGGGGAATTCGGTGATATTCTGGTCTGGTGTTGCTGTTCATGCCTCGACTGTTCACAAGAAGGCTTCAGCTGACCTTGTAAAAAGTGCTGCAACGCCAAGTACGTATTAACGAGTAGGTACGCACATATGAGGAAGAGGGAAAGAAGAATATCAACGCAGTTGAAAACTCGATGGTAATATAAGGTACACTCAAATGAAGGCTTTTACCAGCAGGACGAGTATTCGGACATTGTCAAGTTTTTAAGTTGGAGAAATTAAGATCGCCACATTGTCCAAATGTCTAACGCACCGACCTGTTACAACTGTCACGTCCGAATGGCGTAAGAAATAAAGGAATTCCAAGGTTGCGGTGGTGCGATAACAGAGGACTTACCTGGTAGACTCACCACAAATCGAGTGCTACGGTAGGGATGTTTATGAGTTATGGAAGGCCGAAGCCGACCCTTGGATGTGGTTTGTTTATTAGAAGATTGTAGAATTATACCCATAGACCCAGAAGACATGTCACCAAGGCCTATGATTATAATACCCTTCCCTACAAATTGTACTTAATCTCATGTCTGCTCAGTTCATTCAATCGTGTTTCCTATTTCAAGACCCCAATTTCTTCCCTTCCTCTCCTCCAACTCGTTTTCGCCTATTATTCGAAATTAATAGAATGGGGTAGCACTAATTGTACTATTCCGTTAACCTATTGGAGGCCGAGGCCACGACTACACATACTCGTACATCATACTCGGATGAAGCCTTCACCTTTCAAGGGAATTAACAGTGCCGATGAAGTTATCATCAAACTTGAAATGATTTTTTCGTCTTATTCATACGTGTTGAAATTCCCAACGCCAACATGGGCATGACCAAGGTTTAAGACCGAAGGAGGAAATATGTGAGTAAACATAGAAATTTAGAAACATTCAAATTTGAACAAAAAATTTATCTTGGCTAAACTTTGGATAAGTTATGATATAGAATGATTTAATAACGATAATCAATTTCTAAGTAAGGATTATAATAGGCTTTTTCAAGTAGGATTACAATAGGCTGTTCAAGTGTGTCAATACGTGAGGATCTCTGTTTCCTGGGTATCGGTGTATTGATGTTTGGAAATATCGATGTTTTTAAGTCGATTTTTATTTATCTTCATAAAGCTTTATAAATCGATCTTTATTTACTTCGATGTTTCTCTTCTCAGTCAGCGATGTTTATTTATTGTTCTTTGGACTTTTTGAGTTTCATTTTTTTATTATCTTACCTAAACATAATAGGTCCTTTTATATGTATACCTAAAAAATAATACATAATATTGTAATACTTATCCATCCAATTATTTATCAGTATCATACAATAATAATGATACAGATTCGATATCTGAATCGAATCGTATTCCGGAAAAATCTATTGCTCTCAGCGGTTAGGTGTGTTTGTTGTTTGTTCTCTGATTGTGGTTGTGTAGTTCGTTGTACCGTGTTCTAGCAATAGCTTTGCCATAACTTTTACTAACTAGACTAGAATGCCGGAAAAAAGTGACATTTTGCTACATTTTGAGAGGGCAAAAGAAAAAAGCGAGGAAAAAGCGAGGAAAAAAGCTCGACGAGGTGTCGCCACTGTGGAAACAATTTGAAGACAAGTGGTAACACGACCAACTTGCGAGGGGTCACTGTGCAAATTCTTGACACAACGGTTTATTATCTTTTTTGTGCAGATCACCCTTCTGTATATGTGACTAAATGATAGATGAAAAATAATTTTTTATAAAAGAAGTACCTATCAACAAACATTGGAGAATTACCTTCTTTCCGTAGCACGAAAGGTATCTCACAACAAGAAATTCAAAACCATGTGATGTTTACAACTGCTGTTCCTTACTGTAAACATTGTATTTCTACCGTTTTTTTTTCACGATCGTGTTGACAAGTTTATATCGGCTCAACCTTAGAGCCCTCATTCTGAACGGACGGCTGTTTGTACTAAGCTCCAAATGGCCTTGATAATGCTCTGCACAGAACTCTATTCAAATTTGAAATTTAAATAGTTTTCTTTGCAAATTTGCAAAGAAAACTATACCGCTCAGTTGAAAATTAGCGAAATGTAAAGTTTCCAAATTTCCTAATTCATTTTGAACCCCTTCCGACGGACCTAGGGGTACGAAAAGTTTCAAGGACCATCGTCGGGCTGCACAGTCCCATAAATCCCAAAAACCTGGCCATAATGTAAAAAAAAAAGTTTGATGGTTGGTACGTTCCGTAATCCAAATTTTATCATTTTAGGACAACGTTCACTGGGCAAAGTGGCGCGGAGGGCGGACGACAGATTTTTGAGAGGGGCTTTTTTTTCCTTGGTAAATTCCACTGGCTCATTATCGAAGGTAATAAACCAAAATCGAAGAAGACCCTTTGGGATTTTGGAAACCTGTGAAGGGTACATACCCTATGATTTCCGACGTTATTTTCAAACATGAGCCATTGGTGGCAATTAGGTTAAAGGTTCTTGACCACTGGTATTCTAAGGAGTGATGTTGGGTATCGAGGGTTGGTCCAAATAAAACAATTTTTCTAGGCCGTTTCGCAATAAATGTATTGCATCTTCAGGGGTACAAAACAGAGGAGGAATACACAGGTGGAATGAACATTGGTATAGAAACATGGCTTGCTTGCACACCTTACTAATATCTATTACTTATTTCTTATAGTACTTACTTACTAAAGACTATTATCTACTTATCAAAATTATGTGGTTGTTCTATAGTGAGAACTACCTTGGGAAAGTTGTGGGAGCTGTTAAGAGTGGGAGCTGTCCGCAATTCTATTTTCATAATTTCCATTTTGTTATATATATTTTCAGATTTCATATTCTATTTTAGAAATAGTAATTAAGTAGGTAATATAAGAAATAAGTAATAGATATTAGTAAGGTGTGCAAGCAAGCCATGTTTCTATACCAATGTTCATTCCACCTGTGTATTCCTCCTCTGTTTTGTAGCCTTGAAGATGCAATACATTTATTGCGAAACGTCGGCCTAGAAAAATGGTTTTATTTGGACCAACCCTCGATACCCAACATTGGTGGCAACGTCAGTTCTTTCGGAGAGGCTGTTTTCTCAAGCGGAAATCACTGAGAAATCGCCTCTCCTAGGAACTGGCCTCAAAATTACTTTGCCTTTATGATGTAAGTAGATGACCGATTTTGGAAGTTAATATACATATAATAATTTTTTTCTATTAATATTGTGTGTTTCTTCTTGATGGTGCGCAGATCATATTCTTGCAAAGGGGGGAGACAGTAACTAGCTCATAGATGGTCTCTTCAGTTTTCCCAACTATATTCCGGGCCGACCTATTGATGACTTATTCACATGAATTATGAATAAAATAATTGTAATTTCTTCATAATTTATTTGAATTTATAACATTCATGGGTTTAACGTGTACCAATGTCGACAATATTTCATAAAAGTGTCTACGAACCAGAGACGCGTTGTCACAAAACCACCTGACGTTTGGATCAGCTGTTTAAAGTATGAATCTTGGACTGAAGTTCTACCGTTTGATTCACGCTCAAGTTGATCATTGTTATCGGCTCTACCATTCAGTAGAACAGCCGATCGTACAAACCTATGGATGGTCTTGAAAAATCTCTGGGTTGGGATATTGTTCTGAGACCCTATTAGTGTCTACGGAAACAAAGCAATTTCGAATGTTTGTTGGTAGGTACAAGTTATCATAAATGATACATGTATTTATTTCATTCATCATTCATATAAATAAATGATTGACCATCACTGAGCCAGTTACCGACTCCACCGTGTTTGCACAGACTTTGACAACAGATGCCCAAAATGTGGGTTTGTCTTAGGCCCGAAATCATGGTATTCACATCGTGGGCATTCGATGAAGTTGGTGTGAGACCAACCCTCATGATTTCAGTGTTAAGGAAAACACAGTCACGCTCGCGCTGACGTAAAGAACGGGTGAAGTCTATTCATTCGACATCAATGGATCAACCCTCTACATTTCCTCTCTCAAGCAGAATACGTGAATCCGGTGGTTTGAATTAACCTCCACTAATTGAGGATTATCTGTAAGACCTACCCCTGGAACTGGTAGACTCCCATGTATACAAACGCGCAACTATCGATCACGATCCCGCCGTACACTATGATCACTCAAAGTGACCGTGACTCCTTGTGAATCTGGAACTGAATCGTAAATGTACAAACATAGTGACCTCCTCTCCATCTTGAAATGATGAAGCAAAACGTGTTGGAGATGAGCAAGGAGGGAACAACGAAGGCTAAGGCTCGACTCGACCCTGCCGCTGTGCCTAGATCTTGCATCACCTCAGCATGGCCTTGTCCCACCAACCTTTCTCTTCCACAGCCATACGTTCAAAAAACGTTTTCAACAACACGGCCCATCGCTGTTTTCCTTCCTTGTGATCTCATACGAACTTGTATCCAATGACCCCCATCACAATGGATGTGTGGAGGTTGTCGAGGAAATGTGAAGACGCCTAGGAATAACTACTTTAAAGTGGGTCAATTGATTCAAAAAATCACTATTTTACATTCACGCTTGCGCAGAATCAACCCTTGCATTTTTACCAATCACATTGCAACGTAATTTTCGAAATAAAAGATTCAATGTTGGTGCATGCGCAGTGGCCTCCAATGTTATAATTTCCTCATAAATAAAATAAGAATCTTTTTGGACTACTTCGGGAAATTTTAAATGATAATGACGTGACTTGAAGAACCAATCGCATGTAAATTTCTATTGCGAGGGAATTTCTATTTCTATTTTCTTCACTCTTCTTCTATTTCTATTTCTATTTCTATTTTCTTCACTCGCTCGGTTAGATTTGAAATCGGAGCTTTCCAGGATTTTTAGAGAAGATACCGACAGTACCCTTTACCAGTCAAAAATGAAAATCAGTAACAATTTTAGATTAATTTCAAATCCCAATTCAGCCAAATCGCAGCACAGAGATATCAAAATGAAGCAAGGCCCCCTATGAAGAAGGGCTCAAGTTTGTGGATTACTCATACCTACTGACGATTCGATACTGTCGATATTTACTGATATCGATGTTTTCATCAGGTAATACCGATATTTGCACGCGTTAACACATTTTCGATATTCTCAAATATCGAGAAAAAATATATAAATGTTATTATATTTTCTCTTTCCATAAAAAAAAAAGTATATCCCTATTACTCTTTTACCATTAGAGAATCTTGAAGTTCGGTCAAATTAGAAATTGCTATTGGCTGGTCTACAAAGCTCCGAATGGTCCAAAAAATTCTAAAAAATAAAGTCTATGTAAATGTGGACTCAAAATTATACTGTTTTACATGAATTTGTCGATTTTTGAAATTTTAGGGTTATGCAAAGTTTCGAGGATCATTGTGGGGTTGGTTGGAACCCGTAAAAAAAATTTCGAAATTTTAGCTCAACGCTAACTGGGCAAAGTGCCGCGGATGGCGTACGGCGGACGGACGGATTTTTTTGGTTTATTATCTTCGATAATGAACCATTGGAATCGCCCAAAGAAAAAAAAAGTTTAACCCCCCCTCAAAATTTGTTGGTTTACGTTTCAAAATACGTAGATTCAGAAAATCGAATAGAAATAAATCCGTCCGCCGTACGCCGTATGCCGTCCGCGGCACATTGCCCAGTTAGCGTTGAGCTAAAATTTCGAAATTTTTTTACGGGTTCCAACCAGCCCCACAATGATCCTCGAAACTTTGCATAACCCTAGGTCAAGGGGAAGGGGTTAAAAACGAATTTTGAAATTTTGAAAATTTCGTGTCTCAAAAAATTCAATTGGAACTTTTTAGTTCACTTTTGAATGACCTGAAAAATTATTATAATTATAATTAATTTTCACTACTTGTTTTACCTGACGAGTCAATGATTGGTGAAAACCGGACTTTCCTCTGACATTGCATTGCAACATTATTTTGCTTATACCATTCGAAAGCTGATTTAAGACTACAGGCTAAAATTTAAGACGAGGCGCAAAATTTAAGACTACAGGCTAAAATTATCCTGCCGGATTATAGGGGTCTGTGAGTGTTTGAAAAAAGTGGCAATTTCTACGATTTGACAAATGTTTATTTTCAAGTAAATTTGTCACCCATTTTGTCGGATCAAAGAAATTTTGTTTTTCATTAGAGGGATAGGAAATATCCGGTTCGTTCCAACGGCGTAATTAGATTTAAAATTTCATGTAAATTGAGGGAGTTATGGCCATTTTAGTGTGATAAAGTCGAAAACATGAAAAAAATCTTGAAATTGAAAAAACTCCATTTGCTAGCTGAGTAAAAAAAATTGCTACGGGACATTGTCGACCTGAAATTAGCTGTAGAATCGATTCCTGGCCTGTGACCGTCACGAAACGGAACACCCTGTATAATAATAATATTATATAACTATTATATATTCACAAAAGATTAGTCTATTGGAAGGATCTCGTCGCTAATATCCAAGCAAAGCAACATTTTGGGATTTTGACATCCAAAGTCAATACTGTTTCACTTCTTGAGTGATCTGATGGCATCTTCTACCAAGATTGCCTTTTGAAGCAATAAAGTAGAAGGAATAGCTCTTTTTGAAATTATCATTGAGGGAACACAGATTCTTTCAGTAAGTAGTTTTTTTTTTAACCCTCGAACGCCTAACGTGAAGAATGAGTCTCAACAGGAATTATTTCCTGGCCTTGCAGGTCGCTGCAGGCGCCCGATTTCAATTTTCTCCGTTCATTCGGGACCATCAGTCTACGGCCAGTCCTCGTCAGTGAAACGTGTATAGTTATTTATTTCGATTTATCATAAACGTTTTCATCAACGATATGGACCCAGACCACTGGTAAGTGAAATGAGAGTTTCATTCATGATATTCTACGAGTAATGTTGATGTTGTTAGTTTCTCAAAGGGTCTCGTGAGCGATAGAACTCCAATTGAATAACCCACAGACAGGGTTTCTGGAGTGGGGGGAAGGTCAGCGTTAGGCTAGGCGTTCCTTGGACGTTCATTATCGCTGACAAAAACTTGTTTTTCGTCAATTTTGGGCGTAGTTTAGTAAACCAAATTCCAAATAGTTGAACAAAAAAACATTCAGGTTCATGTTCAACATGAGCTTAGTAAAAATGTCACAATTTTTTTCGTCAATGCTATGAGGTTGTTCAGTTTTAGTAGTTGTATAGTATAGTATAAGTAATTCTTTCTGTTCAATCTTACATTTTTCATCTTTCACTTGTTCCAATTCTTATTAAACTCACTAATTTGTCCAATTTTATCAGTTCGTTACTTGACTCGTTCGTTACTTAGATAAAATAAATTATTTGTTGAAGTAAAATGGCTTCTTGTTTGAAATTTAGTTCAATACAGGTATGGTGGCTTAAACGCCTAGCGTGACGTATTCGTCACCCCCACTCCTATTGAATGAATGTTAATTTTTGTCTGCATTTTTCTGGACTCCTACTAAACCAGTGGGGTAGGATAAATGACGAAATTTCAGGTTTTTCAATAAAATAATTTTCGGTGTAAGTAGGTTATGTAACCGTTATTAGGCAGATCGTGTCATCAAAACGCTGTGTCGTAGGTCGCTTTTTAACGTAATCAATAAAGTTGAACACAAAAGTTCGGGGCCAGAAAACGGGATCGTTCCGACGCCAGAGGCGAGATCGATAAAGAATCATATACTTAAACGAACACCAGGGCGTCTGGCTGGGCAGACTTACCTGACTGTCTAACAAAAGGCGCCAGGTGCGTCTGGCGCTCACTTGGGGCGTCCAACTGCCTGGCTCATTTCGACAAATGGAAAAATCAATAAGGCTGTGAAGAACGCTATGTCCCCCGGTTTCCCGCGGCTTTGAAGGATTCCTTGATCCCCAAATTTTTGTCGTTACGATACAAGGATACGTTAGGCATGCGCAGTGATTCAATACGTTTTCAAAATGAAGAAAACAAATTAAAGTCTCTAACCCAATCTAATCTCTAAAAAAATTTACTCGACTTCTGTTGTATGGTTAATCTCGAATTAAACCTTAAATGTCCTATTAAACATTTAATAATAGTAAACATTTAAATTTTCATGTTCAAAAATCAGAATTATTCAAGTATTCTGTTTGGAATCGCCCACGAAAAAAAATACCCCCCCCCCCCCCCTCAAAATTTGAGGGTTTACGTTTCAAGATACTTAGATTCAGAAAGTCGAATGAAAATAACTCCGTCCGTCCGCCGTTCTCGAAAAATTCAAATGGAGTTTATTTTTTAGAATTTTTTAAGACCATCCACAGCTTTGTACGACCAGCCGTTCGTTCACAATGACGGCTCAAAGGTGGAGCAGATCGAAAATCGTCAACGTCAGAGTGAATCGTGAGGCCGCCGGTCGGTTCAATATTCATACTGGCCCAGTTGATTCGAACAGCACATGGTTTCAGACGTCGAGCTAATATTGCCAACATACTTCTGACTGGCCGCAAACATAAGACTGGCCGCTTCTAAAAGTCCAAAGGCTTTGGTAGCGATCCGTTTGGTTGATTTTGGCATAGTTGTCATACAGGGTGCCCAGTATGAATGGTCCAAACTTCACGGATCGATTCTACAACTAATTTGCAACAACTTTTGTTCCTTAACATTTTTTTTATACTCCGCTGAAAATCTGAATTTTTTTACTTCTAAGATGTTTTTTGTGTTTTTGACCTTAACTCACTAAAATTACCATTACTGCCCTAATTTACTGTGTAAAATTAATATTTAAAAAAATAAGCATAGAATTATGCGGTGGTCACTTTGAAAACCTGCTGTGAAAATACATGCAATCATTCCGAAGCATAATTCTATGTTTATTTATTTATTTTATTTATTTTTTTATTTCCCTTAGCTCGATTTGGTATCAGGCTCTTGAATTGCAGATGTTTTTTTCGAAGAGAGGAACGACCAAGTATGGGTAAAAATATCTTTTAAACTCTGCAAATTCTTGACACAACGGTGTATTATCGGAGCAGATCACTCTAATCCAATTAACGAACTGTTAGATGAAACTCTAGCTCATCATCCAAATTAAATTTAAAATATTGAATATTGGAATGTGGTCAATCCCCGACTCAAGGTTAAAATTTCCAGTCTGTAGTTTACCGGGAAGATGAAAAAAAAAAGGTAGTTTTATGTTGGGCGGCTGGGGCGTTGACCGACCTAACGGCCGATTTAGACGCGAAGTTTAGTGATTCTTCTAAACCTTTGCGCGCTCACTGTGAACGAACGGCTGGTCGCACAAAAATCCAATTGGTCTTAAAAAATTCGTAATTTTTCAGGTCATTCAAAGGTGAACTACAATTTACACCGTTCAGTTAACTTTTTCGAAGTTCGTTTTGAACCCCTTCCCATTGAGCTAGGGTTATGAAAAGTTTCAAGGATCATTGTGGGGCTGGTCGGAACCCGTAAAAAAAATTTCGAAATTTTAGCTCAACGCTAACTGGGCAAAAGTACTAACGTACGGCGGACGGACGGATTTTTTTTCTCGATTTTCTGAATCTACGTATCTTGAAACGTAAACCAACAAATTTTAAGGGGGGGGGGAGTGGTTAAAAATTTTTTTTTTTTCTTTGGTCGATTCCAATGGTCCATTATCGAAGATAATAAACCAAAATGTTATAGGACAGAAGTTGTTGCAAATTAGTTGTAGAAGCGATCCCTGAAGTTTGGACCATTCGTACTGGGACACCCTGTATACATATACAGGGTATATGTATAATAGCATGGGATGCGAAGGTACATCCTCTGCCCTGGAGGTTTATGACGGCAGAGGATATTGCAGGTGGATCCTCGGCGTCAGCGGGTCGCGACAGTTCGTTTGAGCGACAACCGCTCACTTTCCACCCAATCCATGTAATACAAACTGCAGGTGAATCCCGAATGAGTCTATTCCGAATTTTTTCGCAGACATCCGACCAGCCTGATCTAGCTATTTTGAAAAGTATTAAAGGTTAGAAATACTGGTCTTATAATGAAATAAAAGGGCACCCATGTATAATACAAATTTGTTCAACTTGCTAAACGAATCAATGGAACGTAACAGGTCTGTTTTGAAAGAATCTTAATTGCACTCAAGAAGAAGCAAAATGATGTTCTGATTGCAGTGATCAATAGAAATTACGAAGTTATTGTGTTGGGCTGGCATAGACTAAGGGAAGGTGGTTCAGAAAATGTTGAAACCCAAAATGTGATATGAAATTTCGACTACAGAAGAAAAACGTTTCAGCCTTCAGTTAGAAGACCATGGATTACGGAAAAAAAAACTCTGCAAATTCTTGACACAACGGTTTATTATCTTCCTTGTGCAGATAAGCCCGAAGAAGCGGATGGACAGGATCTGGGCCCGCTGTTATCCCCAATGCCTAGGCGGTCAATTGATCTTGAGGCATCAGCAGCTTAATCAGGTTTGTCTCAGCAGCGGCTAATGATTGAAGATAGCCTATTTCTATAGAAACGACAGCCGAACGACAAGAATGACCTCGACGGGAGAGGAAAGTTCCAGTGAGGTATAGGGACTTTGTATTACGAGATGTTGATCAGTTAAAGTTATGAAATTTGAAGTTACTTATTTCATGGACTTTTAGTTTTTTGGAAGTGGTGCGATAATGCCCTCATAAAACGTACGTCTGTTCAAAATAATTCACTCGACTTTATTCTTTACCTGCTAATTTCAGTAGCGCAAATCCATTGCCTATTTTCATCAACATCCGCATTTTTCGTTTGGGAGATACATCAGAAAATGTATGAAAACTGTACCATAGTAACCCACCCCGACGGTATCTCCATTTCGGGGTGTAGAAAGTCAACGGCATCACTTAGGAAATTTTTTTATTTTTGAGGGAGGGCCTTCATAAAATAAAATTACATGAACTGTTCAAAATGTCCCACGTTCACGGGGATCTGATTCGCCAGAACCATCGTGTGGTCGACTCCATTCGCAGACGAGCGACCCTCTGCACCATTTCCATGGTTCATGTTTCAGAGCCTTAAACCTACTACGGGTCGTACTTGGGTATTGTATAATCTTTGGTAAGTGATTCTGGAGAGAAGTCATGCGAGGAAAACATGATATATTCGTGTTATCTCAATATATGTCAATCTGTATCAATCTATTTCAACTTTGACTTCTCCATTAATAATGGCAGACACAACAGGTATCTGAGTACCTACTGAATACTAGCCATGTCGGAACTTCGTTATCGGTTCCCGTTGACTATTCTGTTAAATAGTAGCAGCATTATACTCGTATGATGTACGAGTATAATGCTGCTACTATTTAACAGATTGTCCAATTTTTCATGTCCGGTGACAAAGATATTATCTTTCGTCACATGTTTTGTCACCGGACATGAAAAATTGGACATGTTAACAGTTCAGAAACGATTCCTTCAGTTTTAACCACGTTGATCACGTTCATCTCCTACATCATTTTCTCGTCTGCATGGATTAAAGTTCTTGGGTGAGTATATATTAAGTACAAGGACAATGTTTCTATTAATTAAGATGTGTCGAGTGTTCATCTCTCCCACTTTTAGTCAAATTACATGTAATGCGGCAATCCATTAAAATAGAAATACCAAGTGCCTCGCTCGAACGCCTCTCGTGAAAGCCATAATCGTGAACCGGATCAACGCGTCGGTGGTAGTGGGAACTGGGCTCGAAAACTCCTCGGAAATATGACTCACCGCGTGGATGGGAAAGTGACGTACGGGGGATGACTTCCAGGTGGGCGCCAACCTGAAGCCCGAGGGAAAGAAGGCCAGAGAACAAGGTGTAAAGAGATAGACGTTGCTGGACATAGTGGTGCCTCAAAGCGTAATGGTCAAGCTGTCAATCCACTGAATTAAACGTATAAACAGTGAGACCACTGCTCTCATCATAATATGATCGAGAGATTTCATATGATCAAGAGTAATCAGCTAAAACCTGCTCAGATGTTCTCGCAATGTTCTTGTCTCTGTATGTTTTATTTTAGCCTGGATACTGTTTGTGACGTGTTCAAGGGGTGTTGAATCGCCCTTTCTGAAGACGATTGTTCACGCAGTTGCAGAGATTAAGAAACCGGGAGGTCCAATGATGACAGCCAATGCTGACCCACAGCGTCCAAGAGAATATTATGGCTGATAAATCCAGTGTTTCGCTTTGTATGAAAAATTTGTTCTATAAAACATTTTTCAACAACTTCTTTGAAATACGATCAGGTGAACCCCTTACCCGAAATCACCACTTCTTACCTTTTTCTTTTTGCACTTAACGAGCCTTACACATTAATTTAACAAGTCAATGTTTTACAACAAGTCAATGTTTTTGACAAGTCGATATTTTTTACATAATTACATATTTATAAATAATTACATAATTACATATTAAGACTTGGCAAAAAACATCGACTTGTTAAATTAATGTAAATATGTAATTATGTAATTAATGTAAATATGTAATTAATGTAAATATGTAAATATGTAATTATGTAAATAATTATATGTAATTAATGTAAATATGTAAATATGTAATTATTTATAAATTTTATAAATATTTACATTAATTACATATAATTATTTACATAATTACATATTTAGGTACATATTTACATTAATTACATATTAATGTAAATAAATACGTAATTATAAATATGTAATTATATGTGTAAATATAAATATGTAATTATGTAAATAATTATATGTAATTAATGTAAATATGTAAATATGTAATTATTTATAAATTTTATAAATATTTACATTAATTACATATAATTATTTACATAATTACATATTTAGGTACATATTTACATTAATTACATATTTACATTAATTACATATTTACATTAATTACATAATTACATATTTACATTAATTTAACAAGTCGATGTTTTTTGCCAAGTCTTGTTCAATTGATAGAGTCCTAATAGGTCAGTCCTTGAAGCCGTTCTTGCGTCATGGTAGATCGAATATAAGTTTTAATTAATTTTAATTTTGAAAAACTACGCTCACCACTAGCAACATGCACAGGCAGAGTCAGCAAAATCCGTAAAGCCACGGACAAATTTGTGGCACAATCTTTACGGTCATTGCTTATGATGAAGTTAAGGACATCTTGTGGATTTGAGTTCTTGGGTACCTACCTACTCTCCTAGCAATGGCTTGAACTCCATTGCAAAGTTCGTGGCCTGCAATATCTTTAGCCTCATTGTTTGAGAGGAAATGTTCTAAATTCATGCAATCGTCCATCAGGGACTTTGTTGTTGGGGCATTCACCTTGGATATGTTGTAGAGAAATCCGAATATAGGAGTAACCACTTCTAACTGTTGAAATCTTTCATCCAGAGAAGAGATTGCAGTATCGAGAATGGCAAAATGGAAATTGTCGTTTGTTACTCACGTCTCTCATACAGAATGAATCTGTAAGTTGATCTGTAAAACTTGAATAAAGCTAATATTCATAAAGGTTTATTACGATTAAAATTGAGTTTTGAAGCAACACAAATCCGTTTTATTAGGTTAAAAAAAATTTTTTAATCAAATTTTTAAAATTTGTTCCTCCTTTTGCCGCCCTCCCCAGGTTGCCGCCCTAGGCCACTGGGTTCAACGATGTACAGCAATGGGTTCGTTCAAAGATTAATCAATAATACCACTCCTCAGGACTGGTATTATCGACGAGTAGTGTGAAATAATACGGGGAAAGGTTTTTTC
This sequence comes from Stenodema calcarata, assembly GCA_963920205.1. NCBI lineage: Eukaryota > Metazoa > Arthropoda > Insecta > Hemiptera > Miridae > Stenodema > Stenodema calcarata. The sequence continues at coordinate 11,189,844 of OY986048.1, read as the reverse complement.
CACCTTCACAATTGGATTTACCGCACTTGATAAAAATTGGTGGATCAACATTTTGATGAATTAGGAAAATACGATTTTTGACGGTTTTTCCCACAATTCAAGGAACTTCAATTTCATCAACTTCTTGTAATCCAAATCGCCGATCATCAAAGTCGTACCTACGGAAATTTATTATTTGTTATTGTGCGTTTTTCATCATGCAGCCATGAAAAAGGTACATCAAAACGAGTCTTCATGCCTGTGGTAAGGTTCGTTTAGGAGGTTGGGCCTAATCACGAGGTCTTTCGCCCTCTTCTGAGGACTAGCTAACATTCAATGTGTTGAAACGACTACGCGATCGACCCACGGGATCAGCGTCATTTGAGCGATTCAGATGAAAATGGCCGTCTCATTTAAGTAAGCAGAGAAAAAGGGTCAAATCTTGCGAGTCCACGGCTTCTTCCGTACTCTGGCCTTCTTACCGTGGGCTTACGGTCAAGCGTGCTGAGCAACAGGTCGAAGTTGTAACCACTTTGAAGCAGCCATGTCCCTTCACAACCTTTCAAGGTGATAGTAAGTATTCAACCGATGTCTTGACGCTCTGCAGGGCGGTCACCATGAATGGGTGTGGAAATCGACACATTTACGCGACTTCGTATACTAGACATTCCGCAACAACGGAAAGTGAGAGCATATCGTCGAGGAATCATCAACACCACCAAGCTCGTTTTTCACAACTTTTTAGGAGAGAGAAAAAACCGATTTTTTCGTCCATCAAGGCCTAATTGACTGACGTTTTATCCCGATATCCATGATGAATGATATCTATTCATCATAGATATCGAGATAAAACTTCAGTCAATTAGGGCTTGATGGACGAAAAAATCGGTTTTTTCTCTCTCCTGAAAAGCTGTGAAAAACGAGCTCGGTGGTGTTGCTGATTCCTTGACGATATCAGCATTCCAATTATTTAATAATTAACCAAGGAGCAGGCCTTGTTTATCAAGTGTAGGTAAGTTGAAAGAACACCGTAATCACGTTTTCATTTCATACCACCTGAGAACTACATTGGTTTGGAGTTTGTTACCTACCAAGTTAATACGATTCATTCGTACTATGTATGTATACTATGCTCACCCTAAACATTCGTTCACAACACGAATATCGAGGAATTCGTGGCACAGCAAGATCCAAATCTGACATAATTGCGTGAAACCTGGAACGAATCGTATCTTTATCCCCGCCCCTTTGTCAATCAATTCATGAAAACCTAAACTTGAAAACTTTTTCGTCAAAACATTTGTAATCCTGATGATAATTTGTCGAAGGTACGAATTAACTACGTTTCTCTTGTTGATGGTGAATACCCACTAGGTAGGTATTATTCAAGGTTTTTTTTCTTATCTAAAGAAAATATCAGCCTACAACAGCCCAAATTGGCCCATTTATTCGTATTATAAAGTCTAACTCACCCTGTCTCCTGTAATTACAGTGTTACTGTGGTAATAAGTACCTAGGCACTGTATTATGTCTAGTAACAATTTAAATTCGTTAAATGCCTTAAAAAAATCAGCGCTCCCACTATCAGGAGATCCGATAATCCACTTATTGGACTTCTCATAACGCTTTTAACCCAAGGAATAAATAACAACATCCAATTCATATTTCTATGGATTCGAGGACACTCCGGAATCCAAGGCAATGAGATTGTCGACGGATTAGCAAAACGTGCAACTTTATTGGGAATTGCAAGCAATGTAACCATACCAGCAAGCGACTATTTCACTCTCATTGCTAAACGAGCCCAAGAAGACTGGCAACAGCTGTATGTTAATAATCCACAAAATACTGGACAATTTTATAGACAATTACAGACAACTGCTCCCCTCAGACCTTGGTTTAAAGGGTACACAGTATCCAAACCATTCTGCAGAATCATATCGAGAATGAGGACCAATCACGGAGTGTGCGATCAATACCTTCATCGCTTCAACAGACAAGAGGACCCAGAGTGCAACAGATGTGGCGACCCATGTGGTAATTTAGAACATTTAGTGATGATGTGCCCGCTGTTCTTCTTGGAAAGAGACGAGATGTTCAGGAAATTATCGAAGGTAGTGGACTTTCCAACGAACTACAGTTGTCTACTATCAACGAGAAACTGTATTTTACAGGGTGTCTCACTTATGATCCGGAAATTTTTAACCACGTGTTCTACAGCCAATTTCCTACAAAAAGTGTCCCCTAAAGTTTTTTTTTTTTAAACCACTAAAAACCTGAGTTTTTTCAATGTTAAGATTTTTTTCGTGTTTTCGACCTTTGGTCACTGAAAAGGCCATAACTCCCTTAATATGAAGAGAAAAACCACATCTAAGTAAACCGTTGGAAAGAGCGTTAAATTTTCCGTCTTTAAGCCTCTAATAATAATTTTCTGAAGGGAACTTGATAGTGAAAAATGAGCCCGAATAGTTAATTTAGTCAATTCTTGAAAACTGCCTGTTTTTCAAACGATTATTAGTCCTCCATAATTGTGGTGATTGGTCATAGCCTGTAGGCCTAAAAAATGCACAAAAGCCTCAGCTTTCCAACGGTATAGTCAGTTTTTACTTTTTAGAGGAAACGTTTTTGAGAAAACTGAGGTTTTATGCGAAAAAACGTGTGTTTTCAGCCACATTTCTTGGGGAAAAAAGTACTGCATGACTAACAGGATTTGGAGGCCGTCGCTAAAAAATAAATTTCCGAAGTAATGCCGTTGACTTGACATTCCCTACACCCTGAAAAAATATCCTACACGTGTTTTCATTCATATATAAATATTAGTATTCATAAATATATAAAATATTTATGATTATGTACAAGAATGTAATATTTATGTATAACAATCATGAATTCCATATAAAAATGTAGATATTATAGAATCACCCTATGGCTGTATAACATGTGTTAATGCCAACAACAATAAATTTAAAAAAAAAATTCGTCGCCATGTAGTGTAGGTTAGATATTTTCTGATGTGACACATTGGTATTCATAAGTATGTAAATGTGAATAATCGTGTAAAAATTTTTAAAATATCAAAATCTTGGGGTTGATTCAAAGTGCCAAGAATCGGATGATCGTATAAAACACTTTTTAATAAATTGTTCGAGTGGAAATGGACTGCTGCTATTTTGTGTCGTATCACATGCCTTGCGATGTATTTTCTTTAAAATTCATTGAATCATTTAAGAAAATAAAGAAAACTAAAGGAAATTGGAAAAAGTAGGTGGTAAATAGTTAGATCGCGTGGCAGTTTGCGCCTGACGGTCTCTAATGGGCACCTTGGCTCGAGCTCGAGTTCCGTCAAGGGATGACTCATCGTTGGTGAGGACCCGAATGACTCATCCGCCGATGGGGTCGGCCTGGCTGAGGGTGGAGGATTCAAAAGAGGGTTCTGGTGCGGTTGAATCTTGCTCTACATCCCTCTAGTTTGCTAATATTTATTATACCTACTAGGATTTTTCTTACATCCTGAATGTACCGGAACTCTCTGTTCTGTCGGTTCTCTCTGCCAAGTCGACCTTGCTGAGGTGGCCTACTGTTTGGCAAACTCCCCGTGAGTAGACGGTAGTTACCAGCTGATGTTGTGTGAAAGTTATGTTGTGCAAGACATATCAGACATATCAGCCATATCCTGATACAGACATCTCTACAGACATATCAGCAATATCCTGGGGAAGGAGTGGGTATAGATCAAATATACCCACTAATGATTCTAGTGATTCCTCTAAAATCCTTAAAGACGAACGACATACTCGGGGGAATAAAGTGGGTAGCTGGTACGTAGACATCGTTGCATGCTCCCGTCTCCGTACAGAGGGTTAAACAAATTATTAAATATGATAAATCCAGTGTTGCAGCATGCCTATAAGAGCGAATTTTGGAAGAAATACCTGGTTTAATGTAAAAATGTCTCAATTTCACTGTTTTTTTGTTTTTTTTTAACAAATTTTGTTTTTGCCAATCAACACCTCAGTTTATCGATTCTTCAACGCTGAATACGATGGTGAAGTCAGAATTACGATCTCATTCCGTTATCAGATTAGAGCAGATGAAACGTGAAGAACAACTCAAGCCCCCCCCCCCCCCCCACACCTCCCGTACGTTGCTTCACCTTCAAAGTGCTCAGGCTTGAGAACGGATAAGGATAACGCAATTCTGATTTTACCATCGTCTTCTGCGTGACAATGTGTTGTCACTGTTTAATTTTGAAATTTATGGGTAATTTTTCCCCCTTAAAACTCCCCAAAATTAGAATGGCCCGATGCTGCCCATCTATGAACTTAGCTTTTTGATTGCCAAGACAAATTTGTGCAAATTTGAACTTATAATGTCAATTCTATCGATAGTTATCGTCTTGTATGATACATACATAACGTGTATGTACCTATATATATATTTATGTACGATGGATTGGTGAAACTAAAGACACTCGCGTGAAATATGAATTTGAATGATTGTACAGGAGGATGACAAGTATATAGAAACACTTACAGAAATTAAGAAAAACTTGATAAAAACCCCGAAAAGCGTTTTCTTCCCGGGCTGATGACGCTGTAACGCGAACATTTCCGTTTTTATCAAGTTTTTCTTAATTTCTGTAAGTGTTTCTATATACTTGTCATCCTCCTGTACAATCATTCAAATTCCTGTATATGTATGTATATAGTGGAGGTTCAATCATTCAATCATTCAAATTCAATCATTCAATCATTCAAATTCATATAGGTATGTATATGAAGGGTGCAGGGAAAAAACAAGAATAGTCCAATTTTTTCAATTCTTCGTTTTGCAGTGCATTCTCTTGGTCTTCGCGAGTACTATCAGATCATAACATTAACCTGGGGCTGAAAACAGGTTAGTCCAGTGAAAATTGACGAAGAAGATTCAACCTACAGGGAAGAAACAAGAATAGTCCAAGCATTGCAGGGAAAAAACCGGGATAGTCACAGGTGCAACCCTCTTGCAACCTACCTTCTTGTTATCGTCTAATATTATCATCCTGTGTGCGTTGTTTCCATTTGTCCTTGTGCTTCGTTGTTTTCGTTCGTGATTTTTATTGCATACCGTTTCTTCGACAAATTAGTTACCTAAATATGAGTGAGAGTGACGGAGATGAACAGGAAAAAAAAGGCTCGAGTTTCGTCTCGTCAAAGAGTGGATCTAGAGGCGATTGCGCTGGATTACCAAAAAAATATATCTTTGCCAAACATAACGACGAACGACGTTTATTACCGAAGGCAGTTGTCAATGTACTCCTTCAACGTCCACACTCTATCCACAGCCCGATCAGTGTTTTACACATACCCTGAATACGCTGGTAAAAAGGGAGCAGATGAAGTTTCATCTTTTCTTTTTCATTTTATCTTCAATTACTTGGATCCGAACGTCAAACATCTTCACATCTTCTGTGACTCAGCTGGGGGTCAAAATAAAAATTACACCATGATAAGATTTCTCTATTACGTCGTTCATACTGCGAAGAGGCTCGAGTCCATCGAAGTTACTTTCCCAATCAGGGGCCACTCATACTTGGAATGCGATAAAAATATGGGTCTCATCAATCTGAAAACTAGAATGGAACTGCCTAAGGATTGGTATGAACTACTGCGAGTTTCAAGGAAGAAACCAGAGCCGTTCAAAGTTGTCCCTGTAAAGAAGAAAATCATAAAACAGTGGACGATGTTTCTGCAACCCAAATTTGCACCCAAGTGCACGTTTCCAATTCAAAAAGTGAGGGAACTGCGAGTGTCTCAAGACAAACCAGGTCTTGTGTACCATCGCAGCACTTACAATTGTTCTTGGGAGAGCCACTCCATCAATGTTAGAAGAAATAAAAAAAAAATTCGTCAGGTCAAACGAAACTCGTTCATTAAATCCAGGAGAATTCGAGGTACCGGAAACATCATACAAACATCGCCTGCCACTGTCCAAACCGAAGTATGACGATCTCCAAGTTTTGAAAGAATTTTGCCACCCACATAATCAAGATTTTTATAACAAGTTGCCGCACCATTAATGGTTTTTCAAATGCATATTCTTTCAAAACAGCTTGTTGCTGAGTCACCTACCTGTGATAAGGAAGTTTTGTTTCTGACTTAATAGGATAGGTATTGTGACATTCCTTGTTTTGTTCCAGTAAATTTGGAGTTATTGTAGAAAGTTACTTCTCTTATTAATTGAAAATTTATTATCATAAATATGATTATGCCAAGTGTCTCAGGGATAGTAAGTGCACCTGAGAAAATTGCAATCGTCAAAAAAAATGGTAATTTACAATTTGTGTACAGTTTCAAACTTATAAATCAGCTTTTCTCGCTATTACAATTTTGTGACTATCCTTGTTTTTTCCCGGTACCCTTCATATATGTTCACTGACCGAACCTCGATAACAACAGCAGCAAATTTCGCTTCAACATATAATATCTACGGTCGATATCAAGAACTCCATTGGTATGTATATATATGTATGTATATATATGTAGTGGTACACGGTAGGCTGGTATGCAAGTCAATAGTAGTTTTGCTTCTGGTTAATCATCTTCGATAATGAACCGCTGGAATCGACCAAGGAAAAAATACCCCCCCCCCCCCCCTACAATTTGAGATGTCCTTTGTGCAGATCTTGTGCTATCACTAACTGATATATGAAACGTTACGAGCAACTGCTGGCTCGAGTGGGGACCTATTTGTCTCAAGTGATTTTCACTCAAGATCACGCTGTCCTCACATTCTTGTAGGTGAGATGAACCCTAGTTTAGGTTTACTATCCGGATGAAAACACCTATTAACCCTATAATGAACACCTACAGGTAATCTACAACAATAGCAACAATCTACACAAATCAACCAATATGAACCGTTCTCAGCCTTTTTTCACTGTGCGCGTTGAACTTGGAAGGATGATCCAAGCGTTCAATGCGCTGAACACGATTTGAGAGCCTTTGATGCTTGATCGAGGTACTTTTACTTCTTTGCCAGTCATCAACGGCTGACCTTCTGGAAGTTAATTGCACTGTTTGAATAACTACTCTAATAAATCTTTACAAACGACTATAAGTTGGAAAGACATCCGAATGGACGTAGAGGCTCACACATCGAGTACCTCATCAGTAGGTTGACAATATGAAACTCAAGGACTAAAACTGAAAATGATGGATCGTGGTCATCATCGCCGCCTACCTCAGGTGAAATGTCTCAATTTCTTACCACAACCCAAATAATACTGGAGTTTTGAAACAGCAGAATGACGCGTGAGTGTTCGTACAAATTTTAGAAATTTTGTGTAACTGTATGCTCAAACTATCAACCCTGATTCCCCCAAAATAGAAAACGGCTGAAATAACTTATCGAGACGAATCAATTGATACCTACCTGTATAACTACGCAATCATATCAGTAAGCGGATAATTTCCAAAAACATCAAAGTTGAACGGTGGTCAGAAAAATTATCGTAGAGTTGCGCCTGTTTAAGGGTCGACAGGATAAGACTGATATTGGGGAAATTTGGTGTACCTAAATTTTCCACGCAACCAGTACCTAGTATCTACCTACCTATTTGAAACATTTAAATATTATCAAAATATACTATTTATGATGAAACAACATAGGTATGAAAATGCTAAAACCACGTCTAGGTACCTAATACTGTCCTGTAACCTTATTAGTAACCAGATAACCTATTACCGGATAACCTATTACCGGAAAAACCTTATTACTGGAATAACTGTTTTGAAAACTTGGGGGGAAGGCCTTTGATGGCCTCTTTGTCGCCATTCGGGATTCCGTGATATGTTGGCTGGGACTGTTACAGGTAATAGGTTACGGAAAACGAATGCGTGAAAGGTGTGCGATCATAACTGTCGATAAGTTATTTGAGTTAGTTTGGAGTAACAGCGACCGTCTGGTAATAGGTTGTGGTATTAGGTAATTTTGGTAATAGGTTACCGGCGATTCGAGAACCTTTCCACCACCCAACGCGGACTGGGTTTTGTTGGGCGCTGGAAAGTTTCCCGAATCGCCGGTAACCTATTACCAAAATTACCTAATACCACAACCTATTACCAGACGGTTGCTGTTACTCGATAACCTATTACCAAGAAATAACCGTATCAGCCATGCGTGTTATTCCTCACTCCCTTCCAAATTAAGATCCAAGAGGGCTGATTTTGCAGCAGGAATCACATCCATATTGGTCCAAACTTTGAGCCCTCATTGTGAACGAACGGCTGGTCGTACGAAGCTGCGGATGGTCTTTAAAAATTCTAAAAACTAAACTCTATCTCAACCATTCAATCAGTTTATTCACAATATTGCCTGGAAGGCTAATGTTGGGAGGGAGTGGTGGTTGGGTCGGTACTATGTGGCTTGGATTGTGTCTTGATGTGTTTATGGGAGTGTTTCGTCTGAGTTGTTGTCCCTCAGCTGTCTTCTCTTCAGCCGATGACATTCGGTTGGTGGAGGGCCCGAGATCACTGCGACTTGAGGGTTGGAGTGTCCCACAGCTCTTTCATTGAGTGCTCTGTAGGCCAATTCAATCTTCTCCCTCACCGTCTCCATCTTCAGGTCCTGATGGAGGACCTCATTCTGGACGAACCCTGGTGCTCCGCAGATTTGCCTCAGTATCTAAATCTGAATTAAAAACTATACCTACTATTTAGTACAACGCTAACTGGGCAAAGTGCCGCGGACGGACGGATTTTTTTTTAAATTCGATTTTCTGAATCCACGTATCTTGAAACGTAAACCAACCAATTTTGAGGGTGGGGGGGGGGTGGTGTTAAAAATTGTTTTCTTTGGTCGATTCCAATGGTTCATTATCGAAGATAATAAACTAAAACGATCGCCACGTGGGAGTACAGTGTAGGTTCCTCACACAGTTGCACGCACTGGTTGTAGTACCAATCGCTTGGTGTGCTTCCAGAAGATCACTCCCAGGTAGCGCACCTAATGAGACGAGTATTGACCTCCACCTGAGATTGGATGTCGCGGTCATGTCCTGAGAGTAGATGCTCGAAGGAGTAGTTACTCAAGCCCTATCTGAGTAATGACCATGAATACCGCCCTTAGTTTTGTGAACTGCAAGCTGCAACACATGCCCCTCCATCCAAAGCATGACTCGTCTCATTGATCAGTTGAGTTTCCACTAGAGCCCCTCCTTTATCACCACTGCCGCACCATCTACATAGGGTGCTCACCAGGAACACATCCTCTGGTATATCCATCTGAACTATCCGCAGTCCACTGATCGGACCCCAATATAAACCCTGTCCCGCTGGTGACCTTCTTCTGGCACACCGCCCCTTCAGTCTCAAAGTATGTAAGATAGAAACCCAAAACATCTCTGGAGGGTATTGATGATATCCACCCATCCCAAGGAATTTAATGCTTTCTCCACATCTAGGGTCAATACCAAGCAAATCTGACAATTTAGCCCCTAGTTGGTTCTAGTTAAACTGCACTGTAATGTTAGTGATGAGAGCAATTTAGAGACGGAATGAAATTAAATGAACCCAAGTATTTAGATTAGAGTTTGTTTTGCCCCAGTTTACCTTGGAGGAAAATTGATATCATAACTTGTTATTTAAAATTACTTATACATTGTTTGTTTTTTACCTGAAAAAATAGAACTCGTTTCAATTTTCTGATTATGGTAACTAGTAAATTTGTTTCCAAGTTACTGTACTTCGGAAAACCAAGACGTTATGCCCTCTTTCAGTACATAGATTAAGAGATAAAAATTTGGGTTTCAAACTGTATGGGTTCTGCAATTTTGACATCAACATACAATCAAACCAAGGGTAGGCGCCACCTAAATTGATAAGAAATGAGTTATGTAAAACAAAAGTGACCATCAAATAAATTTATTCAACACTATAAAATATAAATAATGTACTTCGCTCATGTAGGTTTTGGGCAACATTATGTTAACCTCTAACCATAAATCTCAACAGACGTCTTGCACAGAACCCTTTTCATTAAACATAAACAAAAATACAAGTACAAATTACGCAACTAATGCCCAGCTCATTCTACAATCAAATGTTAACTTTTTTGTTCCAATATATAATATAAATATTTCTTCAAAAACAGTTGCAGCCACTTAAATTCGTCAATGCTTACTTAGCTTTGTGCTAAAACACTTAGTACTATCACTCAATAAGCATTTTCTCCTCTCAAGAAGAACTATCTCACCTCACATATAATATTTACATAATCCGCGAGGATGCATCATATTTACATACAGTAAATTACAAACTAACAAAGACGATCAATTGCTCAAAAAATAGTGGCATCATTTAATGGTAACAGTTCCCTCTTGTGATGAATTTAGTAAAGTGAAACCCCTTTCAACATGCCAACATTCGATTTCGTAAAATAAATGTGCGTACAACCAACCCATTCTGACCTCACTATTATGTTCTGTTGCAAAAACTAAGGCCACAATATGATTTATATAAGCGGCCAACCAAACCATACCCCCACCATTTCTTCTTGAGACCAACACCAATTTTACTCATCTCAATCCTGCACATTTTGTAATATTCCTGAAATTTTCATTCAAGACAACAAAGTTTAAGAATGTTCAACTTCTACGATGAGCGCATGTTTCCTGTATGAATGTTGATTTAGTGGGGTTTCACCTGCGTATAACAAAACTCAACCATACGCCTTATTGCATTGAAATTCAACTACTGTATGGCCACTTACAGGAGTCTTCAAATTTCAGATAATCATATCATTTTATCATGTATGAAGTAAGCAGCCAGATTGGTGAGCAGTTGTGTGATTCAAGTGAGTAATATTTGAGTTACTTGATTAATATATGCGTATAATTAATGAAGAAAAGACAATACTCATAATTTGGTTCAGAGGTAACGTTCATATTTCTGAAATGATAAAATACGTAAACAGAATATTGAGCTGACCTAATGTAAAAGGGGTTTGCCAACAGAAATTATCCGACATCAAATGTTGAAAGTTGATGTCATGGCATACTGATGATAAATGAGGTAGTAGTATCAATGATTCAATTTATTGAAATAAGTTTATTCAATTTTTCTTCCCTCAGCAACATTTCTTTATAATTTTGTTACTATTCACCTTGTGATTGCAATAACCGTCGGTCATCTTGAACAATATAACCACGTTGTTTGATACATTCGTTAAGGTGCTGGGTCCAATCATTTCAACTTAACTCATCCTGACCCCTAGCAGGCAAAGTAGATTTAAATACCAAGAGCGCACAATAAAATGAAGTTGAAAATCCTTTGATTATATTGTTGAAGAATTAGAACAGAGAACAAAAATTGGCTACACATTTTTTAAATTGTGAGCTACCTAATGGGACTATTCTTTGTGCATTGATCAATTTTCATCAGATTTAAATATTTAGTGTTCATATTAATGTTTTCTTCAACAAAGTTCAAAACTGTTCTTTCATTCATAGTCACCACTGAAAGAGATAACTTGGTAACTTCTGTCTCTGCAATGCTTGCAAGAAAAATAAAATGAATCATCAATCCTGGAAGAGAGCGTTGATTGTTCAAAGGAGCTACATGATCCTTAAAATCGTGACAGATGCTTTATAACTTATTAGACACAGGGAAGGCCTTTAAAAATGAAATGTAATTAATTATGCTAAATTTAGAAGAGAAAATGGTGTACTTGTTCCAAAAATGCATTAGACAAATGAGCAAACAAAAGGGTATTACTACAACAATGAATCATATTTAGTCATATGGATCTTCCATAAATATTAATAATAGAACAGGTAGGTATCTGCACTCATAACACCATTCCGTTCCTTTCAGACCAGAATAAACCAATAGATGTAGGTACCTATCTGTTTTCATTATTCAAGTTAATCAAATTAATTCATGTTGATTATCCACCATCCGTACTCAATGAGTGGTCCTATTCTGGACTTGGAATTCCAAAAACCTTTCAACATGCTAATTGTAAATTACACAAATGCATTTATTAGTGTAGTTATTACAAGACTTAGCATTTCAAAGAACTGAGGTGTCTTCAAATATACTTATGCATCATGGTGACACGAACTAAATACAATACTGAACATGAATGTTATGGGGGGAAAATGTATTACATAGTTTGTAAATTTATTTGAAATATTAAGACTATGGAATGATTAGCACAGTTGCATTCATTCATTCTGTGATGTAAAATGAACAACAAACCAGGAATACAACCCCAAGGCTTCTCTGTTCCTATTGCCCAGACGCAGTTGGGGAATTTAACAATAATAGCCTTCTATGATGAATTTCAGTGATTAATTAACTACAGACATTGGAAAAAATGGGACTAAAAGTGACTAGAAATGGGCGGGATTAGGATGTTTGTTCTCACATCAACTCTTGGTTTAGAGATGAAACATAATATTACTAAAGCGGTATATCAAATGCCATGTATGGCTAGAATAACAATAAATGCATTCAACGTGCATAACAATTATATTATGTTCTTGTACAAGATCTACTAATTCACAAGAAACTAGCACAATCTTCTATAATTACAATAATAATGTGCTTCCATCATAAGCACCCTCCGGGAATGAGTTTTTGAGCTTCGCATTTCATGGAAAATTAAAATTAACACTTTTTATCAAGATTTTTTAGATAAACACTTTCTATCACAGCTATTTTCTATGGAAAAGAGAATGCAACCTTGGTAAGATTTGGAAACTAATCAATCAATATTATCCTAGACAATCTAAAATCAAATGACAAGACACATGAACATTGGCAAGGATTCGAATTGCAATTTGAGTTTTGTGGTTCAGACTTGAAACAAATAGAATAGTGGCAATAATGGTAACTAGTACAAGTAATGTACATTGAGTTGGTTCAACAAAAATGAAGGTCTAGCTGATCGAGTCACATTAACAAGACACGAGTTGAGGGCAATAATTCAAAACTGGTTCAGCTTGAAAGAAAGAATGTGTTTTGGGGAATGAATAGAACACTTATTAGTAGGACTTCATAACATTTGTAACATGGGATGAAGCTTTAGGTGAGAAGTAGAAATTAGAGCGAATAAATCCTCATACATGAAGAAAAACATCAACTACTAAGACTGGCTATCAAATTCAAAAGAGATCTACTGTAATCCCATGCACACAAATACACAGTAAGGAACTAATGATCCCAATTTGTGAAAAAAATGAACATTTATTGAGATAGGTGACCAGATACTTATGCACTCTGACACCTAATATACTAAATTAGAAATTTCCTCTTTCCCCCCACCCCCCCCTTTTGGTCCATGAACAGTTTACTGTCTAGTTATTGAAAACTGAAACAAAATGAAACTAACAAGCACTGGATACATTCTAAAAACTTGATTGAACCAGAAGTACTAGGTCATAGGACATTACAGAAAAACATACTGGACACTAATGGCTCATCACGCACTTCAGAGTGATCTCCTCAATGTGTTCGACCCATGACAGAACAATGGAAAATCAATGTTCACATCAGTTTCATATACAAGCCAAGGTAGTGATACTCTATAGGAATAGGAATAATGTTGGATTCTACCAGCAACAATAAACTAATTAACAAGCAATAAAAGCATCAGATTACAATACATACCAGGTAGTGGATTTGGTTAAAGTTTTGCTTTCTAACATTTAAATTAAAAATTGATGAACTCCAATAGGGATACTAAAGCTTATTATAGGACTATTTTCTCTGTCTGACATTATCCTTCCCGTGATCAGGAGTGTTCTTCCTAAAACCGAGAAAGAGTATGAATAAAAATGAATAACACACCAATAAGATGATGAAAACGGCTCGTAACAAGAGAGAGATGCTCACTGATCGGGACTGATGTCGGTGTCACTTTCATCTAACTCAGCTTTGTTTCGTTTCCTTTCATAAACAAAGATTATGGCACACAAAACAATGACTTCTGCACAAATGCCGATGAAGGGCCACAGTGCTGCAAGCTTATCTGCAAAACAATATGAGATGTCAAATGCAATAATTTAGGGTACACAAAGCTTGGATGTTGAATTAATGCATAATTTTCTGCGTGATGGGTGGAAATGGGATGGGGGAGCATAGTTGAAGACTTCTTGAGTAGGCTGAGCACTATACGAGGGGGTACCCAAAAGTAATTGGAATTGAGTTTGCGGTGGAGAGGGAGAGAAGGGATAATCATTGTTCGACCAACTCGTAAAAGACGTCTCCTGAGTTAGTGTGCAAAGTTTGGTCGCTGTTCATCCGTGAAATTTTGTTTCCTGTTGGGGAAACCGGCCGCAAAAACTATTGCAATGCTTAAGACCGCTAATGGGGATGTGCCCTAAGTAAAACTAGAGTCTACGAGTAGCTTTTAAGTTTTAAAACTGGTGAAATGTCAATTAAAGACCAACCAAGAAAAGAAGACGCCCCCCCCCCCTTCTCACCCCACTCTGTGAAATGAGTGGAATATCATGGAGTTCAATTCAGAGTATGTTTTTCAAAGATATGCTCATGGGAGGAGTTGCAGCCAAATTTGTCCCCAGCCTTATCACAGACGAGCAAAAGGAGAGTCGACTTCAGGCATGTTTAGAACTTCAAAATCAGCTCAAAGAGGACACTGATTGTTTTTCCAAGGTGATTACTGGTGATGAAACGTGTAGTTATGGACAGGATCCCGAAACGAAGCAGCAATCAAGCCAGCGGAAGTCACCTGCCTCTCTTCGTCCCAAAAAGACAATAATTTGTTTCTTTGATCGCAGAGGTGTTGTGCACAAGGAGTTCGTTTGCACTGGTCAAGCTAACCACAAGTTGAACTTAGAGATTTTGATATGATATCAACGATATACTATCATAATAATATTATGATCCAAACCTGACAGTTACACTGTCGACTCTGTACCCCGAAAAAGCTGTTCCGAGCGTAGCCTACGCTCCAAACCACATAAAAGAACCTTTCTAGAAAAGCAGTATATCCTCGCAACAACATATCCTCGAAGCAACACGCCCTATCGATCTTTTTTTTTTTTTTAAATTAGGTTTTGGCAGATTCTTATAATAAGAATAATTCGACTTCTCACGCTGGATAGGCTCCTTACAGGGAGAGTATCCGAAACGAAAGGACAGATCTTTGGCGCAGGCGACTGGATCATGACGATGCGCTGGCCCACACCGCTCTCTCTGTAAAGCAGTTTTTGACCAAAACCGGCATGAAATCATTGCCCCCCCCCCCCCCCCTCACGGGGTAATCACCGGGTCTGGCCCCTGATTCTTTTTGTTCCCCAGACTTGAAAGGGACATGAGAGGAAAGCGTTTTAGCACTGTAGAGGAGGTAAAACAAAAATCGCTGGAAGGCCTAAAGTGAATCGATAATAAGTGAATTTAAATCTTCAGCCATGCAGCTTGGTTTAGCTTAGCCATGCAGCTTGGTGCAGCTTAGTTTAAATCTTGAGCCTAGTAACACCTCAGTTTAGAGATTGATCAACGCTGAACACGATGGTGAAATTCCGTAATCAGGTTAGAGCAAATGAACCGTGAAGAACTTCTCAAGTAACAACCACGTTTCTTCACCTACAAAGCGCTCCAAAATGAAAACGGAATAGGATATCGCAATTCTGACTTCACCATCGCATTCAGCGTTAAAAAAAACTTTAAAACGAGGTGTCGATTGTCAGACTGTTTCATTTTGGGAATTTATAAGTAATCCCCCCCCCCCACCCTGAAACCCCCCTTAGAGTGGCCCGATTCTGCCCATCTTCGAACTTAGCCTTTCGACTGCCAAGACGGATTGTTTGTGCAAATTTTGGACCTAGAACCCCTAGAACAATAGCTTCCTTTTCCTCGAAAATTCGGAAAAATCAATGGAAGGATCGTTTGCAGGGGTACGTTGTGATCAAAGGAGAATACTTTGAAGGTGATCAAAATTTGGTGTAACAATATCAGGAAATAAAGAAGTTATGACGAAATCCCTTCTTCCCCCCCCCCCCTCGTACTTGCATTGAGGTATGCTCAAGTATCAGATCATGTCAGCTAGCCAACTATAATTATATAATGATTACTCACCTTTTACTCTGATGTAACTTGAGGTTTCTACAGTCGCGTTCAACTCAATTGTAGCTCTATTGGAAGCTTGGCAAAAATAATCCCCTCGATCAGACATTTCGGCGCTCTCAATCTGAAGAATGGCGTTAGGGATCTTCTTTTCATTTTCAAGCAATTTTATCCTTCCACTTGAAGTCTTGAAAGTCTCGTTTCCTAAAACAAATATCAGAGGGATTGACGAAAAATTATCAGCTCGTTTTTGTGCTGAGTCAATGGTATTATTACCAACACAGTAGCGACAAAAACACTGAAATCCTTACAGTTTGGTTAGCAACATGTGCCAAAAGCAAGTTACATGTAATTACAACGAATCAAGAAAAGGAGTTGAACTTTGACATGTACAGCTAACACATTGCATAGTTGTATATTCACACTTACCAAACTTCCATTGGATAGTTGGTACTGGTTTTCCTTGGGTAACACATTCCAATCTAATTTTTTGTCCCTGTATGAATGTTCCTTGTGAGATTATTTTTGCTGTTGGCTTTCCTACATAAAGGAATGCAACATGAATTCACAGAATATTATTGACAAGGGATTTTACTTCCCAATCATAAATAATTATTCAATTTATAGGGCTCATCATGGTTTTCAAATAATCAGAAATTAAAAACCAAGTTTGAGGCACAGCCGAGGGTCTATTCATTCAATTTAGCGCTTTATAGACAAACTTCAATATTGATATCAATGTCCAACGATACGAATCCAATGTCTCTACTCTTTTAAGTAGTTGAATATGTGTGTATCTAATTATTTGAGTGGATTTGCTTCTATCCAAGTTTTTTCCCTAAACCTCATGCTCACTGATGCTAGTAAGATGGTCTCATTCTTTCAGGATTTCGGCAGTCTGTAAATGTTTTTCAAACTACTTCACACACGCCAGATTCAACTTGAAACCATGCAAACCTGTGACGGACCACGTAAAAGTGAAATAATAGAACATACAAGAAAGTTAGAAAGAGTGTTAGTTTGCAGCAATACTTGATGGATGGTTTTAAAGCAAAGCTCTAGAAATAACTTCAATGGACTCCCATGATTAAGCATTCATGTACTCATTGAAAACGTTCACTATTTTCGAAGCACGAACAGCTGAACCATTTTTTGCCTGCTAAACGTTTTGTTTCTAAATTATTTCTTGCATTAGGTACCTTGCTGTGTTTTTGACATATTTAAATGTGAAATTTTACCAACCCAATGTATGAATATCTTTGCGGGCAGCATAGTTGCCTGAGTCCTTAATCAGTACACATGTATACCGAGCTATGTCTTCTTCAGCAGTTCTAAGAATCGTTAGGTGATTGTTGCGAATACGATGCTTCAAGTCGTTTTCTAATTTTATATCGTCCTTGAGCCTAAAATTGATAACGTGATTGAAATGAACATAAAATGTGAATCGCATTTCCATTCTCATATGAAACATCAACTCAAACTTGAAACAATTCCATCAGTTATATTAGTGTAGGTAGCTGAATAAAACTGGTTATTTACAATTACGTATATGTTTATAATAGTTACCAACCAAGCAAAAGGGAGGGGTGGTCCCTTGACGTTCCCAGAAATATTGCATTTTAATGTGTTTGCTGTTTTATATTCCAAAACACGAGTCATTCCGAAATCGTACTCAGCAGTTAATGTATGACCTTCTTCGGCACATTCTAAAAAATGACAAAATAGCATTACATTAGTAAGGAATAATAAGGTACATACATACAATAGTTTACAAGACAACAGCATAGGTCATGGAGCCCCCTGAAAATCAATTGGAGCACCCCAGAAGGATCTGGAGGGTCTGTTCCAGATTCAATTCCTATTAGGAGGGAGATTCTATTCCTATTAGGTGGAAGGACTTGTCACTGAAAACTCGGCAGATCTATTGCGACATTTTCCATTGAATTTAAAAAATGACATTTGAGACCTGCACAGGTGATTCAAACAGGTAAGCAGCGATGGATTGGAAAATCAACCCATTCACGTCTCATAAATGAAGCCGTCAAGGTAACAATGCTCACTATTCCGTTGAACACCGTGTGTTTTTAGGGCATAGGTTGCACGAGTACCTACATCATATTAATCTTGAAAATGGTGTGTTGCTTCAATTTTAGGAACACGAGCCAATCAACTTAATCTTGACACAATCGGAAATTTAGTTCTCCGACCACACAAGATAAATTACAACAAAACGCCACTTACCTATGACCGCCAAAATCATACATAGTACTGCGACTATGCACGAGTTTTTCATCATGGATGTTCTCATTTCAACTAATTTTCATAGAATCTTGGGTGAATAAGGGCGTTACAAACTGAGCACTGTGTGAACTAAAATGGCAACTGGAATTGAGGATCGATCTTGTTATCTCGTATCAGTAGATAGTAGCTGTTAACAAACAACAGAAGTGTTTACAGTAGAGGTCACTTGTTATGTGTGTCAACTATCAAATTATCTCTGTGGCAGTGCGGCCTTGACGTTTTGAATATTCCACACTCGGATTTGATTTGATTAGAAAGAACTTGTTTTTCTTTATGTTAGCACCAGTGTCACGTGATGCCGGCAGGATGCGCTCGCATCGTTTTTGAGGAGACTCTACGACTACTCTACTCAGTACTTCTCGCTGTACCTCCATTAAGAAGACTTAAAACTTATAACTCATCATTTATAACTACAGACCCATCATTTATAACTACAGAATTCTTGAATCTAATAAATATATTTGAACACTTGAATGGTTATAGGTTGCCGCAGTCAATTATGAGGTGGAAGCGTGAGTACCTACCACAAGCACGTTAACAACCGTCACCATGGAAGAATGAGTTGTTGCTTCTTCCATGAACTGTCACCTGACGAGACGCTAACCGAGCTAACCTGACTTCACAACTCTTTCTTATCAGTCTGGATGCTATATTATCGATCCGCTCTCAAATCTGTTGTTAACGTTGTTGACATCTGTCAACATCTTGCTCAGATTTGAGTCCAGCATCTTCTGGTACCTTTGATTTGAATTTGTTTCGTCGCCCGGCGATGTTCACACTGTTGGCCATCGTTGTCTTCGCTACCCATACACAAGCATACAAAACCGATAGGTATGATTTCTTCATGCCTAATGTGGTCCCGAAGAAGGTAAGTGTTGCTCTCAGTTCGTAGTTCTAACATATGTTGATATAATTTATCATTGTAATAATGATTAGTGCTCCCTAAACTGGTTATCAGTTGTACCATAATTCGGCTGATAGATAGTGTAAGAAAACCGTAGCATTCTCTCTAGTACAAAAGCGTGAATAAATGAATGAATGGAACAATTGTTAATTCCCGAAATTGAAGTACCACATATAAATGAACCAAAAGAGAATTCATAAAGTAGATATTAATATACAAATATTGGGGGAATACCTCAGTACCTTCAACAATACCCTCCTTTAACGAAAAAAACCTTTTGGGAAATCGGCCAAATAGGTTTTGCGTCGAAATTCTCCTATATTGGCGTTAGTTTCCAAAATCATCTTGAACTTGAATTATTTAAAACAACAAACAATTATTGAATAAAATAATCTTGAAATAATCTCGTTAGAAAATTTCTCACTGGATCCCAAGATACCAAAAAACGCCGTACAAATTTCATTCTCGTATCATCAGTTAACCTATCGTAAACTTGAGTACTTAAGGCAAGTACTTAAGTGTTCATAGCTTTTATTGTTTACGCTTATAAACGCATGAGCACTATGAAGTACTTCTTAGGTAATATTAAAATTAAATCATAAAATGTTTAATGACTCAACATTGTAAATTAAAACAGTTTTCAGAAAATAAGTACCTGCAATTTCCATCAGGTTTCAGCCTTTTCTTCCCAGTGTTTTGTGTTATAAATACAAAGTTTCACTTCACATACAATTCATTTGGCACACAACAATATTGCAACTCAATCATCAACAACAGTCAAGTACCTTCCTTCTTTCTTATAAGATTGTATAATTGAATGCATTCACTGCACGTAATACAGATGATTATATCGTCTAAAGATTAGATTCAGTTGTAACTATATAAATACCTGGTCTTATTAGGTCTTATGGAATCAGATTCGACTTTTTTGCTGAGGACCGCAGAATAGTGTTTCACATGTGTTATTATAAGCACAGATATGCACATGACATGCGAGGGAAAGGCTTGTCGGTGGGTATATCAAAGCTTTACGTCGACAATAAAAGTTATTAGGTAGGTACCTAATTCTGTTAATTAATACGAAATTCGGGTTGGTAATTTTTTTTGGATGAACTATAAAATCGGAGTAAGTCGAAAATGTCATTAAAACTAGCCTCCTTGATATGACACAGTTCTACCGTTCGTATTAGACTACAGGTTGGTGTAGGAACTGGGTTTTGAGAGCCGTTCAAGCGGGTTAATAATCAAATAGGTAGGACGCAAGTATACATCATATTTGATCCTACCTATTTGATTATTAACCCGCTTTAACAGCTCTCAAAACCCAGTTCCTACACCAACCTGTAGTCTAATACGAAAGGTAGAACTGTGTCATATCAAGGAGGTAGACTGTGTCATATTATGGGTACCTAGTTATTATATTAGGTTAGTTAATGAGGCTGGTCATGAGTGAAACGGGGTCGCTGGATGTCAAAATTAAGAAGTTTGTACACAAACGTTTGAAACAAGAGTCGTACGAAACTATTTAAAAAAAAAAAAAAAAAAAAAAGCCACTTGTACTGTATAAAGCTCTTGTACAATCGTTGCTCAGCGTTGATATCCTCTGGTGGGGAACGCAATCAGTAGTGTACAAGAGCCTCTTGCTGTCATTCAGAATCCCATCCTAAAAGACCTACTAAAAAAATAACCAGAAGGTTCTCCACTGCTATGTTGTTGGCCGAGGCCAAAGTTTTCACGATCAAGCAGCTCTATATTGAACATGCCTTATTATATTACCTTGAGGTATAACAAGATACAATTGGGTCTAGCCCGTCCGACCAGAGCCGAACAGTAAGACCTACAGGCTGTAGGCTACAGCGCAACTAGTAATACCCGTACCATCAAGCCGCTTACGGTCCACTACCCGCCATCTTCATCACAAACTACCCTACATTCTGCGTAGTATTCTGTCCTCATTAGCGTAGCACACCCTCACTCCGTTAGTAGATTCCAATACAAGAAGTCGTTATTCTCCTTTCTCATCTGAGCTAATCCATTGACATTTGCGATTCCGTGACTCTGTGGCTCTAACACCCCCCCCCCCCCCCCTTCTCACTCCTTGGCATAGATCGTTGATCTGTGAGGGGGGTAGTGTCCATTACCTAGCAGTGATTAACTATGTATTTATGAATAATGGTGGAAATAGACGTAGATTCATTCATTTATTCAATATGATTAGCGCAACTGGGTGGCTCGGTTGGTGCGTCGTGAAAGAGGGAGCAGACAGGAAGGCGCTGGTAGATGAATGACATTTTCGACTTACTCCGCGCATATACAACAATAGTGCAATATCAGGATTTAATTTTTGTTGAATTATTTCATGGACCGTTGGAATTATTTGTGACTTTTTCAAAAATACAGGATCCGAGTCCCCTATTTCACCTTCTTCAAACTCGTACATGGTTGAGGGCGTTTTTTTTTCCTTCAAACAACCACTTGAATGATTTACGATTTGTTAACGATGAATACTAACTTGATATGAACTAGCTTAATACGATGAATACTAGTTAAATAGGAAAATTGATCAGTTTGGAGGCAATGAACACATGGCGTAACTCCTATGGGTGACTCAAAGGTATACAAGCCAGGGCTCACGAACGACTGAAGGAACCTAAAGTGTCCTTGGGATTCTTCCGGAAGAGCTCTGCTAGATTCACGAGAGACCCGGAGATGAGGGCTCCGTCTTATGTACCTGTTGATGTGTTGCGTAGATTTGTCAGTAATAGTACTAAGGACCAAACCCCGGCTCATAGCTCGATGATGCAGCTGTACAGTGCATAATAATGTGATGCGTAGATTTGTCAGTAATAGTACTAAGGACCAAACCCCGGCTCATAGCTTGGTGATGCAGCTGTACAGTGCATAATAAAGCACTTCGGCAATCAAATCAACCAAATCATTGCCACGATAATTTAGTGTAATTTCTGATGAAAGTGGTGGGGGAGTGTTTCAAGGATAGAAGGGATTGGGAGCTTCTACAAATTTATAATTTAGTAACTGTCAATCGTGTGATTTTGCTTGGCCTTTGAGTTTTGTTGAAGTACTTCATTTGGGCAGCATGTTGACAGATACTTGGGATACTGAAGGGATACTGGGGGAGTAGTTTCATGGTGGGGGAGTGTTCAATGATAGAAGGGATTGGGAGCTTCTGCAAATTTATAATTTAGTAACTGTCAATCGTGTGATTTTGCTTGGATTTTGAGTGGTATTGAAGTACTTAATTTGTGCAGCATGTTGACAGATACTTGTGACATTTTCAGATGGATGTTTACATGTGCACCCCAGTACGGGTGAACTACACCAGGCATTACTATATTGTAGGGTTTGAACCGAACGCTAGTATGGACACTGCGCATCACATGCTCTTGTATGGTTGCAAATTGCCGGGAGACAATGGGACTGTTTGGTAAGTTCGTTGATGAAGGGACAATTTTTTCAATAACTAGGATATTACATTTATACAATAGATTAATTATTGCTAGATGATATGTATTGAAATATTCAGTTGCAATAAATATATCACAAAAAAACTCGGCCCCCTGGCTAAATCTCTATGAGCATGGAACACGTTTTGGCCACGTTTAGTATAGAAATTAGTTTTAGGACCAACTCAGCTGATCCGGGGCCTAGGCAGCGCCAATTTAAAGTACTAAGTAGGCTACTTACCACATTACAGGTTCATCGAGTGAATAGCGTAGAAATTAGCTTTAGGTGCCACTCAGCTGATCCTGAACATATGGTGTAAGTCTTAGGGAGGCTACTTGCCAAATTTCAAGTCTCTAGCGCCAGCCTAACGGATGGATAATTTCAGCCAGTTATGTAAAAGCTAAAACATGTTCCATGTTGGAAAAAAAATGTATACGATTTACAATTTTGGAGCCATGCCACACAATGTCTTACAAATATCAATATATTTTTTTTTTTTAATTGTTACTAATGAGAATGCCCTATATTGATTAAAAACCTCGTGTTGTTGACTTTCTAGGAATTGTGGGGAGATGGCGAATGAAGAGGGTGACAAAGCGCATAGCCCATGTGGAGAGGGAAGTCAGGTAGGTTTCGATTATTAAAATATTGGATTTTTTTTCTTCTCAAATTGAAACTAGGCCATTTATCCAAATTGGCTCTACTTATAGTTTTGAACTCAAGCCCCCACAACACAAAAAGCTCATCTCTGGTCAGGGAAGCAATGTCAACTTGTCCCAACCCACTCGGCCGATGCCTATTCATATTGTGTTTTGACTTGAGATGAAATTCGGAACTCCAATTTCAATTTGAGGAGCGTAAAGTACCAACTTCACGTTCTTTCCTATGCTCATTGAACAAGCTTTCGATGAGTTCACGAAAAGATTATGAAACAGATAAAAATCTGTTTGATGGTATCCCCAAACATTCCAATTATATGTACCTACCAATTGTTATCTCTCAAACCATGAAACACATGATCCAAGCTGATGATGTCATACAGAAATCCATGTAAAAAATGGTTTCCTATTCTCCAACAGATAATATACGCCTGGGCTCGAGATGCCCCAGAATTGATTTTACCAGAAGGGGTTGGTTTTAAAGTCGGAGGAGATTCGCCTATTCAATATCTTGTTCTCCAAGTCCACTATTTGCACGTTGACAAGTTCAAGAGTAAGTATAATTTCTTCGTAGCAGCCAGTATAAAACAGGTTACTCAATTAATTTCAAACCATATATTCAGCTTATTCGTGGGTTTGAATGAATGTGATGGTATTTCCTCCTTCCCTACTTCCTGATACCTACTGCTTATCTGGAACCCAGTCGACACTGGATAAACGTCTGGGTTCTGCAAACATTATCGCCTCAGGCTCAAGGAGCCAATCCACCACTCCACCTTACAAGGAGAAATACATTACATTTTGTTTACTGCTTTCCTTATTTCAATTTTATTGACGAGTTATACCAGAGCTCAATTCGTGTTTAAAAATAAAACCACCTACTGGAAAGAAATTTTGACAGATTCATGCCGCTCACTGTTCTGATGTTCACTCTCAAACATCTCCAGTATTAATTGCTCTCTTTGAAACCGCTCCATACCAATACCATTGACCATTACAGCGAGAAATATTTTATGATGCCTTGCACCTAATGAAGTTTATTATTGGTCTATTTAATATTTTTACAGATGGTGTTACTGACCGCTCTGGAATTACACTCAGATACACAGAACGAAAGTATGTCACTTGAATCTACAATACGTTTTTTATGATTTATTTAAATAATTATTTAAACACCATAAAACGATACACTCAACTCGATATGTACCCATACACCAAATTGGAAGACGAGGTCTTGGAGGTCGCACAGTACCTACCATCTATCTGAAATCGGCTTACCATCAGGTCCCAATTTGCCTGAAAGACGGGCCTTTCACAGCATTTGAGGGAGGAGGGCGCCAGTACCAATTGACTCGCCATCCGTTTGGGGTAACTAATGTAGTCCCTGCCTTCCGAAAATTCATTGATCAGATTGTTTGTGCCGAAAATTTGAAAGGGGTGAGGGTACTATCAACGATATTACGATAGGTGGTCACACAAAGGAAGAACACAATAAAAATATCAACAAGTTCAAGCTGCAGAAAAATATGGTCTGACGTTGAATTACGATAAAAGTACATTTTCAACCACCTCTATTACGGGTTTTGGGCACTTGATTTGAGCAGAGGTTCAATGCAGCCTGATCCAGACAGATTCAAGCCCCTCTTGAAATTACCCACACCTACGGACACAGCATCACTACAGGGGCTTATAGGGATGTTCACATATTATTCTTAGTGGAAACCAAGATTCTCAGAGAAAATTAGGTGACAACTTAATTTTAAAACATTCCCTCTATCAGAAAAAGCTAAAGAAGATATACACCAGCTAAAAACGTACATCGCTAACTCCCTTCTCATTTGTGTGGACTCCACACACTTGTGTTGATTGTCGGGACGGACGTCTCAGATATCGCTATATCAGCGGCTTTCACACAAAGTGGACGCCCAGTGGCTTTCTTCTCTCTAGAACATTGAACGAAAGTGAGAAAAAATATCCCACCATAGAAAAAGAGGCCACTGCGATAATCGAATACTTGAGAAAATGGAGCCACTTCCTTTCTGATCGTCATTTCATTCTTGTCACAGACCAAGAGGCGGTATCATTAATGTTTAACCTGAGGCCATGAGAGACTGAATAAAGTGGCTGACACACTTTTGAGGGTTTGTGGGGACACGAACGACAACTCACTGTTTGACTATCATCATACATTCCTTTGCCATCTTGGGAGTACAAGAATGTTTTACTGGATACGGTCAAAAAACCTTCCCTATTCGTTAAATGACGTCAAAGCGATGACTTCAGCTTGTCCTACATGTGCTGAACTTAAACCATGGTTTTACAAGCGCCAAGATAAGTCACCCTAATCAAGGCAATTAAACCGTTTGAGAGGCTCAACATCGATTTTAAAGGCCCACTACCATTCAATACTGGAAACCAATACCTTCTGACGATTGTCGATGAATTTTCCAGGTTTCCATTTACGTACCCTTGCCGTGACGTCAGTTCCACTTCTGACAAGAAGTGTCTTGACTAACCAGATTTCAGCTGGAGGTTTGGTTACCAACACCCCCCTCCTCTCCTCTCCGTCATTCAGAGATGACTACCTGGGCACCTTCTCGAACAAACTCACAATATTGTAGCTTGTTACTACAACTTTTCTGTATAGTTATGAGACTTGCAAACATATTTTATACAGAGACGAGGTCTAGATAGAAAATAATAAACCTCCTCAGAATAATAATAAAATAATAAATAATATGTATGGACATGATGTATAACTAATGACAGAAGTAATCCTTTTAATGTCAATTAATTTATTTCACTGACGTCGTTTTCAAATTTCATTATAGGTTGTCAAAATCGGCTGGAGTGCTGTTACTTGGAACTGGTGGTAGGCTCAAACCAATGTCGGAAGTTCACATGGAAACGTCATGTGCTATTGAGGAAGACAAGATACTACATCCATTTGCTTTTAGAACCCATACTCATCAATTAGGTTGGTGTAATAATAAGCAATTTTATAGACAATAGGCAATTGTATTTTACATTCGAAAAGTTGATCAAACATTCCCGAATGTAATGAATCAGTTACTCATGATGGAAGTTTAGAGAAGTAACAACAATACTATTAGAAAATATTGATTTAGTGACACTAATATCCCCCTAAAAACAACTCCGTTGTAAAAACTGACCCGCCAAAAAACCTCCTCAGCCGCGAAAAGTATTGATATCCATTTTGCCCGTATATAGGATGCTCGGTGCTTCGCACCTCGCTGTATGGTGTGCATATAGAAACACGATCCTCCTACCCCTAACCTCCACCGTCAATGTTTTCCTGTTCCCGGTCTTCTTCACACAACCCCCCTTTCACCCTCCACTGTTTCCTCTGTTGCACCTGCAGGGAGCTTTTCGCTTCTTTCAATGCTGTTGGCGTGAGCTTTTTGCAAGGCTTCTGAGAATTTTATGATACAGGTAGTATTGGTGAAGGTGGTACAACAGTAAAGTAATGAGCGATTTCTGGCTGGCTGACATCGCGAAAGCAAGGCGTCTGAGAATTATATATATAAGTATTACTGGTGGTCACGAGTAACCAGTGGTGGTACAACTACAGTGAAGTTATGCTCCAATTCAGGCTTGTTCATCTGGCAAAAAGCTCCCGCCAACAGCGTTGAAAGGATCCTCATTGAGCCTTCTTGCTACTTGAATAAGAAAGTAGATCGATAATTCATCAGAAATTCCATTAGGTACTTGTAATTTGGTGAAACTATTTGAAATTGAAATCACCAATTTACTGTGGGTTTTATTGTAATCATTCAGTTTTTTAATCAATTCTAATAAAAATGTAAACAAAGGCACAATTCTCAGCAATGGTCTTATTTAGTGGAAACAATGAAAAGAGGGCAGACGGTGACGCGTTCGTAGCAAGTGTTGCTGACCATTCGAAACGGGGTGGTAGTAACACGATAGTGAATTTCAATGTATGCAAAGGGTACAAATCAGTGGCAGCATGTGTGATTCAATGACTAGACTGAAACCAGCTGTCCCTCAATTTCCCAAAAATCGCGAATAACTCGAGAACCGTTGGGAAAAGTGACAAAGTGTGTTACACTAATTCGAAAGCCCATTAAATTTCTTATCGATCCACAGTCGCAACTCTACAATTTTTCTGACCACCGTTCAACTTTGATGTTTTCGGAAATTAGTAGATGTGGAATTTATTCACGTGTTTTTGGCTGTTGAATTTGGTTTACGTCCTCACCTGGAGAGTTGGTTTACAAAAAATCAATTCCCGAGACTCCCGGGGGGGGGGGGGGTGAAAAACGCAACTTGTTCCGTCGCGTAATCAGTGTCTCAGTCGCTTCGGTTTTCTTGGCGGGCAGGACGATATTCAGTAAGATTGATCCAACCGAAAATCTTTATTGTTTGTAGGTACTTGAATATATAGGTGGTGCGCAAAATCCTATATATTCTCAAATGTTATTTCAACAATTTGTTTTGAAATTGTGAACGTACGAAAATGGAGTTCCCAGTTCTTCTCTCCTCTCAGCCCAGGAGTATGCAGGTCAGGCCAGTCTGTTTAGACGTTAGAAAATTGTATTGGCCTAATACAACATTATATCACCCATTCAGCTTTATCTTCATGTTTGATTTCAGGTCAAGTTGTCTCAGGTTACATGGTCCAAAACAACAGTGGTGAAATGCAGTGGACTCTCTTGGGCAAACGAAATCCTCAGGATCCTCAGATGTTCTACCCTATAAACAATCCATCACTCGTCATAAAGAAAGGGGATATAGTGGTTAGTTGATAGCACTATATATTACGTCATAATATAGATTCCACAATATGTTATGATGATTTTGTCTTCCCACGAGCATTGCCAGTCCACCAGTGGCACCCTCCCATGTAGAATCCATTAACAGTACCTACTACTATATTAAACTGTTATAATCTAATAATCTAAACATCTTGTCAAAATATTATTACTAAAGTACAGTTCCTTTTTGCAACATATACATATAATTGTTGATGAGTTTTTATACCAAAATCCGTTTCAAATCCTTAAATGAATATCGCTGGCAATAGGTACATGTTACTTACTCTATGGCCGTACTTCAAAACAGGAGGATGATAGTTAGAATCAACAATTGACGCAAATTCCCCCACTCTCGATAGAATTGAATTTAAATTTGCACTAAGAACGTAAATGGACAGAATCGAGTCA
Source organism: Stenodema calcarata (assembly GCA_963920205.1). Classification (NCBI taxonomy): domain Eukaryota; kingdom Metazoa; phylum Arthropoda; class Insecta; order Hemiptera; family Miridae; genus Stenodema; species Stenodema calcarata. Next base: position 11,161,262 of record OY986048.1, on the reverse strand, counting down.
TTCTAATGGTGGGGGGGGGGGTGGTTACCCATAAATGCTAAAAATGAAACAGTCCGACAAGTGACACCTCATTTTAAAGGGTTTTTTTTACGCTGAACACGATGGTGAAGTCAGAATTGAGATATCCTAGTCCGTTCTCAAACTGGAGCACTTTGAAGATGAAGAAACGTGGTTGTTACTTGAGATGTTCTTCACGGTTCATCTGCTCTAATCTGATTAAGGAGTGAGATATTGCAATTCTGACTTCGCCATCGTGTTCCGCGTTGAAAAAAATCCCTAAACTGAGGTGTTACTGGGCAAAACAAGGAGACAAAAAGTGCAATCGCTAACATTCTCTATAATTGGTGTTGGTTCCTTTGATTGTACATATCAATTTACTCATGATGTATAATTCAATTATTTTCCAGGCTGCACGGTGTACAATGTTCAACAGTCATAATGAAACCGTCAATATTGGGTGAATATTCTTGCATTACATTCAGTTTAGTCGATTAGTGTACATACAATAACAAAACCATAATTAGTTTCAGTGTTTTGGGTAGTGATGTAAAACAATCGATAGTCCGAACTATCGATAGTTTCGATACTACAGCGTAAATGCTATCGATAGTATCGGTTTGAAACTATTATTTACTGACCAGGAAGGTTATAGCAACCTTCGCCGACTATTTTTTCCTCTTTCCGGTAATCTTCTTCTCGATCTTGTTATTTGTTGCAGTGTCCCCTCAGCGTAACCTATTCAATTTTTCTTTCTGTTCCCCGTGATATATTGAGAAAATGAATCGAAAACGAAAATCCGACGTTTGGAAGTATTTCAGAAAGATGTGGGTCCCAAGAAATTGGCCACATGTGTGTAGTGTTATGATTCTAGTTTCTTATTTTTTTGTGATTTCTTAGTAAGAGTTACTTATAATTCATAAGCAAGAGTGTACCTGGTCTGAATTTAGAGACTGTTCAATTCTACGATGTGCAATCTCATATACTTACATAAACATTTTTGTAAGGACAAATCGATGGAAAAAAAAAGAAAACTTATTTTTAACATTTCGTTAATTTTTTTTCCCTCAAATTATATGACGATTTTTCAAATAACTCGGGTGTTTCAAGTCGGAGAAAACGAATTTTATCGTTTCCGATAGTACTATCGATAGTTTTACATCACTAGTTTTCGGATCTTTTTCATTTCAGTCTCTTAATGTTTATTACATAAAATTTATGTATTTAATGTATTATGTAATTTATTATATATTATTTATTAGTGTATTATTTAATGTATTATATGGGAGTGTAAAACTCCGTCACTTGATGATTTGATTGCTCTATTAAGAAAGAACCGCACATATATGTTGTTCCAACCATGGCTATTCTACAACAACCACTATCGGCTCCAAAAGGTTGTGGGCTGACGCTGTACTCCAGGACTTGCAGACCCCAAGGAAACTGCCATGAATCACTAAGTGAACAATACCAAGTTTCACAATTTCCTGCAGCTCTTTGGTTTTATTCCAGGCATTCATGAAACTACCTGACTTACATCAATAGGAATAGGTGCAATATGAGAAAGGAAATGTTCAAACCTTCATAGCTTGAAAACCTTACACGAAATAGTATAGTTTTTCATTCAAATTTGAATCGACTTTGATTTAGAGTATTTTTCAATACATCTGGAACCGTTTCGAGTCCAGACTTTAATGTCCAACAAGGGCTTAAAGCAGTGGCGGCTCCTGCCCTGAAACTCAGAGGGTGCATGGGAATATGGCAAAGGGGACGGGAGAGGGGTGTTTTTCTCAGCCAAATACACATTTCAACCATATACAAATAGGATAAATCTTGCCCAGCAAGAAGCAACGTGGAGGTTAGCCTTATCTTCCACTGACAAACGGGAATAGTTGAGTTTGAGGAGCTGTACTGTATAATTCATCGTCGGAAGACAGAAAAAGGAGGATGACTGGACAAGAAAACAACGAATGACACCACAAAAACGAAATTACAAACGAATACCGGCTGAGTTGAGATAACAGATGATAATGCATGAGGAAAGATAACAATGAATAAGAACGCATTGCAGCGCCCCTGGCAGTGGAGCAACAAGTTACTGATGCTCCTCACGAGAAGTTTTGCACTCTATGATTGGTCACTCTCACAGGCCTGCGTCATTGAAACCGAAAATTATCAGGCAGAAGTCATGAGAAAATATGTGTCAATGGAGGGGGGCGTGAGTTGCTCCGAGACGCTTCTGATTGGTCAGTTAGGTCCTTCCTCTCAGGTGCCTGATGCAGCACTGTTTTGCGCGTCGATTCTAACAGTAAAATTTGGTTTTCTGTCAATAGCCAATTTACTTTTCAAATATGACGGGAGAATTTGATTATTATTTTTGGTTTATTGTCTGGGGTGCACCTGCTCCTATCATTAGCCGCCTCTGGTTTAAAGGTAGCACCCAAAACACACCATTGACACTTTTTCTTAGTCGATTCCAATGTTACGATATCAAAAATACCATCGTGGCAGAATTGTGAATAAGTACAACCCATGTATGCAATATTTCTTCTCGTGTGTCATTCCATTTCTTTCAATTTCTGTTTTCCTTTTGTTTGATGTAGTGGAACGAGCAAAGACGAAATGTGTAACTTCTATCTTGCATACTGGGTTTCCAATGATGAACCCTTGGAAAATAAGTACTGCTTCACTAATGGTCCTCCCAGCTACTTCTGGGACAGTGGATATCCTAGCTTGAACAACATTCCAGATATTGATGCTTCTACTCTTTGAATGGTAAATACAACTAAGAATTGTGAAATTACATTCTACCCACTGTGTTTGTGTTTTGATATTCCTTTGTCTATTTGGAGGGTTGTAGGAGGTTGTAAATAAGAGGAGAGGTTTTTCCGAGCTTTCGGCTTTAATAAGCCATCTTCAGGGGTAGGTATTGTTTCCTCAACCCAGTCTCTTTCGTTCTGAATAAACTACACGTCAGGTTTATTCAGAACGAAAGAGACTGGGTTGAGGAAACAATAACTACCCCTGAAGATGGCTTATTAAAGCCAAAAGCTCGGAAAAACTTCTCCTTTTATTTACAACCTCCTACAACCCTCCAAATAGACAAAGGTTTTTCAACCAAGGAGGAAATGGACAAAACAGCAGATTATTCTTTTGATATTGAAAATCAGAACTTCATGAAAAGGCAATAATTCTAAAATTCGCTGTTTCTGATCTGTAAATGAGTTAGGAAAAGTTTCAAGGGTCATGCTCGGGCTGGTCCAAGCCCGTAACCCGAATTTAGTAATTTTAGTGCAATTCTATCTGGGCAAAGTGGCGCGGACGGATTATGGCGGATGGATTTTTCCTAATTTTCTGGTTCTACGTGAACTTTCCAACTTTGAGGGGGTAGAAGTGTTTAAAAAATTGGTTTCTCTGTCGATTCCAATGGTTCATTATAGAAGATAATAAACCAAATAGCGAATGGAGGGAAGGGATCATGTAGTTGCTTTCAGAGTAGAGTTTCTTCATCATTGCCAAGGGCATATATGGGTGAACAAAATCTGGAAAGGGAGAGTACGGAGTGAGTGCCAACAGGGATGGGGCAACGCTTCATAGTGACACTATGAACCTACTTTCCACGGTTACTCATTGTTGATCCCTGTTTGTTCCCCTTCAACCCTATTCGATTCTTGCAAAATGAAAATTCTTTTAACCGTCTCTTTTATCTTCAACCGTCTCAATAAGTCTTCTTTTTTCCAAGTTTCAATGAGTTTAGCTTAATTACCTCATGTGTTAGTTGTAACTACGCTCGTAATAGGCAGTCACCGCGGATGTTTATCACTAAGTAACTACCAAGTTCTACAGGCCTTTGTGGCCCTTGGCTTCCCGAACTCCTTTTCGCCACCGGGTGCGGTCACCCGCCTGAGACGGTCTGCATACCTACCACCTGGAGGTCCCTCCAGCCCTCATCGAGCTAGCTGTTCCGCAGCCGACCTCTTCGTCTTCTAGTCTCCACCCTAGCTCGCAGCATCATTTTAGGGCAGGCGTCATTTGGCATGTGGTCAACATGTCCCAGCTATTGGATGCGGCCAGCTTTGATGAACCGGACTATGTCTTCATGCTTTAATAATTCATCAATCTCTGCATTCCGCCTCGCTCTCCACCCCGGGCTCTCCCTGACCGCTCCATAGATCCCTCTTACAATCCTTCTCTCAAATATCCGCAGTCTTTCCTCATCCTCAGCCCGCATGGTCCAGACCTCGGATCCATAACAAACGACAGGTCGCACTAGGAATAGGTATGTAGAGTCTCATCTTCGTTGATCTGGAGATCACACGACTTTTGAAGAGTTTGATATTGTTTGATACTGTACACGATTTCTATTCGTTATCGAGCTCCCCAGATAGGTGAAGGACCTGACTGCATCAAATTTATAAGAACCAAACGTCACCCCTCTGGGCACCCGCTGGATACGTCCCGGTGGAGATACTTAGTTTTGCTTTCATTTATTTGTAAACACATTGGCTTTCCTTCATCCAAAAGCTTCCTGTAGAGACCGCGGATGTTTATGTTCAACAAAATTGCAGGAAGCTGAATTTTCGGTATGTTGTTATGACATGTTTGAGTAGTCGTATGCCAAATTTGCAGCTTAGAAATCCCTAGAGAACCTATTTGGGAGCCAAAAAAACCTCGAAATGTTTGGGCTTGTTTCAGTTTTTGCTTCATAACTTGTCAAAGGTTGGTTTTCGACAAATGGACCTTTCTACCTATATTAAATTAAATAGTATAAGCTCCAATGTAAGCCCGACCCGAGCTCTGTAGGTCCAATAGATATTGAACTTCAAAAATTGGCTTTTTCTTCCAAAAAGATCGACATTCAAGTTTTAGTCATCCCTTGGGTAGAATTTTGGCTCTGATACTCATCCCACGAGGAAAGTCATAAGGAAGAAAGTTCTAAAGGAGTTATCAAGCTTTAACTGTCATTGTGTTTGAATAATAATGGACACAGTTGTCAATATTTTTGAGACATGATAGAAAACTAATAGTAACAAGAGAGTGGGGTCCTACCGGCCTAACCACTTATTCACAGAGGATGACAAGCCACCCTCCTTCCACCGGGTCAGGCCTAAGCTGCGTACAGATGAGCCCCCCACTCTCCAACAATCCTTCTCCAATGCCGATCATCCGATGGGAGAACAGTACATTCCTGCACGTACAGACTACCCTCACGTCACGCCATGGGGCGCGCTCTCGATATCACGTGATACAAAGTGTGGACAACTACATCTTGGCGTGGCGTGAGTTTTTTATATATATATATATATATATTTTTTTTTTTTTTTATTTGGCATCAGTTACATAATCACTTTACAGCCAACACTTAGTTAATGTGCTTTACAAATTTAAATCACGTGTTCTAACAAAGTGTTCGAGTGCTATGTACACAAACGGGAGAGCTGATTGAAGAGCGAGCTGTAAGTTGTAGGGCTTTTCTAAAAACTTTTCCCTTTGGCTGAGCAGAGCATCTCTCTGGGTGCTGTGTCTGGCGCAGTCCATAATGAGGTGGTCTGCGGTTTCCTCAACCCCGCAGGTTGCGCACACCGCTGCCGCTTCTGCCCCAATCCGGTGGAGATAAGACCTTGTAATCGTGGCGTGAATTGAGGTGAGCTACGTTTTTCTTCGGTCCGCTCCCTTGATTTGTTTATTTTCCCCTCGTGCCGCCCTTTCTTTTCGTCTGTGCGTTCATCAAACGATCTGGGGCTTTCAACAGCTGAGAGTACAATGTATGATACTCCCCTAATTCCTCCGTCTGTTCATTTATCTCATGTATCCGTGCCCGTTTGGAACTACCAATTATATTCGAACTAGCAACAACTTCCAATAATTCTTCCCATTCTGAATCGCTACTCGAGGAGGCCATCTTTTGGCCTCTGGAACAATAAAAAATCACTAGGTGCAGCACATTTTGAGCCCGTCAACATACGAGTACAACTGATGATAGGTCGTGATGCCAGTGCGCTCATACGCGTGATATCACGTGATGTGAAACTGCAAATGACATCACACGAGAGCATGAGACGTGAGGGTAGTCTGTTTCCACCTTAAGCTTTGCTGTTTACTGTATATGATCACGAAATCTTGATTTTACATTTCATTGTTTTCTCATTTCAGGTGTTCTTATAGGCTGTGATAATTGGATGATGGAATTGCTTGGATGGTCTCACATCGTTACTAGTATGTACATATACATGTATATTTTCTCTTCCCACCAGAATGTCATTCTATAAACCATGATTAATTATGAGTTATATGACTACTAGTGTACATACTGTCAATGTTGAATAAATGGCATGGTTTATTTTCTTGTAGACCAACACTCAATGTACCTATTGATGAAGTGATCGTTGATCATTGAGTTTGACAGTAATGTCAAGGATTTGATCATTATTTATTTCATTTCGTATTCTTGGCATTTTTAGGTTGTACGTCAACAAATTTATTTATGTCTGTCTAAATTAAATTTTCTAAATCAACAACATCATAACATTGAGTACTATGGTATGATGCTTGATTGAACTTTTATATACCAGTATTTAGAATGCGTAACACCTTAAATATGAAAGGTATTAAGAGTTGCATATCATTCTATATTCAGAGGTTGCACAAATCGAAGAAAGTTTTCTATTCTTACAAAAGCGGATTTGAGGTTGGAGTTTTATTTTTCCACTGACTATAGCTGTCATTACTTGTATCACTTTATAAATACATCCATATCGTAAGCTTCAGATCTTGCAAACAAGGAACCAGCTGAAGTTGATCATTACATGATGAACGTCTCTATGAACCATTGATATATCAATAAGATAGTATAAATACTATTATTTAATAATAGTATATATAATATACTACTAAATTTAATAATAACTTGGGTGTCTGTTATAATTCGTGGTAGTTCACAAATTACTCTTGTTATCAATTAATTTTTGAATTACTTTTAGCTTTGTTAGTGAACCATCCTACTGAAAGTATTACTGATGAGGGTTGATTATGTTTATTACTGAATCCAAGATGTTTTTTTATATTTCTCTGTTGTTAATATTTTGTATGTGTAATTTATATAGATGATTTTGATAGGCTAATTTACTCAGCAAAAAGAAGTCCATTCTCATCTATTTATTTATTTTGTTTCTCTCTCTTTCTTTTTTTTTTTTTTTTTTTGCCTCATAAAACGGCAGACTAGAACATTGAAAAGGAATCTCAGTTCCCCTTATACCGATCTCACGTTTTGATAAAATTAAAATTTACATCATGAGAATGATAAGAAATACACAGGTCTTTGAAGTATCTTAGTATGTTGATGATCAGCAGGGTGTTGCGAGGGAATGAATGAGGCTCACGAAGAGCTCAAACGATGCAGCCCATGTAGGAATGCTAATCCAACAGTTTTTCTACGTTTTGGGGTTCATTCCCTGATTAGCTTTACAACTTTATACCTGAAACACAGTAACATAAGATCAAATATCTCGGTAAATCTTCATTTTCATGTAATAATAAATTACTTATACAATTATTTCTAGTCTGCCTAAACTTATAATAGCTAGGTACATTTCCTAATTTTTTTCATGTCATCTATCAGGAAACATTCTCTTTCTTATTTTCACGATTTTTACAAATCTATCTTTGCCAAATGTACCAAATGCCTCATTGTTGGCCCCAGATTTATTGATCGGCGGCCTGGGTGATGATCTGGGGACATATTTTCCTTACTGGTTGAACTGCTACTACCAGGATACCTTGTTTAGGATTGTGAACAGACCAATTCCCTGTATGCTCAATTTGCTGACTACTCTCGGACTGGTGCTAGTTTTTGTACAAATCACCTGGTCCTGTGTCCTAGTGGTCCTGTGTTAGATTTAAACTCATTGAAAAAACTTCGTTGTAAATATTGACACCAAATATACAATTTACATCAAATTCGTTTGGAAATAATCAGTACCTCTCAGGAAATATGAATTACTACTAGGTATGTAAAATACACACAGATCATTACCGGCATACTGGTACTTGTACCCCATCCTCTTCATTCAATACTGCATGGGCTAGTTTTTACAAACAGTTCACGAAGCCTTAATCAAAATCCATACGTGGAGGGATAAAAACTAGGTACGAATTACTCCAAGTGACAAAAATGCGAGTTCATAGAGGTATTTCGGATTTCGCACCCATGTGGAATATATTGCAAACTATAGCAGTGTGTTGAGTCTTAAATTTACTACTTGTTTGAATCGGGTGCTTGAATGAAAAATACTTCAGATCTTATATTCTATTCAATTTTGTACCAATATTGATCTCTGATATGATGACGATGAAGTGGTATAAGTCAAACATCATTCAATTCAAATAATTCTCATTCTATTTGGAGGGTTGTAGGAGGTTGTAAAGAAAACGGGGAGAAGTTTTTTTTCCGAGCTTTTGGCTTTAATAAGCCATCTTCAGGGGTAGGTATTGTTTCCTCGACCCAGTCTCTGTTTCTTTCTGAATAAACTACTCGTCAGGTTTATTTTGTTTTCTCGAACAAAACAACAAATAATTCTCATTTCAAATGAATAATTCAATATTCTGTGTCTACGTTTGATTTTTCTGCATTGCCCAAAAACCTAAAACACAATTTATTTACTCTGAGTGGCCTACATTCATACTCATGTACCCTTCTTGGATCAATATTGAAGAAAAACAGTATGACTTATCATTTCATGCCTCTTGTTCAAATGATCCAATGGACAATTTTTTAGTAAGAGTTATGGGAAGATTTGGAGGAAAATTATGACCCCAACTATGAATGGGATCGATATACATGTGTATGTTGTTCTGTTGTATTTTTATAGTTTATTGATGTTCTTGGTACGTCTAGAGGAAATTATATTTTATGTCTTTCAATCAACTAGTCTAGTTATTATTTCTGTCAGTATTGAAAAGTTCTGATGCTTACGCCCAAGCCAATATCTAAGACGCTAAGTCCAATTCAAGATATTTTTGTGGTATTTTTATCCGGACAACTGATTATTGAAGCATTTCTTCGCAGTAGAAATCAGTTTCCCCTTCTACCTTATTCTTTCTGTATCACCTGGGTGTTTACAAGGCCTGTCTAAATAGTATCTGACCTGCGTTCATATCACCGCATTGATTCTTCGTCATCTGGGCTGTGGCATCCTTCAAAGTAGTCCCCATTTAATTGAACGATACGCTTCCAGGGGTGCTTCCACGTCTTGAAGCAGTCCTCAAACGCAGTTTTTTGAATGGCCTTCAGCTCGCGATTCGCATTACTCTGAATCGACTTGATGTCGTCAAACCGCTTTCCTTTCAGCGCCATTATGAATTTTGCGGACATCCAGTCGTAACCATAAACCCATGATTCATCTCCAGTACCGTAATAACCTTCTTATGGACATTTAGGCTTAACAATGGCGCTTAAAGGAATGGCCATTTCAAGCAAGCTGAAGGCATTTCAAAATCTACGTTTGAGGACTGCTTAAAAAAATGCCATGATGACGAAGTATAGCACCGATCCGGAGATATGAAGCAGATTGGATTCTTTTTAGACAGTCCTCGTAGATTTGAATTTATGGATAGCAGGATGTCTTGGAAATTTTAAATAATGAAAGCACAAGGCTTTTCAGTTCGTTCCTACCTCAAAATCCTAATAGACAAACAATTAACCTGTATTCTTTTTATGCATGTTTGCCTTCTCTTGATGTACTTAACATGTGTTGTATCCAGACTTGGAGGGACAAAGTAAAATGTTCACTCAATCTCTTATGGATAAAATAAGGAATAGATACTTTTAATGGATAATTAATGGGCTGTAGATAGTCATGTCTACTACAAGTTGACACTGATTTTGATGTAACTAGATATACCTGTTCTACGAGAGAATCTTCCATTAAATAACTTTTCCTCCAGCAAGTCTGGTCTGTGAGCTGTTACATCGTCATGTAGAACAGTTGAAAACGCTTTGTATGGTTTGACTTATTCATATTTTATTGACGCCAGAGTTGTTTTAAAAAAAATTATATTCTAATTTTCTGAGGAATTACTATGTATGTGATTTAAAATCCCGAAACTACCCTCTAATCATGCATTCGATTCTAACTGTGATTATGTATAATGTCTATGATGATGGAAGGAGTTGGTTCAGCTTTTGAAAGTTATGGAAACTTCCAAATGGTAGTGGGTCATCATAATATTGCATGTTTGAACAACTGTTGCTATTATGCTTCTAAGATGTCCAGAGTGCAGCAAAAGTTAGTAGTATTTACTTTAAGAGCAAACTTCAAAACTGAAGAAAAATATTTCTCCAGAAGCTTGCCACAACCTCAGATGATTATTCACACAAATCCAGTCAACCATTGTTATAGCAACTACAGTCATTAAGATGGTATAGTCTAATGATACAGTTGGCAATTTATTGGGTCATCACATTACCTATAAATACATTTACAGTGACTTGGGCCACTCTCTGTACAGTGAATTGAGTCATTCTACTTACCTACTCATCATCTTACTTATGGGGATGTGGCGTCTATTAAGTTGGCAGTTTTTCGCCTTCCTTTTCTTTCTCTGCGCTGCTTCTTATGAACCGCACTGTAAGCCATTAAAGATTTGGAAATAGCGTTGCTATCAGAGCAGTTAAACTTGTTGAACATCCGTACTGCTTTTTTGAATACCTTTAAAATCAGGAAAAATCTGTCGAAGAAAATATTCAAAGCAAGTAATCTAGAAAATACTAATGGTTTTTTCGTAGAAAGAAAGCAGGTATGTACTTGAATTGTCTGATATCTGAGAATTATTTGAGTTGGTAAGCAAACAGTAGTGTACTCTCATCTATGCTCAGGCATGGTCTCTATAAAGTTGTTAGGTAAATATTGGCAAAAAACCACTCCCTTATAATTTAACAGTACCTAAATAAGGCACAGGTTATTTATTCTTTACCTTAGATGTTTTCATTTGCCATGCCATGACGAAAATTGGCTTTAGTATCTCATGGTCGAAGTTTCCCATTATTAAATATCGTTGATGAGCTCTTCCAAAGTTACAGCAACCTTCCATAATTTGCATTTTGATGGTTGTTTCTGTCAGTTGAGACGACTTTCCTTTCAGGAATTTCATTTTCTTTGTAGTAACTCTCTGTTTTGACGAGTGTCGTATTTTTGTCCTTATTGCTGAAATGTTAACAACTTGAATACGCCTTATAAAGATTGATGTAAAACCTTTGGATTTCATGAGTATCTTACCGATTTCCGCTCTGCAATAGTGGTCCAGGATATTTTCGAATGTTTCCACCTGATTACAGACAGAACAGTTTTCATCCTCGTCTGTAACATAAATTAATAAAGTTGAGTGAGATAATGAAATGTATTCATACCGTTGAATACATGATGGAAGATTGGCCCTAAGTGATGAAAACCGTTGAATATAGAGATGTGTCTGGTGCATGGACCAAATTTTGTACTTCCCTTATCTCTTGCTGTTCTTCGTGAAATTTCGGTATGCGTACTTGGGCCTCACACAATAATTTTTAGAAATTATTAATATTGATCAAGGTCGTAGGCAGGGAGGGGCCGTGCACCACCACCATCACCCCCCCCCCCCCTAGACTTTCGGGAACACAAAAATAAATTGTGTTGAAGTTTCTCCTTTTCAGTGCCGTAACACGACCAATTTTCATCATTTGTGCCTTCATTATACTCAGTTCTGGTGCAACCAGTGGTAAATATTTTGCGTGGAAAACAGCTGAATTTGCTTCAATGCAACAATCATATTGAAACTGTGTTGTTGATTGTGAGGAATCACCGTGAGTCTGCGGATTCTGTGATGCGAGATATTTATGCATCGGCCAAAAAAATGTCAGACGAATTGGAGGTAGAGCTTTTGACGCCAAGAGTGGTTGGACGTCAGCACCACCGGTCGAACCTCAAGTGACTCTCCTGAGGAATATTGGAAACGATCAGTCGATTCCTTACCAAAACTCGTTTTCTTCAGCGCTGACTGACAGATTTTCTCATAATAATGAACCGGCGTTTTCCCTTCTTTCTCTTCTCCCCCACGTCATGTTGGCTTCCAAATTAGACCATTTGAAACTCCAAGCCAAAAAAATTGCCAAGTTTTATGGTTTTGATGAGGATCTGCTGTACGCAGAACTCCAATTAGAGTAAAATAAGTGGGCGGAAAAATGGACAAGAACGACAAAGGTGAAGACTGGAATGAGACTGAAAAACTGTCAACACTTCAGAATGTGGGAATGATAGACTTGATCAAGGAAGCGGACCCCTTCTATCCTTCCATCAAAAAGGCCCTGATGATTGCGGTAACGTTACCGTGCACGACCTGCTCGGTGGAAAGAACTTTCAGCACCCTGAGGCGCGTAAGAACATGGACACGGTCTACAGTGGGGGGAGGCCTCAGGCTGAATGGTCTGTGTATGCTCAGCCCCCACCGAGATTTGGTGAAATCAAAGAAGGCAACCATTGTAGACGAGGTTGTTGATCAATTTGCCAGCAACCCCAGAAGACTGATGGTGTCTTAAAAATTGTCCATTGCTGTTTTGCAGTACCTATGTTGTATACTGAGATAATGTAAAATATATAAATAAAGATTTGTCATGAAAATTATTTCTCGGAATTCAGACTTTGTACCTTTCGTTTGCTATAATATGCACGCATACTTTATATATACTCGTAATAGCTCTTGGGGGTCCCCCCCCCCCCCCTTGGCTAAATCCTGCCTACGCCCATGTTATTAATTATTATTTTTTAACTGGAAATTTGAAATTGACCCAAAACCTGCCTCCTGATTCACTCGCATGTTGATGGCTTTTGATCTGCCCCAACTTTGAGCCGTCATTGTGAACGAACGGCTGGTCGTAGAAAGCTGCGGATGAACTTTAAAAATTCTAAAAAATAAACTCTATCTAAATCTGAACAAAAAACTATAGGTACCGTTCCATTTGAATTTTTCGAGTTTTGAACCCCTTCCCCTTGACCTAGGGTTATGAAAAGTTCCAAGGATCATTGTGGGGTTGGTCCGTACCCGTAAACTAAATTTCGTAATTTTAGCGCAACGCTAACTGCGCAAAACCGCTCCGAAGAGCCATCTCGTCTACGCGTTCAGACGTACTAAGTGGACCAGTGGACGAACGCCGTTCACACGAAATCGTTGCTTTGCAGCTTTCTGCTTCCGGTGGACAACCAGCCTGAGGCCTCCCGTCCACTGGGAGCAGAAAGCTGCGAACCAACGAATTCGTGCGAACGTTGTTCGTCCGAAATCGTAGACGAGAGGTGAGAACTGTGGGTGAATCACATTTTCTCATAAATCTGTGGCGTGACCTTCAAATGGATGATAATCACCACTTCTCTTATCTTCGAATGGAACAAGACACTTTGCAATACATTCTGTTCAAAACCTACTCAAAACTTGAAACATTCAGTAATTTTCGTGTGGCGATCTCTCCACAAGAAGGACTAGCTGTTACATTACAGTCCATCTTTTCATCCTCTGTCGCACCTGTTCGTCCGAAAAATCCCAGCAAAATGGTATCTCATCGCACTTCGCGCTTGTTCTTCCGAAAACTGACTAAAGATACAGGCCCAGTAGACGGGGTCCCCAACCAATAATTGGTGAATTATTCAAATGTGTGGATCGTTCGTTCGTTTTCGGGCAAATTCTGACTAACTGATTTCGTAGCTTTCCGCTTCCAGTGGACGAGAGGCCTAACTAGGCAAAGTGCCGCGTACTGAATCTTCGTATCTTGAAACGTAAACCAACAAATTTTGAGGGGGGGGGGGGGGGTGGTTAAAAAAGTTTTTCTTTGGCCGATTCCAATGGTTCATTATGGAAGATAATAAACCAAAAAAACAATTTCCTCAACGCTTTATTATTTTCTGTCTTGATCACTCTTCTGTATAGTTCACTCTTGTGAGTCCCACACCTTTACAAAATAATAGAAGTATTCTGAGAGCTGTTCGATCTGCCTATTACTGAAGAGAGGTGAGTAGGGATGTCAAACTCCCTATTTCAAGGTTATGCCTGGAATTATATTCGACGAGGTAATGAATATCCTACGAATACACAAAACCTGAACAACACCAGGAAGGCCGCAGAACGATGGATTGGTTGAGCGGGCGTATCCCAACTGGGCACAAACGGGGGTAGTGGTCGCCCAACTGGGCACAAAGTAACAGCCCAACTGGGTACAGGAATTCTGACAAGGAACCGCCCAACTGAGTGAAAAGTAACAGCTAACAACTAATAAATCAATTGACTGGATGCTCGCTGGCGCTCGCATTTATAAAAGAGAAAAACATACCTACCCCAAACAAGTGATCACTTAAAACAGCATGTGATAACTTTTGGTGGCCCAAAAACGTCGAAATTTTCGGACTTTTTTCGGTTTTTTCGCGTATAACTCCTAAACAACGCATCCTAGCGAAATCCTTACGAATAGACAAATTAAAGACCATTAAATTTTGCGTCGATTGACTTCCCCAGCTTTAAAATTGAACCAATGTATAAGGTAGTAATCGACGGCTGAAATATGTCAGTTTTTTCCATATTGGCTAAAATGTACCATTAGACGACTTTCTGTCGTCTGTAGCATCCAAAGTACTGGTCCTATCGAAACACTCTGAGGATCAAAGTTGTACAGAATGTAACGGCGAGTTCAAAGAACACCTAAATTTTAAAATTGGACCAATTTTAACCATACTTATGTGCCAATTTCCAAAAACAGTCATTTTGGAATATCCTACACCTTGCTTCCTGACCATTGTTTCTTGTATTCAGACTGTTCAGGCTACCTATCCAATTGAGTTATATCATCTTTCAAGTGTTACTCGATATGTATATACATAATATGTATATACATATAGGTATAATTTCTTCTTTTTTTCACTAATTTAATATAGGTATTTTGGAGAAGGATTGAGGTATGGAGAAACAAGTTATCGACTTTTCCATTGAGTTTATTATACAAAAAACAAGATAAAAAAATATGAAAATACAAGTTTATGCTAGGTAATGAAAAAATTTGAATGATCAAGACGATCTCGTCCTCTTCGATGTCGATGGACCCTCGACCAAATCCCCACCAGGCTCCTCAGGTCCAGGCTCTACCCCATCATCTTCTGGGTCATCTTCATGTTCGCCTTGTTCATTTTTATCTGCGTGTTCGCTAAGATCCTCATCTTCCTCCTCCAATGAGGGGCGGTGAATGATTCATCCTCACACACAGTCTCATCGTCAGGGAATCTCTCGCGAGAGCTAGTGAGTACCCTACTGTGGCAATTGTGGGAGAATACACGGACCTGCTCATCCTTCTTACTGCACTGGCACCCTCATCTTGCAATATACGAGTATATCTGATGTAACCAGGGAAGGGCACCTCATCTGACACTGTATTCTCTCCACGGCTGCTGAAAAACTCAACCACCATCAAGGAGCACCTTCTATTCCTTCACGCTATCAGTGGATGCGACACCACGTCGGCACTTTTGGGAAGATGAAGTTCCTAAAAGCCCTGGAGAGCGACCCACAGTTGCAGGATGCTGCCCTAATTTTCAAAAACCCTGAAGCATCTCAGGATGAGGTGGTGAGTGCAGGGGAAAGAATGTTGCGGAGAGTGTACGCTGGCAGGGGCACAGCCTCGACTCTTGATGAGCTGAGGTACGAGGTGTTTGCCAAAAATTTGGCGATGGCAACATTTAGCCTCTCATCCCTCCCTCCTACCTCAGCAGCAGCAAGGAAACACTCCCTCCGAGCGCACCACCAAGTACAGGTGTGGTGTGGGAGGGGAAAAGACCCCCTTGATTGGGGGTGGACAAAATCCAGGGCTGGCCTTGTCGCAATTACCACCTCTAAGGAACCCGCCCCCGCCGAGGTGCTTCACTCCATCTCGTGCAAGTGTAGGATGGAGTGCAGGGGGCGGTGCACCTGTCGAATGGCAGGCTTAAAATGCTCGACAATTTGCATGAATTGAAAAACTCAATGGAAAAGTCGATAACTTGTTTCTCCATACCACAATCCTTCTCCAAAATACCTATATTAACTTAGTGAAAAAAAAAGAAATTATACCTATGTATAATATACATATGTATATACATATTATGTATATAC
Organism: Stenodema calcarata; assembly: GCA_963920205.1. Taxonomy (NCBI): domain Eukaryota; kingdom Metazoa; phylum Arthropoda; class Insecta; order Hemiptera; family Miridae; genus Stenodema; species Stenodema calcarata. The sequence goes on along the minus strand of OY986048.1, from coordinate 11,145,116 downwards.
ATATCGAGTAACACTTGAAAGATGATATAACTCAATTGGATAGGTAGCCTGAACAGTCTGAATACAAGAAACAATGGTCAGGAAGCAAGGTGTAGGATATTCCAAAATGACTGTTTTTGGAAATTGGCACATAAGTATGGTTAAAATTGGTCCAATTCTAAAATTTAGGTGTTCCTTGAACTCGCCGTTACATTCTGTACAACTTTGATCCTCAGAGTGTTTCGATAGGACCAGTACTTTGGATGCTACAGACGACAGAAAGTCGTCTAATGGTACATTTTAGCCAATATGGAAAAAATGGCCATATTTCAGCCGTCGATTACTACCTTATACATTGGTTCAATTTTAAAGCTGGGGAGGTCAATCGACGCAAAATTTAATGGTCTTTAATTTGTCTAATCGTAAGGATTTCGCTAGGATGCGTTGTTTAAGGGTTATACGCGAAAAACCGAAAAAAGTCCGAAAATTTCGACGTTTTTGGGCCACCAAAAGTTATGCTCACCTCGTGGAGAGGCACAAACTCAGATTACTAGTTTTCAAGACTATCGAAAGGTTTTAGAACGATTTCCTGCTTTCCCCCATTTACTTCGGGGTCCGGTCCCTTTCAGGTCTAATTTTACTGGACTACAAATTCCAAAATTGATTTCGTTTGGGGGGGGGGGGGGGGGGTGTCATGAGGTAACCTAAGTTTTTTAGCGATTTAATGCGTCCTATTGATATAGAGCGTTTATGGGATCCCTGACAATAACTGAATTTCTACCTAACCCTTAAGTACATGGCCAAATCAATGTTTTGAGCGATTTTGATTTTTTTGTTGAAACACGTTTCGTTCGCCAAAGACAACCATGTTCGAATTCAGCCTTAGTATGGACCTACTGAATAACCCCTCGAAATTTGGGAGGTGTCACTATATTGAAAATCGAGATATCCTGCCGAAAAGTTTGTGGCCATTGGGCAAAACCACTCCGTGTAAAAAGCAAAATATCATTCTACAGCAGCCGGAAAAGTTATGATATCCACTTTCCCCGCCCGCCATTTCCTTCTAAATAAGAGGTCTCCTAACCACTTCACAAGCACACGTTTCGAAATCTCCCCTTGGCGCCACGGCGAGACGTTTTTATTACCACACATCTACATCGGAATCCGGAATCTGCCACTGGTACTGGTACTGGTACTGGTACTTGAATCCGCCAGTGGTTCAGATATGTGTGTAGATATGACTTTACTATCTCAAAACCTGAAATTTTCTGTGTTTTTTTTTTGTCTTCACATTTTGAGAAATTTTATCTTTTACGACCGCCTGTATCATGGTTATGTTCGGGCCGTAAATAATTTTGACCAATTCACTGGGGTTTTCCGGATTTTCGCTAAGCCACATGGTTTAGCACAAAAAACCAATAACAGTCCGAAAAAATCGCTCCCCCCTTCCCGCAAATAGCTCAGGGACCTCGTGTTCGAAAACACAGCAAACAAAACTTCTACCATCCTACAAGGCCCCTGTACTATCATGAATTTCCACATTCCTGGGGTCTGTTTAATAACAAGACCCTAATCCAAGCTGATTAGGAAAGAAAGTCGAAAATATAGCTGAGAATAGAGCCCTGAATATCACATACAAGATTTTCCACGTACATACGAGTATATACGTCACAAAGACACACACTTGAAGTTGTATCAAGAATTCCGTTTTAGAATGGACTTGAACTGTCTAGCATGTGGTTATTTCTACACACACTACGTCTTATAATCAAACTATACCCCCCCAGTTGTTTAACTGATCGTTGTTCCACTTATTGTATTTGTCGTTCATGTTATCATTGAATCGTTGTAATGGAAACACTTGATGTGAGAGGCTTCTAGTGATGACGCGTCAAGATAGGCAGTAGCATGAGCCTGTTTATTGTTAGGTACGTGAGATCGTTTATTTTATGAAGTTTCTCGATGTTTACACAAGTCTCAAACACACACGATCCTTCAACGTTCCGGTACGTGGGGCTGCACAACTCAATTCAAGTCCTTTGGCCTAGAAGTCCAAGTTGCTAAAAATGCGAAATAGACGTGTTTCCATCGCCAGATAGTTGCTTATTGTTTCATTTCTCATTCAGCGGAATTTCAATTCTTGTCCTTCAAAATCGAAGCCCTAAAGCACTATTACAAGTGAGAAGAACTCGATCGAGATTTTTCGTTGTTAATTTTTTAGCTATTGGACAATGAAACAGATTTTCAAACAGCGTTGACATTCGTAATGGGGAATCGCATGATTATTACTAGAAGTTCAATTTTCAAAGCTCCCCAGGATAATTTTTGTAGAGCCCCTTGTTTACAAGAATAATTATTTTCAATTCGAAGATTTGTTGCATACATCACTATTTTTAACTTCCTGCACCTTTTATCGAATTTTCGAAAGAAAGGAAGCTATTGTTCTCGGTCAAAAAATTTTAAAACTCGAAAATTATATACCAAAATCCGTTCCAGACCATCCTGAATTCACTGCCAAAAGACACCAAACATCATGTGGTCCACGAGTTAGGCTCCCCTCCCCCACCCTTTATTTTCCCTAATTATCAGAGTAAAAAACACAAACGCCATTCTTCATAATTTCTTGTACTTGGATTTTTTTCTTGTAGCGCGCAACCCGTTCAGCGGGCGCGCAAAGTTGATAAATGGATTAGTGTAACATGAAATTGACTATTGGCACATGAATTTTCATGGTCTTTCAACGCTGATGCACGTGGTGACATCTGTTTTTGGAGTTGATCGAAATTTAACGCAATAACAGCCAAGAATATGGTCATTGAAGAGTTTTTTAAAATCACGTTTTTAACACTGTGGTCGTTCAACCATTTTTGTCCCATTTGAAAAAACACAGTTGGGGCACATTGCGCACATTGACGCAAGCGCGCAATATTATCATTTTTGAAAACTACGAAAAAAATGATGAAGAATGGCGTTTGTCCGATTTTTTACTCCGACAATTAGAGAAAATAAAGGTGGGGGGGGGGGAGCCTAACTCGTGAACCACCCTCTATATATATTTACGTATAGATGGGCAGAACCGCGCCACTCTAAGGAGGGTTTAGGGGAGTTTTAGTGGGGGAAAATTACCCATAAATTCATAAAATGGAAGGTTTTTCACCATGAGCACGATGGTGAAGTCAGAATTGATACATCTTATGCTGTTCTCAAACTGGAGCAATTTGAAAATGAAGAAACGTGGTTGTTACTTGAGATGTTCTTCACGGTTTATCTGCTGTAATCTGATAAACGCTATTCTGATTTCACCGTCGTGTTCAGCGTTGAAAAATCTATAAACTGAGGTGTTACTTGGCGAAAAAATGGAGATAAAATTTGTTACGTGATCCATTCACGTGTACGTAAATTTGATGCGTGCATCCAATACTCTTCTGGTATTCACAACATTTTTGATTCCCCCTATTCCACCCCAAATTTCGCTTTGCGTAAAACAACTCCCGTTTTAATTTCGTGTGGTATCAAGTTGGGAAAACCGAAAATTATTTTTTTCATGAATGAATTTTAGGCGGAGGGTTAAGATGCCAAAAACGACAAATAGTGACAGAATTACACAATTTTGGTTTAGTATGGAATCAAGATGGAAAATCTCAATGACTGACCCGATTTGCCATTTACTTTGTGGGTGGAAATGGGCTGATTTTAGTTAGAGGTAGAATGCTAAAAATGATTGTGTAAGCTATACACAATAATTGGCTTGTAATCAAGGGTCAGACAACAAGAAAGGGGGAAAATATCTTAATCGACCAACCCAATCAATTATTATGGAATTATTGGGTGTCCTACTCTTTGTTTTCAAGCCTTATCAATTAATTCGCAGTTATAACCTTAAGAATGCTTATACTTCCACATTCATCATAAGCATGATAGAAGGAACCGATTAGCTTCTTAACTTGAATAGGTACCTATAATTACCCTATAAGTTTAAGATTGTTCATATTTGAATGAGATGTTCCAAACATCACATTTGACATAAAACCAGTTATTTCTTTGAAAGTTCCCTCTTATAGACATCCTGCTGGAATTTTTTTAATAGTTGCAGCACTTGCGTTGCCCTCAAACCTCCCATCAATTGAACAAATATGCAAGAGTCGACTCAAAGAAGAATTTAAGGAAACGAATAAAACTGAATTGGTACCACCTACTTACTGCGCCTTCAAGATGTGTTTGGAAAGAAACCAGACTTACTGCACGACGTGATGACATTGCAGAAACTCAACTGTATGCACCTCACGTGCCAGATTCGAACTTTTGGCCTCGTTGGTATTCTGTAGAGGAACGGTTGTCGATAGGGTGACCAACTATGGTGACTCAAAAACTCGAACACCCCCAAGCTCGAACTCCCCCATCACTTGGATATATTCTAGTGTACAAATCTCATCATACTTCAACCATATTCAAAAGATAATATATTTTATAGGGAAAAGGCAATGGTGAACATTACCACGTATTATAAATAGGTACGCGACACACACTCAGGATGGATACCTATAATACCTATAATACCTCACAGTCCCAATACCTACGTTTTTCAATGATAAGTGGAATCAAATATTAATTATGTGCGATATGAGAGGTTCGGACAAATAAATTTGTTTGCCATCATTAAAAATTATACCGCGTAATACATTCTGCGAAGACTCCCAATCTGCAATTAGTTCTCATTTGAAAAACAACAGATCGTGTGCCAAAATTATTATTGAGTTCTACGGAGAAATTAAGGGGCTTTGTATTTCAATTTTTGCTTCGGGTTGGTTTGTGTTGCGGGGGAAGAAAGGTGCCTTGAATGACCCTCCGTCTAAGTATATATTTACCCATTACGTATTCATTATCCCTCCAACACGATTGGGCGGTTGGGAATTCCTTTTTAGGCATGTTGTTTGTGACATAATAGGCTCGCATAATATAGAAATTATGAAGTTGGTACGCCTCAATATGGATTTATCCCATGCTATCATTGAACGATGACGCGGTTTGAATTGTGCTAAAACGGTGCCATCCGGAGACCAACCTGAAACCTCCCAAATTGCAGCTTATCGTGACTATTTTTAGCCAATTTTCGAAGAAAATGAAGCTATAGTTCTCGGTCCAAAATTGTTAAAACTCGTATTTCCAAGAAATTTGTATACCAAAATCCGTTTCAGACCATCCTGAATCCACTACCAAACTTGCGGGTGAGAATTGACCGAACTAGTCCTTGTTATTATTGGTTTATTGCGACGTTTCGATCTTGGATAATTATCCAAACGGTACAAATGTGGTCGCGTAAGGCACAGTCCTACTAAGTTACTGTGCCTTACGCGACCACATTTGTACCATTCGGATCATTATCAACATGCATGATTAGGATCTTGATCCAAGATCGAAACGTCGCAGTAAACAAATAATAACAACGACTATTGTTGTTGTTATGAACTATATCTATTTATATGTGTATTTATATATAAAGATGCGTTGAATGACCAAATACTAGTCGTTGGTTGTGAAGGTCTTTATTACACGACGTTTCCGCCCAGGAACTGGGCCCTATTCATGTGGACATATGTTGAGATGAAGTAAATGTCACATAGGGGATTTGAACAGGGGATAGTACACAGTAACAACAGTTCCTGGGCGGAAACGTCGTGTAATAAAGACCTTCACAACCAACGACTAGTATTTGGTCATTCAACGCATCCATATACTTCCACTAGTCATCAGGATCATAACACTTTATATATAAATATATATTTATGTATCTGTCACTCCGGACGATAATTCTCGATAAAATTGAGATACAAAATTTGCACAAAAAATGTTTTGGGGAGTTTTGGGGGGGGGGGGGGGGGAATTACCTATAATTCGCAAAATGAAACATTCTGACAAGTGACCCCTCATTTTAAAGGTTTTTCCTATGATGAACTTGCTGGTAAAATCAGAATTGCAATATCCTAATCCGTTCACAAACTGGAAGATGAAGAAACGTGGTTGATACTTGAGATGTCCTTCATGGATATCAAGTCCTTCAATGGAAACATTTTACATAAAACCAGTCATTTCTTCAAAAATTTGCTCTTATAGCCATGCTGCATGACTGTGGATTTTTTCATATACAACTATGTACAGGCCTGCACAGGGGAATGCTATCGGAGCACGTCAATCTGATATGGAGTTATTTACAGTACTTGTCGCACCTACTCGCTCTTCAGCTCATTATGACGTGATAGACATTTAAATAATTTCTCAGCTTCTGACCAATTGAAGTTAAAAACACTAACGGAGAAAGCGAGGTTTTTGGATCAAAAGTGTGACGTGTCCTAAATGAACCGAGTTCCAGGAAATACTCTTAGATAGACGAGACCGTTTTTCTGCGAGCACACTTGTAATCAGTATGTAAAATGCTCCTTCCGTAATTTAAACCCATGTGGAGTAGTTTCGGAATTGAGTTACTAACAAGGATGACATACCTAATGGACGAACGCGGTGGTAAAGTTATTCGTTGTCTGAAGTCTGAAGCACCAAACACGGGGAGAATGTTTGATTTGATGGTGCATATAAAATTCGTCGGTGGCATGAATACAAAGTTCCTTCACCATCAGTAGTGAAGAAGTATGAGCGTTCCGTGCTGCGAATGGCAACCAAGTGATGGAAACTCCAAGTGAGACGTTTCCAGATCATGTCGACTGATCGTACAGGGCATTTTTGATAAGAAAGGGCTAAATTTGCGCCGTCTAAAAAAACATCCAAGTTGCCCATTCACTTATTCAATTAGGTAATAATGGTCGACAGTTAGAATAAATTTCCCTAAAATTACTTAATAGAACTCGGCAAATCTCCGGGGATCTTGTCAGTCCGAAGGAGTTGATTTTCGAGGGTACGGGACTGATTCACAGATGACACCAAAATCCCATCGTCCCTTCTTCAGCGCATACTCAAACGCCCATAACTACAGTAGGTACATTAAGAACGTTCGTAATGAGGAGACGTTTGGAGGAAATTTGCGTCCTGCCGTTCAGATGGTTTAATATGAATTTCGTCCATTTCTCGCAGTTACTTTCGTCTAATTACGCAACAACGCGTTTTCCATTAACCGTTTTTAGTTCGGTGTACGAAACAAATTTCGTATGGGAGCCTGAATTCTGAGGGCATACGTAGATTTTCCCTTATGAATTTCATCAGTCACAACATAAGTTTCGTGTGCGTTTGCGTTAAAGTTTTTTCATGCAAAATCAACAGAAAAAAACTAAATTTCAAACATAGATTGTAGTCAAGAAAGGGCGGACACAATGGTGACGCAAAATTGGCATCTGTTTTGACATAATTTATCGTTACGACCAAGTCAAAAGCGCCAATCTACGCTTTTTTGGTATTTTAGTTTTAATGCATCTACTGATAGGCGAAACGAATTTCTTATTTTTCACAAAATCCATTGGGAATTTCGTATGTCGGCTCTGGATTGGTGTGCACAACTCAATAGTACCAATCTCAGGGTATTCAAAAGTGCATTAAAACGCTAATGACCAAAAAAAGCAGATTGGCGCTTTTGGCGTGGTGGTAACGTTATGATAATATCATAAACTTGAACGTTAAATTAAATCCATATTATGGATTTAATTTAAGGTTCAAGTCAAATGTTTTGAAAAAATTGTCACCTACTTTTCGACTCAGTTGTCGAGAGTGGAGCGATGCACATGTCGTTATCCTTAGGGAATTTATTACAGTTGAACATCTCCGGCCACGGGAAACCATAGACCTGCATCCTACTTTCACATCCCATTCGAACTACTGTGCAAAGTGTCCTACAAGGGTGTATCGGCCGGTCGAGACACACCGGACAGAAAAGAGAGCACAGGAATAATCGAGCATCAGGATGGCACTGAAGGTTGAGGAAAGGGAGCCAAGAAGCAGCCTGCTGCCCAATCTCGTCTATAGTATCGTGGCCGAGGAAATTCGGCAGTCTCATCTTCCTGTAGCCGATGTCCCGACACAGGCTGTTGTTTTCGGGGATATCCACACATACGTCCGGCTCGATTCCGTCGTCGGAGAGCCATGAGACATCTGCCCGAGCACCGACGCTCAGTAGTGCTAACACAACCCAATACATCTCCTTCTACACTACGGACCCTTCTTCAATCCTTGTTTCTCCTTCTCCCCCTCTTTCCTCCTCCAGGAACGAATATCCTATTCCAAACGAGAACCAATAATTATGCACGAGTTGCATGCTACACCCCCTTGTTTTGTAATTCCAGAGCAGGCCTTAACCCAAACGTTTTTGAGTAGGTACCAATGTATACCATTTCGAAATTGAGTTGGACCTTCTACAAACCAATTCAATCTGTTTCTAAATTAGGTATTTGAAACATTTGTCAATTTAATTTAAACTCATTTCATTTCAAATAAACTGGAATAAATCATTTGACCATTTTGGTTAATTCATCAGCTACTTGTTGGTATCTTGTTTTCAACACGTCATAATTATTAGAACTTGAATTTGTGAAAAATTTTCGGAACAAATCCGCTTCAGAGCAATCGGAATCCATCCCTAGATGTCAACGTTTATATACATATAAGCTTGCCCGTAACTAGCGCAGTGATAGTCTTTCCTGTATTGGCGAATTTTCGAAGAAAAGGAAGTTTTATTGTTTTCGGTACAAAATTTTCAAAACTCGAATTTCCTACAAAATTGTATACAGACAATCCCCGTTCCAGACAATCCTGAATTCACTGCCATGATACACCAAAAATCATATGTAAAAATATATTTACGTAAATGCATATCTATACATAATGTAATTATAAATGTATATTTATGTATGCGTCATTCCAGACGATAACTCTCGATAGAATTGAGATAAAAAGTTCAAATTTGCACTAAACATTTTTCTTGGCAATCAAGAGGCTAACTTCGTAGATGGGGAGAATCGGGCCACTCTAAGGGAGGTTTTGGGAAGTTAGTGGGGGGAGGGGGGGGGCTGATTACCCATAAATTCCTAATATGGAACAGACTGACAAATGACACCTCATTTTAAAGGTTTTTCCACGCTGAACACGATGGTAAATTGCGATATCTCATTAGAGCTCGCTAACCATGAGAACATCTCAAGTATCAACCACGTTTTTTCATCTTCAAAGTGCTCCAGTTTGTGAACGGAATAAGATATTGCAATTCTGATTTCGTGGTTGGTTACTTGAGATGCTCTTCACGGCCAATCTGCTCTAATCTGATAACGGAATGAGATATCGCAATTCTGACTTCATCATCGTGTGTAGCGTTGAAAAATCTATAAACCGAGGTGTTACACGGCAAAAAACTCTGCAAATTCTTGACACAACGGTTTATTATCTTCTTTGTGCAAATCACCCTTCTGTCTAGATCACTAAATGTTAGATTAATTATTATTATGAACTATCATTAACTATTAATAATTTTATCAAGTAGTTATGAATAATTAACTCGATAACCATGAGCTCTTCAAATCAGCTGGGCCAGTATGAACATTGAACCTACTGGCAGCCTCTCGATACACCATTATTTTGACGACTTTTGAGCCCTCATTGCGATCAAACGGCTGATCGTACAAAGCGGCGGATGGTCTTTAAATATTCTAAAAAATTTAAATATTCTTTCTTTTTGAATTTTTCGAGATATGAAATTTGACGTAGGGTTATGAAAAGCTTCGAGGATTATTGTGGGGTTGGTCCAAACCCGTAAACCAAATTTCGTAATTTTAGCACAACAACTGGGCAAAGTGCCGCGTACGAACGGATTTTTTTTTTAATTTTTTTATTTTTTTAATTTGATTTTCTGAATCCACGTATTTTGAAACGTAAACCAACAAATTTTGAGGGGGAGGGGATCTTCTTCTTGGACATCAGAAGGTTCCTCTTCCATAATCGAATTATTAGCCCGGTCGGGTTTATAGATCTTTGACCTGCAGTTTTTTCTCGATTGATGACAGAATCTGATGTAGGTACCCTTGGGAGTGGTATCAATACCAAGGTTTTTGGTCAGTGTTTTTCCTCTTTTCAATATTGACTTTCCTGCGCCATTGTCTGATCGGTATGCAGGCTCTCCCCTTACCAAGGGGATTTTGTTCTTTCCGGAAAATGGATCAGTAATTCTTTTGCACTCATTAAATTTGAAGTGCCACTCCGTAATTTTTTTGAAAAAAGCAGTAGCCTTCTTTATGAAAGCATCAACTACGCAAACGTCTCAAAATTTGGGCACTGAAGTTTGCCTCGAAATCTCCTCTACATATTCTTCAGGTGAAGGTAAGGATTTTTCTCTTCTTTATAAATTCTCTCTCGAGCACATCAAACCCTATCAGGAAACACGGATGAGAACTGTGGACAAAGTGAGTTTCGAAACACAGTGAAAGAAGGGTGCATAACAGTGTGGGACAAAGTAGGTTTTGAAACAGGAGAAATGAGATAGACATAGTGGCTTTTGGAACTCCATTCCCATTGGACATATTGGATTTAGGAAAGCAACACAACACGAACTAAATCACTCGCGACGAAATCGTGGAAACCCACGTTAAGAAAAACAAGAGTATTTGAAAAAATCGTCTATTTCCACTGAAATATGAGTAAACTGTTAGACCGGTTTCGGTGATTAAACCACCGCCAGTAACAAAACAATACTGAAGGTGCATTACAGAGAGGTGAACTTATATAGGGACCCCGAAAATGGAAGGTCGAATAGGATTGGTTTATCAAAGTGAAAGGAGAAAACATATTCCTGAGGTGAAGGGGAGTTGTGAAAGGACTATGATTGTGTTATTAGGGGATTATTATCGTCAAGGACAAAGTGAAAGGACTATTGGGATTAGTTGCCACCAAGTGAAAGGAAACAACTTCTAGGGGTCATTAGGAGTCAAGATATTATAGAAAATTATAAAAATGGACACAACAATAGAGAAAAACTTGAAGGAATTACATAATTCAAACATTTGCCTGACCTATCACTCAGCATGCAGGACCTAGGTCGGTAAGTTTTTGAAGGATATCTCAGGATGTGATTGACATAGAGTTTTGAAATAAATTTCTAAATTCACTGTGTTAAGTAGTAAGAAATTGCCCCTACGTTGTCTGATTTTTGAAATTCATAAAATAAATTTTTTTAAATTGTGGCTAAATTCTTTTATTGAAAAACGAGACGAGATGGCATTTTTGGAAGGCTAATTGACCGCAAAATGCAAACATCGCAGTAAAAACATGTAAAATGAGCGAGCAGGATCTCAAATAAATTTCGATTTTTTTCTCGATTTTTCGATAAATGCCTCGTTACCTTCTTCTCATTGGGCGTCTATAGTGGCTCCCTCCTTCTTGAGTTTGAAATAACCCCCCTCCCCCTCTAAATTTGAGGGTTTACGTTTCAACATACGTGGATTCAGAAAATGAAAAGTCGAAAAATCATATCTTGGGAACGGATTGGGATAAAAAGGTGCGGTTGGCGGTGTTCTACTCCAGTTTCAGTCTAGTTTTACCCATTTCTTTCTTTCACACCAATTGGCAAACACCCTGTATATATTTATATGTGTGTCACTCTAGACGATAAGAATTGATGCACTTTGAAGATGAAGAAACGTGGTTGATCTGCTTCTCGGTTCATCTGCTCTAATCTGATGACGAAATGAGACATCGCAATTCCAACATCACCATCCTGTTCAGCATTGAAAAATTTATGAACTGAAGCGTTGCTTGGCGAAAAATGGGGACAAAATTTGTTAAGTATGCAATAATCTTCCGGTATTAGACATATTTTTTATACCCCCCTCTTCCACCCCAAATTTTACTTAGCGTAAAACTGCCCCTGTTTTACTTATTTGTACGAATACCTAGTGCTTTGGAAATTCGCTAATACGATACTGAATGACTGGAACTTTTTGAATATATTTATTCAAATGAAAGTTTTCAGAAAGCTAAAAATAAAAAGTCTATCATCTGAGGGGGGTTGGGGGGAGATTCACTCATAAACTCCCAAAATGAAACAGTCTCACAAGTGACACCTCATTTCAAAGGTTTTTTTACGCTGAACACGATGGTAAAATCAGAGTTGCGATATTTCATTCCGTTATCAGACTAGAGCTCGCTAACTATGAAGAACAACTCAAGTATCAACCACGTTTCTTCATCTTCAAAGTGCTCCAGGTTATGAACGGAATGAGAAATTGCAATTCTTTCACCATCGTGGTCAGTGTAAAAAAACCTTTGAAATGAGGTGTCACTTGTCTCATTTTGGGAATTTATGAGGAATTTTTCCCCCATATAACTCCCCCAACCCCCCCCCCCCCCTTAGATTGGTCCGATTCTGCCCATCTACCCTTTTGGTTGGTAAGATGGAGTTTTTGTACAAATTTGAACGGAGGGTTTTGTGGTGTATAAGGGGGGTGGGGGTGGGGGATTTACCCACAACTTCCCAAAATGAAATACCTAGTCTGACAAGTGACACCTCATTTTGGTTTATTATCTTCGATAATGAACCATTGGAATCGCCCAAAGAAAACAATTTTTTAACCCCATCTCAAAATTTGTTGGTTTACGTTTCAAGATACGTAGATTTAGAAAATCTAATAAAAAAAAAGCCCAGTTAGCGTTGAGCTAAAATTTCGAAATTTCTGTTATGGGTTCCGACCAACCCCACCATGATCCTCGAAACTTTTCATAACCCTAGGTTTAACTTTTCATAACCCTAGGGTTCAAAACGAATTTTGAAATTTTGAAAATTTCAAAACTCGAAAATGTTTTTAAAGGTTGTTTTTACGCTGAATTCGGTGGTGAAGTCAGAATTGTGGTATCTTACTCCGTTCTCAAACTGGAGCACGTTGAAGGTGAAGAAACATGGTTGATACTTGAGATGTTCTTCTAGACATCATGTTCTTCAATGGGCACATTTTACATTAAACCAGGTATTTCTTCGAAAATTCGCTCTTATAGTCATGCTGCAAGACGGTGGATTCTTCTTGTTGTTCACGATTGACGGGGCTACAGCCCAGCAGACAAAATAGGATCGAGCTCAAATTTTGCCCACACGTTTGTTAATGTCCAAAGGAGTGCCTTTTGTACGTTTTGTTACCCTCCCACCATCAGGGGGGAAAGAGTAGCTTCCAGGAATTTCAAATGGTCATAACTTCTTCCAAATTAGAGCTTTTTTCATATTTTCTTGTTGAGTTTTATTCAGCTTACTGATCTCTTCAATTTGAAATAAAAATGAGCTTACTAAGGATAAAAATAAAGGAGGTATAATGGTATTCCTATTTTCGACGATAACTGCCGTAAACATTGATCGAAATTGGAACGGTTGGCCCTAAAATGTCCGTTAGGATGTCTAGTATATGCCCAATAATTTTGAACTAAATCTCAATCGATTTGGCTGATCCACAGCCAAAAATACGTGAATAACTCCAACATCTACTAATTTCCAAAAACATCAAAGTTGGACGATGGTCAGAAACATTGTCGTAGAGTTGCGCTTGTTCAGGGATCGATAGGAAATTCAATAGGCTTTCGCATACTTTGTCACTTTTCCCAACAGTTTTCGAGTTATTTGCGATGTTTGGTCAAAAAACGTGGGTTTTAAGGTGGCTTTAGACAGTCCGAATCTGCCTCGCGAGGCAGATGCGCGAGGCTGTAGGGCGAGAAATTCTCGCGAGGCGTTGCAGCGAAACTGATGCGCGAGTAGAGCCCAACATGCGAGGAAAACCGCGAGCGCTCAGTTCAACTGAGTCAGTTGCCGCGAGGCAACGATGGCGACAGGAGGGCCTTCTCTACCCTTGATACACCCGCTAGCTGCCGAAGGTTTATCTATCATCATCGCTTTACGATTGCTGAGAAGAAGGAGAAGAACAAGTCAACGCCACAACCGCCGTTGGTGGGTGAAGGAGCTATTCCGCCAAAGAATTTTTTTTTTTTTGAATCAGTAATCAAACATCAGGTGTCACCATCTCCGTCTCAATGACTTCATTGTTGCCTTCAGTAACTTTACAGGAACTGATATTTCTGCAGATATGCTCCTCCACGCATCCTCTCTTTTATTTTTACTGTGGTATAATTTGTCCTTTGCGTTCCACAAATGTGGAAAACTTTTATATTTTTCAACAAGCAATATACTTTTTTCCTGGTCTATCTTCTCCTTAAATTTCCAAGCTGTGAGAGCGAATTTCAGTTCTGATTCGAAAAAAATGGAAAATAAAGAAATTACGATGCGCGCAACATTTACACTATGCGAATCACCAGACGCGAAACTCCTTTGATGCGCTCCTGAGACCGACTGAGGAGGCGCTCACCCTGCATCAGCCTCGCGAATCATGATTCGGAGTCAAAAACCTTCTACACGGTGCGAGTTTTGACTTGCGCATCAAGCCTCGCGAGGCAGATTCGCACCGTCTAAAGCCAGCTTTACGTTCTGCAAACTTCCTCTAATTCTCTGCCATACCAATTATATCTAACGATTCTCAGCAACAAAAATTTTTAAAATTCCCATGAGAATATTGAACAAATTTTCAAAAAAAATTAAGAGGTTTTTTAAAATTCAAATGTTGTTTAAAAAATTTAAAAATAATAAAAAATGTTTTGATTAATCGAAAAATTTAAAACTACTACTGTATGTGGTTGGAATAATGAAGCATATTTGAATTAATTCGTAATACAAGACATTGTGCAATATATGGTGCGTCATAAGTATTGCATCAATTTTCAACAAAATTGAATAGTGTAGTGGGAATATAGAGTGAAGGAATGTATAGATGACGTCAAGGGGGTGAGGGGTACGTAATTAATCGTACTATGATTAGGTCACAAAAAAGTATCTTTAGAAAATGTGTATCCATCAAAGTACGGAAATGATTGTTTGAAAGATAAGGCAAGTAATTGTTTTCTTCTGGCTTGTTATTCAGCAGTCAAATATTTCCGGCATCTGATCGAAGGTCGTGAATTTGTCATTTACACCGACCATAAACCTCTAACATACGCTTTTCAACAGCGGCCAGAAAAGGCCTCACCACGTCAGGTGAATCATCTTGACTTCATTCAATTTTCGACTGACTTTCGGTACATTTCTGGGCAAAACAACATTTCGGCCGATTTTTTCTCACGGATTTCTTCCATTGAGGTCCCACCATCTCTCAAGTACGAGGACGTCGCTAATGCACAAAAAGAAGATCAAGAATTGTCCAAGTTGAACAACTCGCCCTCTTGCTCTCTTCAACTCAAGGAGCTGACCCTTAACAACGAACAAACTCTCGTTGTGGACGATTCCACAGGACAACCCCGACCTTTTGTGCCTGTAGGACCACTTCCTCCCTCTCAAGGTTGTTCATATCTCCTCACTATGATTGACCGTTTCTCTCGATGGCCTGAAGCAGTTCCAGTACCTGACTGCACTGCCGTAACTGCCGCCAACATTATAATCTCAAGGTGGATTGCCAAATTTGGAATTCCAGAGGTTATAACATCAGGCCGGGGCAGGCATTTCGACTGTTCACTTTTCGAGCAAGTCACAAAAGCGTTGGGTATTCACCATATTAAGACCACATCCTATCATCCCGCTTCCGATGGAAGCGACAATTGGATTGGCAAACTTCCATTAGTGCTTTTGGGACTCCGCTCGTACATTCTGCCTACCTGTAACGCCGAAATGGTCTACGGCAGCGGAATCCGCCTTCCATCAGATTTTTTGGACCCCTCTCAGGAGACAACTCCTTAGAATGTTTTTGTGGCCCAACTCAAGGACAAATTGCGCTGTTTGCAGCCCGTCCCACCAAAACATAAGGCAGCTACCAAAATTTTCGTGCACCAAGACCTGCAAACTGCTTCTCACATTTTCTTGCGGCACGACGCCTCCCGTAGAAGCCTCCAACCAGTATACGACGGGCCATTTAAAGTGGAATCACGCAGCGCCAAAACATTTGACATCACAACGCCCAGATAATCTAAAACGGTCTCAATGGATCGTCTCAAACCAGCCTACATCCTAAATGACAGTGAACCGAACTTGCCACTACCAGTACCATCTACAGTACAACCAGCCCCTGATCAACCAAATCGTGTAACGCGGTCCAGGCGCGTTGTTCGTTTCCCAGCGCGTTAAATCTCTACCGTTTCCACTGGAAGGGGAGTATGTGGCAGTGATCAGTGATTATGCGTAACCAAGACAACGACTAAGAACAAAAGACAATCAACCATTTTTGAATAAAAATCAGTTCAGTTTTTCTCACTGCATTCAGATTGTATTTTCTTTCTGTGATAGGAAGAAATCCCTTACCCACACAAGTATAACCCGCTTAAACAAAAGATTTGGGGTGTATTATGTCAGTGTTTCCTATCATGTTTTATTCAAATCAGATTTTTAAATCTGATGTTGATATAATATTGTATTGAATCATGAGCAGCCCATTCAACAATAGCATTTATATGCCCCTACGTGAAACTCTGACGTTTTACTTGAACAGGGGTATTGAAGTTCAATGTGTATGTGGGATGGCAGGTTAACAACAGTTCAACCTAATAATTCCTAACTGATCAGTTTCCAGGGACAACAATAAATCTGCTTAGAAACTCGCTCCATTGTATGTTAAAGTAATATGAAGCACAAAAATTGTATTGATTTTATTTAAAAACGCCAAGCTACACATTCTTCAAGATAACAACAATGGTGAAGGCAATACAGTGACTCTTGTAATAGGTATTCTAGTTCTGTTAACAACTACTTGTATCTTAATAATGTCAATAACTACAACTATTGACAATCACTCAGTGAAGTAGCACTATAGACGATTAATATAAGAAAATAAAACGATAAAATATGTTTATTACTTGTGTGTGAGGGTAAGGTGTAAGGCTGTAATCAAGTAATGTTCTCTTCAAGATTCACAAAAGGTCAATATCCCCAGAGGGAATGAATGTCAACCCAATTAATGATAAATTATAAATGTCTAGAGAAAGAGAGATATTATCGGCCAAACGGTATATGATTACTTATACGTATTAGTCAGAGGCACAAAGGCTGACAACAATGAGTGGGATGTGACCCCAAACCCAAGCAAGGAACACTTGGCTGATACACTTAATTTCTGATACTAACAAATAAGGTTAGTATGAAAGCATGAAAACAATTCACACCTCAATTAAATTAAAGAACAATTGGCTCTTATACCCAAAATAAAATCAAAATCAATATCAATTTGATGGAAAAATGAAATTGAAAGGTAAAGTAAAAATAAAATAAAGTATGAACAATGGTAGGTACTATATTTACAAAACATTCAACTACTATATAATATATACATTTATATAAAATATTAGAAAACATTTTCACCACCTAGAAAAAATAGCTGTCTAATGTATTTGTCTTATATAATATGACCTTAATATTAGTACTTTTGTGATGACGATTGGATTACATGAACGAGAATGATTATTTCCTCAACCAATACCAAAATACTGAAATTTACATCCTTAAACTGCACTATGGCATACAAACAAATTCCTTGTTAATGCAAAGGACGAAAAAAGTAGTGCCAAAAGGAAGGTGTTTTATATGAATTAACCAGTCAAGTATACAACAACAAAAGGCTGGGCAAAATATCACATTAGTAAAAGAGGAACAGGAAGTACTCAAGCACAATAAGTAGACAATTTTTTTGATTTAATAAGGAACATAGAGTGAGAAAGTTAAAATGTATGTATTCCTACAGATTCAAGACCTCAGTAATATGGCTACAACTGTGAGAAAACTCGAAAGAAGCAAAATAGACGTAATCAAGAAGGATGGATGACATAAATTACGTAGTTTTGTAATGATAGGTACAGGGTCCGCCAATGAACTAGTACGTTTTTGAAATGGGTAGTACTCAGAGAAGGGACCAGTTAGAGGGGTGGGGATGGCGCCATTGTATTCACAGCAAACGGGAGTTTTTTTCATGCAGTAGTAAAGATGGTTTGGACGATCGAGCAACGAGTTTACGCGGTGAGTCGGTTTTTAGTGAATAGTGAATCAATAGTCCAAACTCAGAGAGATTTCCGTCGACAATATGGAATTCCTAACCGTGGAGTGATCTCGAATCCTAAGGTGGGTTAACAACTTCAAGGAAACTGGCAGGGTATTGAAAAAAAAGGGGGGAGCAGCTCGAACGCCAGAGAATGTTGAGCGAAAAATGTTTTGTGAGAGGATGAAGTGAGTGTTTGACGACAACAAGAATGTCATCCTGATCACAAGTGATGAGGCCCATTTTCACTTGAATGGATTTGTCAACAAGCAAAATGTCAGATATTGGGGGCTGGAAAATCCAAGAGAAAGTCACGAAAGACCTTTACACTGCCCTCATGTTACAGTGTGGTGCGCTATTGGAGAGGAAACAGTCACCGGACCTTATTTCTTTGAGGAAAATGGTGTGACTGTGAACTCTGAGCGTTATCTCGCCATGTTAAATAACTTTTTTCTTCCACAACTCCGAAGTAAACGTATCCCATTAAGACACATTTGGTTTCAACAAGATGGAGCGACTTGTCATACCGCAAATGCCACGATGGCCTTCCTCCGCCAAAAATTCAACGGTCGCCTCATTTCTCGGCGTGGTGACGTTCCCTGGCCACCCCTATCCCCCTGTGACTTTTTTTTTTGTGGGGAACCTGAAGGAAAGAGTCTAAAAATATAAGCCGAGGACCCTGGACGTTTTGAAGGAGGCTATCACAACGGAAATCAGCCGCATTCCTCGGGACATGTTGAAGAGCGTATCAAGGAGCTTCACCGAAAGACTCGACACTTGCATTCAAGCTGGAGGCCACCACATGCTCGATGTAATTTTTAAAAAATGAATGTATCCTTAAAATCCCCCTTCTTGTGGACAATTTAAAATTTAAAAAATGTCATTGGCTTCAAAAACAACTGAGTTATGATTTTTTCAAACCCATACTAGTTCACTGGCGGACCCTGTACCTGTCGTTACCGCTGAGGCACACCTTCCAACAGGGGCGAGCCACTCGTATCAGTAGTAGCTCCAAGCAACCAAATTGGTGAGTTATATTGAAGTTGAAATTATCATTACAGGTATTTCCTTAGTCTCCCTTCATGTTGGAAGATATACCCGTGCGAAGTTGTATCGATCCATTATTAATGCGATAACCAACAATCAAGTAGAAGACACTCGAGTTAAAAGAAAAAGAAAACAATACGGTAATAAACCCGTGTATTTCTTCTCATTTTTCTCTTAAATAGTGTAAGAAGAATTAAGACTGATAGTCGGTACCAATTTATGCGTAGCACTTTCAATTTGACACTTTTGAGGGAGGATGACAAGATATTTTTTCAACAATGGGGAACTTGCACTTATTTATTTGACATTTCAACATGATGAGGAGAGATTTCCAAAGATATGGCTTACATGTGGTCATTTGAAAAAGGTATTTTTAATTGAAAAAAAATTAAATTAAGATCCTGATATGGGCCTTAAAATCAAACTTATTCCCCTTGAACTTTTATGGTGTCAGTAACCCACCAAAAAAGAATTTAGTGTCCCCTCAACACCAAAACATCTACCAGTTTTGTTCCAATTAGTTTCAATTAATAGGCACTCGCGGGCGCTGAATCCAATGTTGAGGTCAAAAATCTCAATGAGTGCAAGTTCTCCATTCAACCAACCTCAGGTCCAGGTAAGACTGCGGTTTCCAATTAAAAACATGAATGTAGTTATTTGTAACCATAGTCACTAATAAGAAAAAGAAATTCAAAAAATGAATTAGGGATAATCCTATATGTTAAACAGCATTGTGTAAAGTATAAATCCAGTTTTGGCACTGTCGACAGACAGATCAAGTCTTACCCTGAGGGCTCTTCTATGAGCAAATTTGATACCATATTGACTAAAGCTCTGCCGTGTTTTCCAAATCATGCAAACCCATTTTCGTCAGTCTCAGGTAGGAAGTATAGTGAGCTCTGAGGATGTCGGGTTACAAATATAGGATGAATCCCAGGGAAAACCGGCAGGGCTTGGCTAAATGTTATTCCTTCTTCATGTTTAGAATACTTGGAAAGATCTGTGGGTTTCTGCCAAAAGTTTTTATATAAAAAATCCGATGGAGTAGTGCCATAAAACACGAGAAAACTTAGGTAACTAATACAAACCCTCTGTTAATTAGACAGACAATACAAATTCCTTATTAATATATCATTATTTCATCATGTATTTCTCATCCTGCTTTTTCTAAGAAGCGCTTCATTCACTATAGGAGATCAGCAACAGGAAGGTGAATGAACAGGGATTAGCAGACAAGTGCCAAGGCTGATCATTATACTATTATAGACCATAAGGAGAAGAAGATGATTTGCGAGTTTATTGGTATGTCGATTGAGAACCTGGACCAACTGATTGAGTAAAGAATGGCAAATAAGTTTTATAAGAAAAGCTGCCATGGAACACTGATGACAAGAAATATCACAGGCTACAATAAAATTAAAAAGTAACATAACATAGGAATATTTTGATCATTACATAGAATTCCATGAGAACAGCAAATACCTCACTTGTTATCGCTGATCGCTAGTGAATAGTTGATTTCAAAAATGAGTTGGGAAGTACTATTAGGTAGATTTCAGAGAATCGTGAACTTGAATTTGAAAGAAAAAAACGTCAATCAAAATTTCAATGTTAGGGAGAATTGTTGCAAAACTGAACAAATCAGTAGATGATTCAAAATAATGCAACGATTCATAATAAAATGCAAACAGTTATATGAATCACAAAAAATGGGAACAATTGCCCAACCCACCAAAACAAACACTTACGACCAATAACCTAAATAAATGGATTTAAGATCATCAAATTGTGAAAATAATATAATAAAATTAACATTTTGCGGTAAGAATAAAGTAAATTGACTCACTAATTATACGTTGGATTATACGTTGGATAACTTTCCATGACTTTCCGTTGAAATTGTCAAGCTATAAAAGAAGTCTAGTTCATTCAATTTTAAATAAAATAGACAACGCTATCACCAGAATGCATTCTTAACGACTTAAAGCTAATTATATGATCTTCTACTATTGATGAATAAATCCTGAAATTGAAAAATTGAATAGATTAGTTCATATTGATTGTGAGACTAGATGAACTGTTAGTTCATTTTACTGCAATGTTTCCATAAAATTGTGTTTCATGCATGGATAAAAACTGTAAATTTTTCGACAATGGCTTGTTATTTTGTGTATTGATCAGAATAAGAAATAATTGGAGTATTGAGCAATATAATGTTCCTCTACAAGTGGCGTAAGGGGTGAATGAATAGTTTAATAATATAAATTATGAATGATAATATGACTATCAATTAGGTTATTGCCTATGTGAGAAGGCAACCTGAGTGATGAATCGTGAAAGCGGTCGATGAAGGCAAACGGCGAAGAGATCAAATAAAGTAAAATAGAGCGAGTACCCCATTTGGGTACACGAATCTTACCTGTACAAGTGATGTACACAATTGGATGGATCACAGACAAAATTTCAGCTAGTTTCATAACTCGTCAATAAAGCTGCATCAACTGGTTCCATACACGAAGGACAGGTGAAGCTTCTCATCAGCCAGTCATCAATGCAATGCACATGATAAATGTGCATGCAAGGAAGATATCGAACATTATCACCCACAACAAACTCCACCATGCAGATCACGCACCTTGAAAATAATAAACAACACACATCAGCAAGCTTTACAAATTATCACACAATGGTTTAGTAGATGTGATCAACTATGTATTTCAATCACTACTCGCCATCATTCATCGAAAACTAAAAGTTTTTGAGTAATCAATTCTTCAAAGTTTCAACTTTAAATTCCTCCCTATCCAGTGATCTAAATGTCTAAATAAATTAATGAATGAAAGAAGCTCAACAATAATGGGAAGAATAGGTCTAAACATTTTAGAACTTACACCATAATTAAATTAAAAAGATGCTTTGCTGGAGCAAGCTGATGAACTGTAATGATAATATTATTTGTGTCACAATCCAAGACTTTTTATTGAAGCTCCTGACATTTATAAACCCTATATTATATGAAATATCTCGCGAAATTCACCAATGGTTTTGGAAATGTCCAAGCTTTCGACAGATATATACTACTTGTAGTAGTACCTATTATAGGTACTATAATAGTATAGACTTACTCTCTATTTATTTTGCACCCATCGTAAATTCCTGTAGGAAGGTGTTGAATCAAACCCATACGTTTTGCTATCTTGATCTGTTCTTCCTCGGTAAGTTGATTAACAGGCCGGCTTATACTCGGTGATGGGTAGTACACAGGTCCGGGTGCTTCCTAGAAAATGAATGATGAGGCAATTCAGTGTGTGTAATCCACAGTTATCTAGGGTAGGGGTCATTCAGGAAACCAGGTTTTTGTTCCTATCGGTAACTGATGGGGAAAAGATCATACTGGTGGAATGAAATGCAGAATATGTTCTTGGCTTCCACTGATTCGTCCACAGTAAATATACGAGTTTCACAGGTATCTCAAATGTCAATATTTCAACCAGATAACATTGATTTTTTTTCTTTTCATTAAACTTAACAGCAAGCCCTTGAAAAATCAGCAAAATATGAGAAATACTCGTCTTTCTACAAAAAAGAAACGGTAATACTATTTTCACAAAGCGCTAACCAAAATAGTCGACAACTAGCTCAATGATGGTCCGTTAGGTTGCCCAACTGTATCTCTGCCGACCAGATTAAAATAAATCGAATTCAACCTGAAGTTGAAGTCCATCAAATGCAAGGGCATCTGAATGGAATTGGATCGATAGTGAAAACCTATTCGAGTTGGCGTAAACACGTGGAACACTTATCTGAGCGAACCTCATGATAACATGATAAAACGGATCCTGAAATCTTTTTTATAATATGTATATCAAAACAGGTACTATTCGGCTCCGAGCTACCATTGATTTAATATAGAGTGTAGTGGTGCCAAAGAAAAATGTCGTATGCCAGGAAGTTTTTTGAGAATTCTTAGGGTTCAAATTTAGAAGATGCGAGTATTCTAAAGAAGTCCGGCGAAATGATGCGGTATATAAAATTTGTCCTCTGCAAATTAGACATCGGTTGATATACCTACCTTCGCACAAAAATATTACGTTAAAATATTAAGGTTCTTTTGTGGTGCCATCATAAATTACGTGACTGCCCAAAGCTGAAGAGCACTCATAAACCCATGATCAACGATACGATCAAGAGTAGCATAATAATCGTACGCGCATCATCACTAGGACGTGTGTTTTATTTTTTAAATTAAATTGAAATTATCTCGTGAGAAGTGAATGATCAAGATGGGGTGAGTTGTGCATTCGTCATTCCCTCAAACACCGTCATCCAGCGTTTCCGGCTGTGGAATCACGCCTCCATCTACGCTGCAGAGACGTATGGGATACTGAAGGCCCTTCAATTCATCCAAAACGAACAATCGAGGCTCCGATCAACTAGCATAGTTATTATGACTGATTCTAAAAGCGTCACTACCAAATTTGCAAACCTGTCCATCTCATCCGAATTATCACATAATGAAGCTACCTCACTCCAGATCCTACATCAGCAGAAGCTGGAGTCCAGTATTCGTGTGACGTTTTGTTGGGTTCGAGGCCATCGTGGTGTCGCTGGCAATGAGGCGGCGGATCGAGAGGCCAATTATGCCGCTTCACTTCCCCAAACCAGACTTCTCACACACTGACTTGAAAAGACATCTGGCAAAAGGCCTCTCCCTTAGATGGAGGAATGAGTTTATGGCATTCAGGGAACAGGTACAAGTCATTGTTCCCAATGAACAGTACAAAGCCTTGGTTCAAGGATACTCACAATTATGTGCACAGGGCATTTTATAAGACTATTATGAGACTAAGGAGTGGACATTGCTGTGTGAATGCCCATCTTAGATTTTTCTGATAAGGCTTGAAGTGATGAAAAAAATCAAGAACTTGAATAGGTCTTTAGGTACAAAGGTTGAAAGATGAACCCAAATCGAATAGGCGCCCAATTAATGGCACTCCAACTTTCCATGCATACAGAATCTTCAGGACTCTAGTACCAGAAGAGATTGTGTCGGCAAAAAACCTTGTAGGGGGAATCATCAGTATGGTGGAGGAGTGGACTGGACCCGGAGACTATAGATTGGCCTATAGGGCAACGATCCGCACAATAAGCTCAGGTTTCAATGCGGCGGATGGGGGTCGGTTCCTGATACAATCCAATCGAATCTTCCATGCATACGATGGCCTTCTTTATCTTTGCCCTAAAACGGAGCGCATCGAATCATTTTTTCAATTTCCAGCATGAACTGAAAAACGAACACAACGAATCACTCTCTGCCAACTTCCTAAAACGTCATACCAATAACTTCCTGATCCTTGACACCTAGTGTTGTTGGTGTAATGAACAGGGGATTTTGCCTGCTTTGATCAGAACTGGATGTCAATAAGTAACACCATCAAGATAGTAATCAGCATTGCCAACCATTATGTACACCTGGAAAAGGCAGTTGTCTCTCTCGGTGGCTCTTTCATAAATTGTTGTAATTCCTTCAAGATACTTCAGATGTTTCAAGAACACCATGTTAACATCAAGTTACACTGAGGCACCTAATGGAACCCGCAACACGTGGTGTAGGTCGGTACCATTCTCCTACAATGGGTGAAGGATTTGAGGGCGTCCGACTTCAACTGACAATATTCTGTTCAACTCAATTACATGAAAAAACGGGAGATGGCCTGACTGAAGTTGTAAGGGCAACGGAACAAAGGTTCGAATTACACTAATATTCCGTTGGAACAAATTGTTTAGCAAGGATATTGTGATATGCATAACCGTAAATCATGCGAGTAGGAAAGATAAATATACAGTTATGGTAATGTTGGGGATATAATGCAACATAATAATGAAAGACTTTTCGGGAAATTACGATCGGGATGCGGATGCCATAAATGACTAATGAAATTATCATCTTGAGAACAATTGTGCGCAATAGCACACAGGTAGATAACGTGAGAGACAACAAAGCGAAGAGGTTTGTAACTAAGGAATATTAGGCAAACGGAAAATACTTACAGAATAAGGGGGTGGAGGATCGGTTTGACCGTCGTTAACATTTTCATTCCCTCTAAGTAGGGATATATCATCAGATGAAGATCGTTTCAAACAATTACCCATGCTAAGAATGATAACTAAAACCTATAGGAAAAAATACACTTAGTAAAAGATGAGATGACAGTTAACAGGAACTCCGTGTTGAATCCAATAGTTCATGTTTAACAAAGCAAAACTGCACAGTTGATTTCACTGATTTAATGAATTGTCTAAACAGCAAATTGTTCACGATGCATCTCATATTCAACAGCCAATACACTCAACTCATACTGTCAAAACTCAGCTGTTCGCTCCCGTTCGCTGTCCACAAACCACAACAACCACCAACCGAAGGTTAGCCTATTGCAGATGAGCAACAGAGGCATGGATACAACAGTTCGCGGAGTATAGTGTCCATGACAGAGGATCCTGGCCGAGTCAGAAGCCAGGATTCGAGAGATGGAAGCATGGAAGAAAAACTTGATCCATGGAGCCTCGATAATAGGATGGATACTAAGCCCCCAACCACGGCACTACCCTCTTAAAAAAATATGTTTCATTCGCCATGGAACTCGCCAGGCAATCGTAGCTGTTGGCAACGCGTTTCTATGGAGTGGAACCGCAAGGCAATGATCTGTAACTCATTTTGGTTTCTGATTCTTTCGAAGATTCGCGTTTTAAACATTTTGGGTTGAGAACAATTGCTTCCTTCTTCCATGGCCTACTGAATGATACCGCTGATGGACACTATAAGTACATTATTATCTTATAGTGTCCATGTGCATGGATGTTTTGTGTCCATTGTATGGCAGTGCTTAGCTTATCTTTCGAGCCTGATGTCAACTCCAACTGATTACGCTTTGTATATTTATCTATCTATGTAAATAAAGTTTGAAGTATGACAGCAGTTAGTTTCAAAGGGTATAATAATAAAAATCTCTCGATGGTCCGTGGCACGTGATACTAATTCGATCAATATTACATTCTGTGATAGCATTTTACCTACGTATTATTACACTTCACCTCGTTATATAAATGGAAGGTCAGTAGAACAATATTATACATTTATTTGACTTATGTGATTAGATGTGGTATTTTTCTTATTTATTCATCTACTAGATCGCAGAAATCCCTGATTTGTGTTCGGGGTTCCTGAAATGTCTCGAGATACTTCAATTGAAATGTCATAGACTTCTATTATATGATTACGTGTAATGGAATTCAATCAAGGGCGATACCATGAGACAAGTATTGCTCATCAGGCCTAGTGTTGTAATGTGCGATACTGTCATTGCAAGCCATCAACAGACTATTATAGAAACATATTCCCATTATCTTTGGGTAATCCGTTGGTAATCTCATTTGATCCGGGTTAGGTACTCACTTTGAGAAGCGAGAAATATGCCTTCATTGCGTTAAATACAGGTCAACCTGATCAACATGTGGAGATGGAAAAGAAAGGGGGCCCCATTATACATAACAATAGTCCAGTCAAATGGTGGTTTTGACCAAAAAAATCCCGGAGTTAGGTATCCCTACGGTTCATCATGCTTTTTAAGGTGCTAAATCCGAATTTCCACTTTGCCGCGTCGTATGCCTATGCCATGTTTAGATGATTCGCACGATTCCTTGATTTCATCCATGATCTAAACAGTAATAGCGCAGGGGTCTGGGGGCTCATCCAAGTCTGAACATCCACAATCTAATTCAAGTTGAAATAATGAACGCCTAGTCCCTTCTACCACCCCGCCATAAGCGATCTGGTAGATAGGACTCGACATATATGATGGTGTATATAATATATATGATGATATATCATCATCTCTCGATAACACCGAAACTTTCGTACTGTATACTGAACATGAGGGGTAAGTAAGCGAAACTCGACATTTTAAACATTATATTCGAGGAATTTTTTTTAAATGTTACCTACAACATCCAAATGGACTACATACGTTTTTTTCCACAATGTTGGAAATTTCTCGAGGTGGAATAATTGCAATTCGGATTCAGCACCCCTAAAGACATTAAGACGGATCAACAAACATAATCAAGAGTTCTTTTTGCGAAAATAATTGAAAAATTGATGAAATTTTCAATTTAATGTTTTAATTTGTTCAACTTTTTGCCATATTCTTTCTCTTCTACGAGTTGCGCGGGTTGAAATTCGCATTCAGCACTCTCGATTAAATCAAGTGAATAATCCAAGTATATAATATACTAGCTTTGTACCCGCGCTTCGCAACGGTAGAACAGACACCCCTTTTAGGACAGGCCCCACTCATAACAGAATCTGATATTACCTGATAGTATCTGATACTACCTCAGGATTGACAAAGAGTGGTTGTTTGCTACCACGGTTCAAGGGTGCGTCCCAAGTGAAAATTATGGTTTGAGTAATGATTGGTTATCAACATTTTCCCTAAGTTTCATTCAGATCGGTCAAGTAGTTTTGAAATCCCTGAAACGCCCCCCCCCCCCCCCCCAACTTACAAAGGACTCTCCCTACCTGGTCAGAAACCTTCCCCAATGTTCACACAACACAATTTCAAAGTTTCACTCCAATTCGTCAAGTAGTTTTTGGATTGCCGGTAAACCCCCCACCCTCCACACACAACCTGTACAACACACAACCTCTTAAATTGGTCAGACACCTTCCCCAATGTTCACTCAACATATTCCCGAAGTTTCATTCAGATCGGTCAAGTAGTTTTGAAATCCCGGTAATACCCCCCCCCCCCCCCTCCGCCTACCCTAACTGCCTTTAACCCCCCCCCCCCACATACTATTGACCAACCCTACCTGTTTAGAAACATTCCTCAATATTCACACAACAAATTCCCAAAGTTGCACTACAACTGGTCAAGTAGTTTTGAATGCCTGTAGACCCCCCCCCCCCCCTCTCACAACCTGCACCCCGCCCCCTCCCACTAACATCCTGATTGAAGTACCACTTGAAAGTACTCGTCGAGCTGAATCCAGAGACTACTTACAATCGGATTTACGTTCAACCGTTCAAAAGTTATAAGCGTAAACGTCCTCATAGAAGTGATTATAACACGTTTTCTAGTAGTATTTCATTCATAGCGTTTCAACGGATGTACAGATTTAAACGCGGATTTTTCATAAACCTTCCCAGATAAATTCTGCGTCAAATGGTACCAGCCGCAACTTTCTACGTTCAGCCGTTCTCAACTGATGATGAGACAAACAGACAGACAGACACGATTTTATTATATAGGTACATAGATTATTTCGGCGAGGGGTCGGAGGTGGCGTTTAAACACCGGGCCTCTTGTTTTGTTCAAAATGATCGGCGGGATCGGCGGGGTCCGGCATTTTTTTGGTTTATTATCTTCGATAATGAACCATTGGAATCGCCCAAAGAAAAAAAAATTTTAACCCCCCCCCTCAAAATTTGTTGGTTTACGTTTCAAGACACGTAGATTCAGAAAATCGAATAAAAAAAAATCCGTCCGTCCGCCGTACGCCGTCCGCGCCACTTTGCCCAGTTAGCGTTGAGTTAAAATTACGAAATTCGGTTTCTGGGTTTGGACCAGCCCCACAATGGTCCTCGAAACTTTTCATAACCCTAGGTCAAGGGGAAGGGGTTCAAAACGAAATTTAAAATTTCGACAATGTCATATCTCAAAATATTCAACTGAAACGTGTAATTTTCAGTTCACTTTTGAATGACCTGAAAAATTACAAATCTTTTAAGACCAATTGGATTTTTTTGTGACCAGCCGTTCGTTCACAGTGAGCGCGCAAAGGTTTAGGAAAAACACTAATCTTTCGCGTCGAAAACGGCCGTTATAATACCCAACCCTCAGACGCCCAGAATAAAACTACCTTTTGTCATCTTCCCGGTAAACTATAGTCTAGAAATTTTAACCGTGAGTCGGTGATAGACCACACTGCAATATTTACTCGGTTTCTCATCTGTAAAATTGTTTAAATAATACCTTTTTGTAATAATACAAATTAAATTTTGATGATGAGCTATTGACTTGAAATTTTAAAAATAGGTCAGAACTGGATCACAGAACTGGATTCACTCGGTTTCTTGTCTGTAAAATTGTTTAAATAATACCTATTTGTTTAAACAAATTAAATTTTTATGATGAGCTAGATACTTGAAATTTTAAATATAGGTCAGAAATGGATGACATTTCAATATTCACTCGGTTTGTATGACATGGTATGAGTATGGTATGGTATATTATTGTATGTATGATTTGGTATAATACAGTATGGTATGATAGGAAAGAAATTCGTATGGTATGGTATGAGTACGGTGAGAATATGGTATGGTGCCGATTTGCAATACAGTCTGGTATAGACAGATGGGTGATCTGCACAAGGAAGATAATAAACCGTTGTGTCAAGAATTTGCAGAGTTTTTTAAACCAGAGTAATTTATCCATTCTCTGCTGAAATCACTGAGGTTGTCAATTACCTAGTACGTATTGCAAGTAGTCTGGAGTTGGTTGAGACATTTGACTGGCGCTAGCTATCATTTGATCAGAAGTATGAGTGTTAGGGGAGCCTGGAAGAAGAGTAAGAGTAGGTGCTGGGCTTTGGGATGGAGCAGCAGCAAGGTTGTTCCATTGCAAGCATAGCTTCCGTTCAGTACTATATTGATCTCACATAACTACTCTGATTACCCACTCTATCTCATTCTAATTATTTGCTTCAAGATTCACTGAGGCCTTTGTATTCATTTTTTGTTCTTGTACTTGCTTATTTAAGGAGATCAGCTGCTTGGCGAGGAGTTGGGTCAGGGTCTACATTTCGATGCTGCAGGTTCCTCTAGAATCAATCAGCCCTTGGATATCAAGTGTTATGAAGCCAAATTGCGACAGAAACTCAAATTCTTCTTCATGAATCCTATTGAAAAGTGGAACACAAAGAGAAAAATACCGTACAAGTTCATTGTACAAATAATAAAAATATTATTGGTTACCATGCAAGTAAGTTTGATCTAGCCATATGATAGGATGAATATATATGATTGTGGACGAGAAAGAAACAAGTTCACCATTACAATGATGTGGTAGCACCTGGTTAATCCAAAAACCCCACTGTCTTTGAACTGCTCTAGGAGGTAAAAGAGAAAAAATGACGTACTACATGAGTGTTTCATATTCTATAATAATCATATATCCACCCACATCGTCTGTGTTTGGTTAATTAATTAATGACGTTTCCCCTACATTTTCAGTTGACTTTATTGATTGATTCGATTTATCCAACTGATAAGAATCGCCTGGGGGGGGGGGGGTGTTCCCTCACCTCAATTCATCTATTTGCGTGGATATATTTGCTTATCATCCCTGAAATGGTGACAAGATAACTTTTATTTCACAGAAAACTGAACATTTGAAGTATCTTTCTGCTGCTAGGTATCATAATCTAGTACATGCATAGTGTGTCCAATGTTGATTGTATCTGCTGTTGCATGATTGTATGAAGTCCCCATTCATGTTTCAGTTATGTTTCTTCGCTCACAGTCGCTATAATCATGTGAACTATGCATGGGATAATAAGATCGCATTTTCCCATCTATTTTTGAAAGGATGGGACGCTAACAGAGAAGTTGAATTATATCCACCAGGGCTAGGGCCTTTAGCGCTGTATACTAAAAGAGATTTTTTTTCTACGGTTGCTTGGGCCATCAATGGGGTAAGTTATCTGATAACAGTATATTGAAAATTATTAATGCTGTTTTGGTTCTTTTTTCCTAATATTGAACCTTTGGAGTCCAAAAGGAAAACCTTCGTAATTTTTTCTTTCAATATCAAGATACTTACGTAAAACCTCAAAAAAACCGTCCATCTACCATGGAACTTTCAACCATGGTACCATTTCTACCCCATCAAGAAATACACCTACCTTCTATTTTACACCTACGTTTATCTCAATTTTACATATTATTTCAGTACAAGAATTTGAATATATCAATTGGATCGTATTCCTACGCAGACGAGAACAACCAGTACGTTCCACCTGTATTCTGTAGTTACCACTATAAAAGAGGAGAAGTATCTGGTTTTAATGAGAGTTACAGTTTTGATAGTGAAATCATAAACCGTAAGTGAAATTTAAGAAACTAGCTGTATTTTTTCCCCTACCTGAAAACTTACTTCTATCTAATATTATTTGTGGGATCAATGTTTCCACTGCTGCTCAATATTCATTGTAGGTAAATCTCCATCAGCATTAACTTTATAGTTGTCCATCGTAAGGATGATTTGCATCTGTGTTCCCTATGCGATTCATTGTGTACATAATACACATATTATTTACATAATCTCATCCAAGCATATGTTGTTTTTTGTTAAAGATTGTTGTAATATCACTAACATCACATTTGATGGGTGCCCGGATTTTCCCATCAGTTTTCCATCTCTGGTGAAAGCAACCTTGGGTTTTTCATTGAAAACCATTAATCTCAAAGCTGCTGGTCCATTATCCCCTCCTGATTGCTACCGGTTCAATGTTCAGGTAATGCCACCTCGATGACAGATTGAAAATACTGCCTTAAACTAGAACGTGTTGTGCAAAACTTCCTTCCTTTGTCGACATATCAACTATTGACCAGGAGACCAAAATGTTATGAACTGTAGGCGAAGTTTGTCAGGGGAGAAAGTCGCTGAATTTAAACTCCCGCTCATGTTCCACGTATATTTCTATATTAATTTATTAACCAAACTGTAATGCTCTTAAGCAATAATGTTAGATTGGAAAAAAAAAAAAAAGAATCCAGCGAATTTTCGAAGAAATAACTGGATTTATGTCAAGTGTGATGTTTGAAACATCTCACTCAAATATGGGCAATCTTTAACTTATTGGGCCATTATAGCTGTTTAAGTATGAAGCTATTCTGTTAATTTGGTAATAATAAGGTGTGGTGCTCTCTGACTAAAGGTCGGTAGTTTGGTACTTCGGAGATCGGTACTCCTAGTAGTCTTCTGAATAGTAACTGGTCATCTCGGAAAAAGATGCTCTTCCAGGACCCTCAATGTCGTTTGTGTTAATTATAAGATCTTATTACCACTCTAATCATGAAAAATATTCCAACTTCATCTAACTTACGGAGGTAGTGGATTCATGCAAGGAAATGGGAAAACAGGATCAATGCTATTGCGGATTTTTGCAATCTCGGATTTTGATCTGGCGAAGCATGAACGAAGAAGAATGTTTTCAGCGCTGCATTCTGAATTGCGGTATCTCATTCCGTTATCAGATTAGAGCAGATGAACAGTGGAGAACATCTCAAGTAACATCCAGGTTTTTCCATCTTCAAAGTGCTCCAATTTGAGAGTGGAATAAGATATCGTGTATCTGGAATAAATAGAGATTATTTACTTGTAAGAGTCAATGTACTTGTATGAGCATAGAGAATTCCATTCATTAAGGTCAATAAATTAATTTCATCGGAGGTCACAGGGGTATCCCATTTGAACCCTTATTCGCCCATCAAACTTTTTAACAAGCCCAATTAGTGTATTCATTTCCAAAGAAACCTGAAAACAACATTGATCAACTAATAACGAACGTCTATGGTTTTGCTATGTGTACTTAACCAAAGATACAGCATTCAAAAATACTTGATAAAAGACACCTACTGTTTTGATGAAATAGTAGGTATTATATAAAATCGTCAGAACGCACCAGTAACAAAGCCATCATCTTCATAAACCACCGCATGTAAAAAAATAAATTAACCCCAATATCTGAGCCTCAATCATTTACTAATATCACTCAAACCGTTTGAAATGAGTGTATGACTAAGTCAGCAATAAGTAATAAGACAATGAGATATACTGCTCCAAAATGAAGGCATATTGAAAATGGTTTATTGTCAAAGGGATTGACAAGCTGTTTTTTTTTCTGTCCCCTTGACAACCTATATTAAAATGATAGATATTGCAAGAAGAGCATGGATTATGTTGATTGTCGTAATACTGTCGGTGCCAAGGACCATCTTTAATATATGGATGATGAAGATTAAGAGTACCTTTCTTGCCAATGATTACGCTGCCTCAAAATTATCACTTTGTGGCAATGAATCTGTAAATTTCATTCAATAATAATGAAAATTATTTTTTCAATAACACTTTTGTTGTTGCAGATACTCTTCAACAATGAAGGTATGGATGGTCAGATGTTGCTATCTTTAGATGCTGAACCACTTCGGTTGCAGTGTAAAGGCGATATAAACTATATATGTAAGTATTTGTGCTACAAAAGCAATATATCAATAATCAATAATAATATTCAATCAATAATTGGGTATGTTCACAGAAGTTGGTGTGTTTGTTTTTCAGCTGACAACACAATTGATTATATCTTGAGGTCCATGTTGAACCTACTCGTCATCATGATTTGTGCACTATCATTTTCTCTTTGTGCTAGAGCTCTCCTAAGAGCTCAAAATTTAAAACAGGTAAGCAATTTGGCTGTTAAAAGCGTATCTTCCTCCCTGCAGTGAAAGGAAATTGACCATTAGGCCCCTGCATAATACCTTTGGTTTTAAGGAAACAAAATGGATAGAATATTTGATATCATCGGTACTTCCAGACTCCTTAAATAAAATAGGTTCCGAGTAGCGGTTGGGATGAGTGATAGATTCCTGGTAGATTCAATTTTAGCCTTAAGGATGTTTACCTACCACGAGCTTTGTTATTGTATTACCATCATTATCTGTTGCAGGAAACGATACACTTTTTTAGAAATCACTATAGAAAGGAACTAAGTTTGGATGGACGTTGGGAGTTCTGGAATCTGTGGTACGTGATGATATTGGTAAATGACGTATTAATCATTATTGGATCATGCATCAAGGAGGAGATAGAAAGAAAAGTAAGTTACTCTGATCTTGAACATCACTTTAGTAACATTACATTTGAACGACGTATTTCTGACTCAGGGTATCCCTTGTTGGAGGATCAACATGTCGCACGCATCCTAGAAGAGGGGTATAAGTCCGAAAAATTTAGTCAACTCTCCCCCCACTCCTTTCTCCTTTAAAAAAAGAATATTTTTGTCCTATGAGCTGTTGGAGCATTAGTGTGAGGAACGGTTTCCGCAAAGATCACCAATATCAGGCATGTTGCTATGGAAACAGCCTTTTATGTAAAAGAGAAATTTGAAACGCGATTCCTGGAAATCACATTTTTGGACTTGTACCCCTCTTCTAGGATACGTGCGATGTGTGTACTGTTCAGTCAATCCGCATGCACGTCATAACGTTCTAAAATTGTGTGCCACCATGGTTGGGCTAGTTGGCGTTTGGCGAACTTTCAAAGTCTGAGGGGACACGAAAATTATTTCGGTTTATTGATAAATTATAATAATCATTGGAGATTTTGTATGATGGACAATTTTAAAGATATACCAAGGGATATCCAAAACAATCTTGTCCATCGATTGCTACATTGTAACTTGAATTAAACTTTGTTTTGATGGTTTTTATTCAACAGCAATTCGTTGGTGATCAATGGAATACGTGCAGTTTGTGTTTGGGTACTGGAAACCTTCTTGTATGGTTTGGAGTCCTCAGATATTTGGGATTCTTCAAAACCTATAATGTGAGTACCTCAAATTGTAATCGTTTTGAATAATTTGGGGATATAAAATTTATATTTACATTTACATTTAATGTATTAAAGTGTTGTCAATGTATGTCTAATCATTTCACTATTTTATAGGTGATAATACTAACTCTGAAAAAAGCTATTCCCAAAGTTGTAAGGTTTCTATTTTGCGCACTGCTCATTTACGCTGGCTTCACGTTTTGTGGTTGGTTAATCCTTGGTCCATACCACATCAAGGTAAGTTGAATAATGTTTCAACGTGTATTAGGAACAGACTGAAATCAGTCGATTTTTTCAATCCTCCTGTGGTCACTTTTCAATCTTCCTGTGAATACTGATATTTAAAGTTTTAGTTTCACTGCCACATTTGGCTCAGTTTTAGTTTGCACATATTAGCTTATGACGTAGTATAATGAAAGTCTGGTCTGAGAAGAAATAATTGATATTCTAATCATCATTTTAAAGAAGAAAGTAACACTCTATATTTTGTATGTGTCTTCATATATACGCCTTTCTTGCTTTGCAAAACTAACTGAGTGTTATTTTCAACAGTGAAGAAAGTTCAAGATAAGTCAGTAGGCTCCTAGCTGGAAGAGCTATTGTTAGATTTGGGGATGTTTAAATGAATTTATAGTTTTCACTTATTGTTTTTGTTGTTTGAAGGCCCTTAATGATGGATATTTACGATTAATTACTTCTTTGTTTCAAATTTTTACAGTTCCGCACGTTGGCCAGTACGTCAGAATGCTTATTTGCCCTCATAAATGGTGATGATATGTATGCAACCTTCTCCATTATGAATGGAAAAAGCTCGTTGCTGTGGTGGTATGCCAGGGTTTATTTGTATTTATTCATCAGCCTCTACATCTACGTGGTTCTGAGTTTATTCATTTCCATTATAATGGATGCATATGAAACTATCAAGGTTTGTTCACTATTCTTACCAGTTAATTAATTGAACAATGAACTGTTTGGATTATAAAAATGAGATCTCACGGGACTGGGGTTGGTTATTTTATATTTTCCAAGAAAACTAGCTGGGAAATAAGTTTTTTGTTACACCATTAAAGTGATAGTAAAAAAAGTAGTGAGAGGAAAAATTAGCCATCATAGTCTAATGCGTGAATACGTTGTCCTACTCATAAAGAAAACCAGAGTATATTTAAAAAATCGTCTATTTCCACTGGAATATGAGCACACTGTAAAGCTGCGGCGACACCGCCACAGATCCTGACCGGACTTGACTTGACCTACGACGGTTCCCAACCCATCTTGTGTATTTCAATGGGGGCGGAGACCATACCTGACCTGACTTGACTTGCATCTGCCACCTGGACTCCGTTTTGAATCCGCAGCTGATGGGTTCGTGATAGACTCCGGTTCCTCCCCTACCTCATTTTATGCTTCTCTCACACCCCTCGATCCATCCAACGTAGCCCCTAATTCGGCCTACCATCCCAGCGCCAATGGTGCTGTTGAAAGGTGGCACCGCATTTTGAATTCAGCACTGAAGGCCGAAGTGACTGAGGACTGGGTTTCAACCCTGCCCACAGTTTCACTGGGGTTGCGTTCGTACCTGATACCGTCAGAATTCCTTGTTCTTGCCCCATTCTTACGCCTTGCGGCTCTTATGGAGGTAGTGGTTTTCGCATTTTGCTTTTTATTTCCTGACGGTCCTGCCATCACCCCTCCCGAGCTATCAGTCACCCCGCATAGGCGGGGGTCCGGGATGGGCCTCGGGGAGGCTGCTCGGACGGAATTCGAGGAGTTGGCTGCGCTGTGGCTACTTTTTCTTTTCCATCACGCTGTTGACAAAGGCAGTGGTGGCGTTGAAGAGTTTTGATGAGCTAACTGATGCTTTCCAGGGGAGTGGTTCGCTGGTTGAGCAGGTGGGGTCGACGATTGCCATCCACCTGCGCCTTTCTGTCTCAAATCGGTTGCAGTGAAAGAAGCCGTGTGATGCGGTTTCCTCGGAGCCGCAGGCAGAGAGCGGCGACGGGACCAGGTTAAAACCAAACAGTCGTACCTAATACCAGGGTTGGGATCTCCTGCAGAGATCCTCTACGGGGGAACCCGTCCGCCTTCCTCTAGATTTCTTCAAAAGCCCTGTACGCTCCTCTGACGTTCCAACTCTGGTTGCTAACCTGACAGATCATTTGAGAAGCCTCCAGCCAGTGCCATTTCACCATCACACCACCAGGACAATCTACGTGCACCCAGAGCTACCCACCTACTCCTACGAGTTTGTTTGACAGGACGCCATCAGAAGCCCTCTGCAACCAACATATGATGGCCCATACCTGGCCACCTCCCGCACTGGCAAGTCTATAAAATACAACCCCCCCCCCCCCCACCCCGTGGCGAGCAGAGTATCTGCAATGACAGACTGAAGCCAGCATTCCTACTTGACCACACTCCAGATTCGGATGGTGCTCCTCTATTGGCTCCTGTGTCCGATCTACCAATCTACCACAGGACTCCTACACCACCCGATCCATTTCAACGTCCGTACCCTGCGCAGACACCAGCTCCGTCAATAACGACAGGTGCGATTCCCTGCATGGTATCGTTGACACTGGGAGGGGAGTTCTGTGGGTAGCCTCCAGTCAACGGCGACTTTCAACCCCATTGTGCCGCTCACACATTCACCTTTTTTAACAGCTGTTTGGTTTATGTGAATAATTTGCTCCTTTTTTCTTTACAGTTGTGAATTATACATGCGATTGCCTTTTCCTATTCCGTCTCGTACTTGATTTATTAATTTAATGTACACGATCACACCCATCGGTACAAAAGTATAGAAAGAACACTACTCACTATTTCATCATCAGATTCTGATTCTAAATCTCAAAGAATGGCTTTGATTTTGGAGGACATCATACCTCGGTGGTTTTAAAGAACAAATTGGTCTGTTGGAGTCCTCCAGTCCGGTGACTCAAGTCTGTGGTGGTGTCGCACCCCTCTCCGGTCATCAGTCCGGTGGCTCCAGCCAAGTCCGGTCAGGATCTGTGGCGCTGTCGCCACAGCTTTAGACCGGTTTCGGTGATTGAACCATCATCATTAAACAAAACAATACATTCCTGATGATGGTTTAAATATCGAAACTGGTCTGTGTACTCATATTTTAGTGGAAATTAACGGTTTTTAAAATACTCTTGTTTTCCTTTATGACATGGGTTTCCACGATTTCGTCGCGACTGATTCAGTTTGTTCTCCTAGTCCCTGGTTATTTTCTTTGCAACTTATATAGTATAAAATGACATATTATGTAATCTCATATCATTAAATTACAAAGAAGAAGCTACTTCGAAGAAAAGTTTTGGATAGTTTTCCTTAACTTCTTGGTTCAAATCAGTATTCGTGGTTTTGGCATTGCACATCTCCATCAAATATCATTATAGAATGTATAAATGTAATAAGTAGGTATACAAATTGGTATCAAACTGTCAAGGTTACTAATGTAAATATGTTCTCTTCATAGCTTTATTATAGAGAAGGATTCCCAAAGAATGATCTACAAACGTTCATGACTGAAAAGGCTGATGAAATTTTCTTCGATCTTGAAGAAACGCCAAGAAACGACAGTGCATCATCAATCAAGGATTTGATCAACTCTTTGTTCTGCTGCAAAACGTAGGTTTGCATGTTTTTGCATGTGAAATGTTTAGCAGAGTATCTTACGTTACCCAAATATGTCGGAGCTCATTTGAAGCTGTGAAGATAATAGTGGAGATGAAAGGACTCCAAACTCTATCACTGATGAATATCTGCTTTTAGTATAGGCATAGGACCTTGTTTGGGGCTTTCACACTTGCTTCAACACAACAATACATGTTCATTTTGACACATATTTGGCATCACCGTTGAAAGGGCCTTTCTGTGAGCACATGACTACTTCTGGTCTGGGATTTAATTTTCATTGATGAATTGTCATGAATTTTACAATGCAGGAAAATTATGAATGGAAATTTTCCAAGACTGCCAGATTTTTCTTCAGGGTTGGCAGTGACCGGAAATCCGCGTGAATTTTTAGGTGCGTGAAAAACACTGGGAATTCTGTGTGAATTTCGTGTTACTACCGGAAATTAC
The DNA here is from genome assembly GCA_963920205.1 of Stenodema calcarata. NCBI lineage: Eukaryota > Metazoa > Arthropoda > Insecta > Hemiptera > Miridae > Stenodema > Stenodema calcarata. The sequence continues at coordinate 11,106,313 of OY986048.1, read as the reverse complement.
AAAATATTTAATTCCGTGTTTATCATCAACTTAGATTTGCCATATTTCGTGTAAAATTTCAATATTCTGTAGCGATAAATGGCACAATGGATTTATGTTTTTTGTTAAGAAAATAGAGTTAAAAAAAAAAGTTTCGAAAAAAAGTACGACTGATGGCGAGCGGTACAAGGGCTCGTTCAAAAGAAGATTGTGAGCTGATGGGGATTAAAGCCTCTGACGGGACAGGGGAGGAGTGGAGATTTTCAACTTCGACTGCTTTGACTTTCGACTATGGCTATACTATGAATGAATACGAAACCAGTCACCAGAGTCATCAACTTCGATTGCGGTCATGAGGCCTAGTCATTTCTGTAGTCAACTACACTTGACTACCACTTTCACAGGTTTATAACATTGGTTATACTACTCGTAACTACACGAAATTTTTTATTTTGTAGATCTCGTCGTTTTCTTTCTAATTATTTATAACTGTTGAAGTGGGAAAACGTGAAGAAGAAAATTTTTCTTTCTCAAAACACAAATTGTTTAATTTTAAAACGGATTACGCTATTCGATTCAGAATTGAATTTACTTCAATTTATATTCTATACTTTTTTTATTAGAGGCTTCCCTACGCGAGAATTTCACATTTTCTTTTTTTTTAAACTTGTTTCTAACTTTTGTAATTCGGAATATTTTTAGGTCTCCTATCGAATAGAAATGCGGTATATAAACTGTAGTTAATGTGTACTTTAAAACTGCAAAAAATGTCATGAATACTATTCAATGACAAACTTTAATTTTTGTAGTTTGGTTAAAAACCCTTTTTTACTTGCAAGTGGTTATCCCCTGATCCCCTTCCTTCAGTGGAAAGAGGTAAACATTTTATCTGCTTGGGCCAGATCGTCTACCTTTTAGCACCTTCTGTGGCCATTAAAATTAAGAAAATTCCGGGAAATAATAAACCAGTGTACAGGACTTTGCAGGGTGGTTTACTTTTATGTGGTTTAAAAATGAGTCAAAACATGCCGGGAATTTCATATTTTTAGACCGGGAAAAGTGCGTGAATTTGTCCACCAGTCTTTGCTGCCAACCCTGAGATGATAATTGATAAAGAAACCCGAATAGTCTGATGAAACTGTTGATATTTCAAAAATACCAAACCCGAAATTGCCTTCACAACAGAGTGATGTGTTTTAGGAAATTATTCAAATTATATTCGTGCTCCTGGTTGTACTAGGTTAACCAGATTTTGTTTTTAACTCGTTACTGCACGTGTATTCAACCTCTGATTTAATCAATACTTCCCATTGTAATGAATTCAAAATTGACCAAATGGGTCATGCATACCCAAAATAGTTGTTATTTTCTCCAAAACTCCACTTTCAAATAGAATATAACAAATTATACATGATTTTTCTGTGTAAAATGAGAGAGATTGGTGTTGGGTCCAGAAAACGTTTGGCGGAAATTTTGGGTTCACTAATACCGTTATTTGACAGAGTGGTTTTTCTGACGCCAGAACATCGGTATACTACAGAATGGTGCATTATGATTTATTATCTTCGACAATGAACCATTGGAATCGACCAAGCACGAATAGGGTCAATGTTCATAATGGGGAACTGCTGATTCAGACAGCACTTGGTTTGAGATATCGAGGTTCTTGTTTGGAGATAGTTTTCTTGTCTATGGAAAGGAGGTAGGTAATTTCGAATGTTGGGTGGCAAATACTTCCTGTTATAAATTATTGCGGGCGGAGATACATGAAAAATCCCAGAATCGTATTAATACAAATTAATTCCAAATGGCAAATGGTACAAAATAAAGGCCGATGGTAAGAAAAAAAGAAAAAAACAAATCTAGATAGTTAATCATAGTTAATGTATAATTTACAATTCATATAAATAAATTATATAAAATAAAAAAGAACAGGGATCTAGACAGAAGGGAGATAATAAACCATTGTCCAAGAATTTGCAGCGTTTTTTTCATGTTGAGGCATCTTTAGAAACTGAGCCTTGAGTTCTCCTATCCCACCCTTGATGATTTTCTTATTTGATTACAATTCCTAGGCAAAGTACCTACAATTAACAGCTACAAAATTTCCTCAAGTTTATAAACTCCGTCTTTTCTCACCTATTATTCAATGTTTTACTGTAGATTATAGGTGCTCAATTATAGAGGACTCAAGACTTGAGTATAAAGTGCATTATATGCCTTGAAATGAGCTTCTTACTAAGTGAAACCCAAAGTAAGAGTGAAGATGAATTAAGCCAGATTGAAAAGACACCTGTTAGTGTTGTATGTATACTCTCATCCCTTCTTTAATCAAAGGTTCATTGGTGTTTTGGACAAGTGTATAATTTTCATACGATCAAGTTGTCATTGACAAATGTATTATTTTCATACGATCGAGTTGTTCATTGAAGGAAGCAGCCCGTGATTTGTTTTCAAACTAACTGTTCTAATTATATTTCAGTTTGCCATCCCTGCCACCTCCAACTTGCATTTAGTTCTATGTAAATTAGATGTTCTAGTTGATGCAGTCATGTTCTGTAGAAAAGAGACGTACTCGTATTTTCCACCAAGAGTTTTGCTGATGAGGGAAGTTTGAGTTTGCACAAGCTAGATTTTATGGAACAAGTCGCGCAAGTTATGTTTTGTCAAGGGTAAAGTGAAATCCAACCCGTTCAAACTTTATGGTAGTTCCATGATTTTATAATTAGCTAATTACCTTATTCATAATACAGGGGGATTAGCTACTGCCCGTCAAAATATCAAGATCTCACTATCTATCCCACGTTTATTGTCATATAGCTAATGAAGCATCTCCAAAAATACGATCCTTCATTTCTTGTTTGAAAGATAATGAAACTGTCCTGTTGAACTACGCTCAACTCAGCCCCAAACTGTAACAGTTTCGTTATCGGCTTTCTTAGCAGTATAATAAAGCCGCCAGATGTAAATGCTTACTCCAAAGGCGATTTTAATGTGAATGAATTGGCCTCTGGTTCCTTTTGTAATCAAAGGCTGTGTAAATGGCTATTCGCGCAAAGAGGGGAGTAGGATTGCCGTTTTTACTCCGTCATCATTTGTCAATGTTTTCTTTACGCTTTTCCAAGTTCGGAGTGAGCAAGGGGCGGATAATGCAGCCTAGCCCACATGACGTGAAACCCTTAAAACACAAAAGATTAGATAATCGGATCCAGTGTTAAAACTCATTTCAAATTACGTTTTCGCTCAAAATTGTTATCATAAATTCTTTGACAACATTTTGCGGATGTTTATAAGATTAAAATACAATCTGGAGCTGGGAGACGGAAAATCGTCTTATCGTGATCAACTGATCCTGGTTCTTTAAACATCTTCAAGCTTCTCCCCCTGTGTTTGTAAGATCACCAGCAGTATTTGGTCATTGAATTGTGTATGTAATCATTGACTTGACACTAAATTGTGTGTTGTTATTACCTATACTGCTAATTTCCATGTTATAATTCAATTATATTTATGAACCCTATACAGTAGACGCTCTCTTAACCGGCCTTGACGGGATGGACCCAGAGCCGGATAAGTTTTGCTCTTTCGCCAATGGCCATAATCTCCTTGACAACCAGTGGATGGTATTGATTCTTGCGAAAACGGGTTTTGACATTGCTTCAACAGCTGATGAACAGAAAATAGACCCCTTCCATGATACAATTCCAGTGCTAACTCAAAAACGCCATTTTTGAGTTGTTCCCTTATTCCACGACGGGTGCGATATGTACCTACAGGAAAAAGCCAAACATCACTCCCAAATATTTTTTAAATGTAGGCCTACATTGGATTAAAATATTCTGTTATTTTCTGCTTCTTCTTGTTCTTGTGAGATTCAAGTTCGAATTTGTCTGTGGCCGCGAGCGGCAATACAAACGATAACAATGCATTCCCAGAAGAGGCCGGTTAAGAGAGCGTCTACTGTATGTATTGGAGACGATGTAACGTGGTATAGCTTTTTAGGTGTATGACTATACCTGCTAGTGATCATATGGGTGAATAGCATGATGATCACTCCTTGGTGGAAAGGGTTGTCGTTTTTTGAAATGGATATATTCAGTTAAGTATCTATGTATTAGTAATATTCGACTAATTCAATAACCAGATATTTTTGCCACTAATAGATTTATAAAGATAATGTCTGTGATAACGAAGACTAAGTTTGTAAATGTTGATGTAAATAACCTGAACGATCACGTTGTAATCATACAGTGGTTGATGATAAAGTTTTCTTGTAAGATATAAATGTTGTTAATAGTTGGCTGAAAAAGGTTCTCATGAACAATATTTCAATGTTAGCTCACATTCATATCCTTCATAATAAGTATGAATTCCAAGATTGCTTTTCCAAACTCTCCAGTGTCTAGGCAATTTTGTTTCTGCCTAACGTTCCTTAGTTCAGATGAATGTTAATGTTGTTCACTCCAATTTATTGTTTTCTAATTTTGTTAATGTTACAAAATTTCATTATTTACCAAAAAGATTTTTTGAATATTAATAAAATGAAATTGTCTCGTCTTAACCCGCCATTCTATACCATTTTGATGAGAACCGTTTTGATTCCAGCTAATTCCAGTTTGTCTGGGTGGTTTCGTTTTGGATATTCCTGCATTTGTTTCGCTAGATGGTTAATATAACAAAGGTCCAACTGAACTACGTAATCTTGAGCTTGCTACTGTCCCCACAGATCATCTACTGCATCTGAGGCTTTTTTGCTCTCTTCCATATTTAAAACAAATTTGTTCGTATCGAAATGATGAGACATTCAGTATTGGGTAGATCGACCCCCGAGTTAGTAGGGAAATTTGAAACGTTTTACTCGTGCTTCAGGAATGGAACTCTTTTTTTCAGCTTTGGGTTCTACATAAGAAGTTATGTGTAGTTCTTTTCTTAAATTTGGGGAAAACTCCTACTATGGGGTTTATGGACACTAATTATAAACACTCGTTGCATTTCCTTGGGTATCTGAAATAAATCCCTGAATTCGTCAAATTGGGTAATTATTATGTAAGATGAGTTCCTAGACCAGTACAAGAATCATGAATTGGAATTTTATTTTCTTGATGCTCAAACGACGTTTTTTATTACTCAGAATGGCTAAAAGTTGGAATTATGTTTGGCACGTTGTAAAATTGCAATAAGTATTTGTAGGCATTGGGTTGTTAGTATTCCATGCCTCGAAAATTTGTTCTTTTGGTAGTGCTGCACTACTGCGACTCATTTGTGGGTGGTTGTGATGAAGTAAAAAACCTCAGTTGCCCATAGGGGGTTTGTGGGGCGTAAAAACAGACTTCTCAGGACCACGTATGTTCATTGTGAGTATGGAGAGCTAGTTTTCAACAGTTAACTTTGAGTAGCTTAGTAGGGAATTTGGTTAGAAGGAAGCGCAAACAGCACCTGGGTTGGAGGCAAGATTGATGTGGGAAAAATAACGTCAGGTTTGTTCCATTGGGGCATAAAGAATTACCACTGGGATGGGACGCAGCTATTGTACAAGTAACGACAAGGGAAAAACTTGGCAAATAACCAACATCAGATTGAATTGAAGGTATTTTGACGAATAATAGAACGTATTTACCTCAGAGACCCTTTACATGAAGCTCTCGTGGGAAACGCAGCTAAAGTGTTTCTGATGTTTGGCAGGTTATCCACTCACAGTTCTGACTCTGGGCGATTTAGTTTCTACATAATATGTAATATATTTAAATATTATATTCTGTTTGCTGATATTCCTTGAACAGATGGGATTTGCAAACGTGATCAGTTATCCTCCTTGAAGAATCAGGATTGGTTCCAATTATTTTCATCGAGGCTTCTCATTGCCTTCCCACCCTTGGTTGGGATGATTGATTGAAACAGATGATTTCAGCCTTTACTCCAATCTCAGTCACCAAGTGACAGAGCAGTAACCGGCTTAGTCACTATGCGTCCCGTATTTTGTTAAGTTCACTATCTTCAAGACTTTCGGTTGAGGGTACTAATCTGCATCAAAAAGAGGTTTTTTATTATCATAATTTTTCCTACCATCGACAAACACGCTATTTGCTGGAGTTTGACACAAATCATCAACCACATTATCGGAATCACCCAGATACATTTCAGGAGTTAGGTGCATGGTGCGGTTTGTGGCGTTACGCAAATTTATATTGTGTTGACATATTGCAATTGATCCTGATAATTGGGTGGAGGGGGAGGGCTGGAGGTGATTCTAGCACCGCTATCTGATGACTGCTTCATCATAATGATATGCACAGTATGCACTTTGTTGCAGAGCCATTTACGCAGCTTTTGCTCGATCTTCAGTCAAGACATCAAGAGAATGTGGAGCTATTTGACGAACAATTTAGCTTGAACTTTGTCATGTCCAAATAATAATTAGGCGTACCAGTCTATTGTATGCAAGTGCATACTCAACAGTATCATTAACATTTCTAGCTTCAAAATGAATGTGAAGATACTGCGAGTAATTTTAGTCTGAATACAAGAAGTTGAAGAGATGTATTCCATTACAACTTATTCAACTTTCAAACTGAAATATTACTTCTTACCATGAACAAATCGTTCCTTACTTATTTTTTCTAGCTTCAAAATAAATTTGAAGACACTGCGAGTAATTTTAGTCTGAATACAATAAGTTGAAGAGATGTATTCCATTACAACTATGTCAACTTTCAAACTGAAATATTACTTCTTACCATGAACAAATCGTTACCTACCTACTTATTTGTTACTATATTCAATGTTGCATAATTTAAGCCGGAATATACCATGTCACCTACCTATTAGTTTAAGTTAACATTGTCAAAAATTATATTGTTCCTGATTGTTGTAAATACTCTAAAACTCCCACCTTTTCCCTACAAAGAGTGGTGAGCTGCCCACCCAACCGCTGGTTGATTTTCACCTGCTAGCCCATTAACATACATTGTACTTTTTGGTTAATTTCTTCCCCTGCAGTGTCTCCAAGCCTGCTATGGAGGGTTCAATGACTTTCATATACATTGTGCAAAGTTTACTTAGGCGCCGTTTTAACGAATTATTGAAGAAAATGTAGCTATTGTTCTCGGTCCAAAATTTTTAAAACTCGAATTTTCGAAAACTTTTCATACCAAAATCCGTTTCGGACCATCCCGAATCCACTGCCAAAAGACACCAAAAATTATATGTATATATATATATATATATATATATATATATATATATATATTTTTTTTTAATGAAAATAGTGGAGGTTTTTTTGACTAGGAAACAGTAGAGTAGTTTGCGGGTGAGGATGACCAACACTAGTCGTTGTTATCATTTGGTTTATTGCAACGTTTCAATCTTGGAACAAGATCCTAATCATGCATCCTACAAAACAGATTAGGATCTTGTTCCAAGATTGAAACGTTGCAATAAACCAAATGATAACAACGACTAGTGTTGGTCATCCTCACCCGCAAACTACTATATTTATGTATGTGCCATTCCAGACGATAACTCTCTGTAGAATTTAGATAAAAAGTTCAAATGTGCACAAAAAATTCGTCCTGCCAATCGAAAGGCTAAGTTGGGCCAATCGATGGACAGAATCGGGCCACTCTAGGGGGGGGGGGGGGGGGGGGTTAGAGGGCAAAAATTACCCATAAATTCCCAAAATGATAAATTGGCCCCTCATTTTAAAGGATTTTTTAATGCTGAACACGATGGTGAAATCAGAATTGCGATATCTTATTCCGTTCTCAAACTGGAGCACTTTGAAGATGAGGAAACGTGATACATACTTGAGATGTTCGTCATGGACATCAATCAAGTCCTTCAATGGAGACATTTTACATAAAACCAATTATTTCTTTGGAAATTCGCTCTTATAGCCATGCTGCATGACAGTGGATATTTCTAAATTTTACTCCCTCATCGAAATTATCGAGCTGTTGAAATAAGTGCCTTCTATTCGCTGGTCGGGTAAATCATGCTCTTTCCTGTTGAGAGTAGCCTTTGGTTGATCGTTCTGTCATTCACAGAAATAAGGATTACAGAAAACAAACACTGAAAACTGAGCAATAAAATTTAATTCATTTAAAAAAAAAATCTTAACAGTAATAAAAAGAACGTGTTTAAAAAAAATAAAATGTAATGTTAAAGTATTTATTGTAAGCTTGGAAAACAGTTGCTCAACAGTGGTTCCCTAACTTTACTATCTACCATAAACACTGTTTCTTTTAGGTCCCTCATTATACCCATTCAATAAGAGAGACAACGGTAATTTTATGGGAGGGGGAAAAGGATGACGGATCTTGGACAGATTTAGAGTAGAGGGTCAATTGAGATTACCAACTTGGTAATCACTGACTCCTAACATGATCATGATCAATACTCACAATGAACTGAAATAGTACTAGGTACTTTAAAAGAAAGGCATCTGAGGTAAGGCACATCAGTTGTTACAAAATTATTGTTTCCTGTCATATCACAAAAGAACCTCATCGGTTCAATAACTATAACCTCTTGTTGATTTCCAATAGATAATGATCGAGTATTATCCTGTAATTGATCATTTTTCTTCACATCAGTATTGTCATTTTGTTTAATAAATATTAAATCTCACAAAACAACAGTAGTGCAGGGATGCGAAGCACTTCATTACCTTCTAGTCACATTGTACTCAACTTCGCACAATACTTTGACCAGAGAGTGTAACGAACCTTCTCCTCTCTTCCAGTTCACAAACCGATAGGCAAGTTGAGGAGGAGTATGTTGAGGGACACGAATGAAACTCACCGTGACCTCTTATTTCTCTTACAATTCAAATCACTGCTAAACAGATCCGCACCTGGTGAGGAGATGCATACAATTTTATAATGAATTTAAAGTTGAAATATGAGCATACTTGCTCATATTATGATGTAGATAATCTTGCAGATTGGCAAATAACATCGAATTTAGAATCTGTATCTCAATCCAATCAGAACAACTTATGGAAACAGCCTTCTTTTCTGCTCCATCGCTGTCGCTTCCAAAAAATGTCATTTAGGCCAGTAGATTTTTGAAAAATTTTGGAAAATTATTCCTTTTTTCTTAAATTAATCTGAACCCATGTTTCATTTTTCTTGATATAAGGCTGCTCGTCCACTGGGAGCGGAAAGCTGTGAAATGCGAACGGCGTTCATCCATAATCGTGCGAATGCCGATCGTCCACTGGTCCACTCAGTACGTCCAAACGCGTAGACGAAATGGCCCTTCAGGACGGTTTTTGCCCAGTTAGTGTTGCACTAAAATTACGAAATTTGGTTTACGGGTACGGACCAACCCCACAATGATCCTCGGAACTTTTCATAACCCTAGGTCAAGGGGAAGGGGTTCAAAAATGATTTTTGAAAAATTGAAATGGAACGATATATTGTTTATTCCATAGTTAGAGTTTATGTGTGGATCGTTAGTGCGTTTTCGGGCGAATTCCGACGAACTGATTTTGCAACTTTTCGCAGCTTTCCGCTTCCAGTGGACGAGAGGCCCAAGTTTCATTGATACCCTATAAAAATTCACTGGGATTTTTAAACTCACCTAAATTTCATCTAAATCTGACATTTTGCATATTGTGAAAGGTTGCAGACAATACTAGGCCGATTGTGACCTATGTGGTACCTACGTCTATTCATTGCTTTAAAGCTGTAATGTAATGATGAAAAAAAGTTTACAACAAGAAAAAATTCACCCCATGTCTCCTGAAAAATAAAATTCACTTATGCTATAGTTGATATATACCACTTAGAGAGTTTTCCGTTGAAGGAAATAATTGGTGACTGAGTTACCACAATCACTACTCTGGTTTCTGTACAGAATCAACTCTGATAAGCTGTGCATATCTATGCATCACACACGAGACCAAATAGTCGCTTAAGAAGCAACACCCCCTGTCGACCATTTTCACGAAAATTAGGTTTTGGCAGATTCCTATTCGCCTTTTCACGCTGGATAGGCTCATTAGCTCGAAATCGCTACAACTAGATTGCAGAGTCGAGGAAACTAGAAAATTATAACAGCCCCTATCGACACTCAACGATTTTAATACAACTACTTATTTTTCGGTTATGACTTCTTATAAAATCTTGGCTATTCTTCCTCGGGCAATAGCCCTTACCAACCAGACAACCTGCTGTGTGGCAGGAAACCGCTGCATTATTTTTCTGTGGCCTTCGAGTAGCTTTGCGTCTTTCTCAACTTTTCATCTCAGCACTCATGCTCGACTACACCTTCTTCCAAGATTTCTATCAAGATGAGGTCTACTCTTCGATAAGGCCTGGTAGAAGTGCAGGCGACCTTACAAATTTCCTATTCATTACTCTTGTTACCAGCTTATTTTAATACAACTACTTATTTTTCGGTTATGACTTCTTATAAAATCTTGGCTATTCTTCCTCGAGCCTCGTTGCTATTCCTTGCGCTGTAAATAGTTGGAAGTTTAGTTTGATTAGATTTGTCTATCGATCTCATTTAATTATATTTTGTAACAAGAACACTACCTATCAACCTATGGTATTAGGATAACACCCCCTATTAATCTCAATTTCCAAAATGTTTTACCTTTTACTGTTTTCAACATTGGAAGGCGTCACTTGTTGGCTTAGAGAGTGAAAAATGGGCAAGAAAAGGACACATGAACGAAAATTGGTCCATTATTCAGTTTTTCCCTTCTCCTGAAAAGTTGGGAAATGGTCGATAGGGGGTGTTGCTTCTTAAGAGACGAAATGTTGATATGAAAATGTTCCAAATCATGTTCATTCCATTATAAAAACTTAGTTTTGACCAATTTGTACGTCCAACGTTAAAATAGTCCACCCAAAATTTCATTAAAAGGGTGCGAGTAACAATCGTAACATTGCTAACACTCGAATATGGATTGAAGATGGCAAATTACAATAATAACTTATTCACACCCTCATCTTAGGCACCAGTATAGTAGATGTTGTTCTATCACCATATTTCTCAAAGATTCTCATAATCATCACTAATAAACTACACATGAGTACATTGATGTGAAAATAATATGAAAATACCTTTTTGGTAACTCATCTAGAACCTAATAAGTTATGAATTTACATAATGATGAGAGATGTTAATTTTAAATCTAAGTGACAGTAGTACACAAGATGATAAATTTTGGAACAAATCATACTAATGTAGATGATCTAGGTTTTGGAATGTTCTTGTTACGATACCAGGAGACAGCCTCAGCAGGATTGAGCTCATCACATCTTTGTACATTTGAGTTTGGAGGGTGAGTATAGTTGGAATTTTCACTGAAATTAAAACCATGCACAAACTATCAATACATTCTGACAATAATAAGTAATAAATACTTTCTCTGAGATTATCAACATGGTAAATTTTCAAAATGTTTTATAATATAAAACCAAAACATAGTCATATTATGACTCATGTTTTGGTGGGTGTCTGTGGCTTGCCCACGGGTTGGCTCTCTTTTGTAAATTTAGTGCCATCTCCATTTCAACAGGATAGGTCTTTTTCAAATAAGTTTTCTCACGTTCATACTCATTAAGTGCATCCTATGCACCCCCTCGGGATGCATTTTTCTCTGGAATTTCTGTAAAAAGTCTTGTCTTGTGTAGAGATTATTACTGTGTCTAGGAAAATGAGCGTACTGTCAGTTTGAGTTCTGCAAGGTATTTGACAATGATTGAACCATTTTGTCTACTAATTTTACACTGGCCAGCAATCTCCACTTAACAATTAACAATTAGACAAAACAATTACACTGGCCAGCAATCTCCACTTAACAATTAGACAAGAGTTTATATGTAGGTAGTATTTAATACTACCTACATATAAACTCCGAGTTTTGTGTGAACCGACTGAATTAAACTTCTGAATAAATTGAGAAATTGTGGTTTTGTGTGAATGACCATCTAGGCGATTAGTTACTATTATATTAGGGGTATTCATGGTCCATTTCGACCGCCGAGTCCTGTTAAATCAAGATCACCGAAAAGGAGGGTTATCATGAGGGCACCATGTTAAATCGAGAAGCAGGTGGATCTCCTCGCGGTGTTCCCTATCAAGAACTCCATGGCAACGATATGACCACCAGCTGATTCTGTGGATGGCCAAACGTGAGTATTGTCTGTTCTTGTTCTTTTCAAGTGGCCAACCTTATAAGTTATTTCCGAAACGGAGCAAAAGGTAAGGCGACGTCACCTCCAAATGCGGCTTCTGGCTGGGCTTCTTCAAATGATTAGAGCTTCTTCCCGCAACCGCCACGCGGCTGCATTTCGATCGGGAGAATTCAATATAACAGACCTCAAGCTCTGTTAAATCGAATTGGGGATCGAGAAGTGGTCCGTCTACTGCGCATGCTCAGTGACATGTATTTCCATGGCAACCTCGACCAATTCGACGTCGAAAACTCACGTACCATAAATACATGTATACTAAAATGATGAAATTATAAATCATACCATGTAGATGACAATGGCTGGCATTCCAAAGGCATGGGTGCTTTGTAAATTCCTTTGTGCTGTGTTGAACTTAGATCATGTCCTTGATAAGGAGGTTGTGAGGGCATGGGCTGCCCTTTGGACTGCTGTCGGTACTTTGTGCTGTACTTATAAAAATCGGACATTTCAAAAGGTTTTGAAACCTCCCTGTATGGTTGCCACTTGCCAGCTTGCACAACAGTGTGATTTTTTGGTGATTCGTATGGTACCACCTAAAACAGGGAAAGCATTCAATATTCACTCCCAAAGAACCCTTGGAAATATCATCAGATTCAATCGATAGCAGAAATTCAATCAATAGCAGAAATTAACATGTATGAGTATAAAATAAGGATGATTCATAAACACGCCTAACGCAAATTCCCCATGCAACTATTTATTATTTACAATATTTATAATCTACACCCCTCGCCATCTGCAAAAATCTTAGGGAACTATCATAAAGGGAAGTAAATTGTGTGCTGACGACACGAAAACAGAATCAACGATCAGAAGACACGAGAAATGAGACATCAAAGTGCACAGTTGAGCTGGGCAGGCTTCGACAAACTGAAAGTTTGAATATTAACATCCCCGTTGATCTGATTTTTGTTCAACTTTCAAAGGCCCTGATTTCGTTGAAAGAGTGCGCAATTTTTCAATGATCGGAATGGAATTTCGCGACTTAGGAGAGACATCTACCAAACCCTTTGCTGTATCAAGACTTACCGTATCAAAGTGAATATTGCTTATTGATGCTTGATTGGCCATGACCATACAATTATCCAAAGGACTCTCTGCTGCAGGACTCAGTGGAGGAGGAGAACCATGCATTTCGACCAACTTGGGATTGAATGGAGAATCAGGTTTGGATACTGCAGGTGATGAGTCCAAGCTGGTTTCATACCATTCTTTTTCTCTGTTTTTTCTGCAAATAAATTCAAGTTATTGACAAGAGAATCTCCAAGTTACATCCTAAACCTAGACTACGTGCAATGAGGAACACCATTCGGCTACAGAGTACCATTATTTGTATCTGAGCATATTACTCCTTATCCATCTATCTAACTTATTTATTCTAATTTACTAAATCATCGTTACCAAATGTTATCAAATGTATATTAAATTTTCATAGTAGAGGCCTACCGCTGGGTATCCCTCTCCCTATGTTTCACCGTAAACCATACTATATCATTAGTCAAGTTTACGATTGTTTACTAGTGTTGGCAAAACGTATTATATTATACTATGAGTTAAATGAATAAATTATTTAAAAAAAAAGTAATTTATTACGAGAAGTACATACCAACAAATATGAATAATTATCTGCAATCATCTAACATAACAAGAAAACTTCAAGTTTCGCCATGCACCCCTACCTATTGACCCAGGATTACGAAAAGTTTCAAGGATCATCTTCACTGAAGATTCATCAGCCTGGTAAAAGCCTGCATCCGGATTTCCAAATGTCCAGGACAATTTTTTAAAAAAAGAGGGGGGGGGGGGGGTGAGGGGCATTCTGTGGACAAACGGATCTTTCAAAATTCGATTTTCTCATTCTACGTATCTTGTAATGTAATCACACGAATTTTGAAAGAGAGTTAAGATTTGTAAGCCTTGATTGATTCCAATGGTTCGTTATTGAAAACAATGAACCAGAACCTGCTAATAAAGAAAACTAGGGTAATTTTAGAAATACATCAAGGTTAGGAAAGAAGGGACATGATCGTTCAGACCGATTGTGTGAAAGGCGCTACAGGGTAATATAACATCAGCCGACGTTAGACAGAATACTGTCGGCAGATAAATGTTCTGAGGCGACTGAGAGTCGGTCTGCACTATTCTATCAGTTGCTTCACATGTGAAGGGTATGGGGTACACTGGAGATAGATTCATACGATATCTCAAACAAAAGATGGATCCATATACATGTGACAATCAAACTAAACACAGAATGCTTTTTCATCGCAAGTGTGAACTGATATTCGCAATAGCACATCAAACCCGTGCATTTTTTAATGTAACCTAACCCACACCTATCTGATTCTGTTGCCCTGTACTAAACCAGAATCTTCTTATTCGAACCGTTACGTTTTCTTGATTGAATCCAATGTTGCATTAAAGGAAAAAATTAACACTCAATCACGGTTCAGTAACTTCTTGGTATACTACAATAAAAACTGCAATCAGATTCAAAGATTAGTTTCTCATTCATCAGTAATTATGGCCATCACTGAAATACTTACTAAACTAAATCCTTACTTTCTTACTAAATATTTGTCAAAATATCCCTTTACCTGTCTGCTTGCTGTTTCAAGTTATCCATGTTGCCAAGGGACTGAGTTCGCATAAGGCTAGTTTCTGGATACGTTTGATTGGGTAGGAGGACAGATGCAGTGGAATGAGGGGTAGCAGAATTTCTGGGCAACGTCGCTGATGTCCTGTTTTCTGAATCAGAGGCCTCAGAATAATGTGAAGTGCGGTCCAAACTGCCAAACCTAGAAATTGTTGGACGAATCGACGTGAAAGCAGGTTGCCACCAATGATCTCATTTAAGAATAGAAGATAAATCCACAAGAGCTGCCAAACATACCGGTCACCGAAATTGCTCATTGATACCGACTCTGGGTGATAATTATCATGCTGAGAGCTCCCAGATGAATAGCCATACTGATTCATTTGAAGTTGGTGGTGATTATTACACACGTCACGACCTTTGTTCCAGGAAACGTCTGAAGGAATTCAATCTCACAAATTATGATAGGCATTTCACAGGAAACTATAACATAGCTCAGACAGCAACAGACATGAAAGGACATGGTGGTATTGTTCCAACGAATGGGCATTTTGCAAAAACTAATTGGGAAAGTGCTGCATTTTGTTAGTACTTGAACATTCTTGGTTCTCTGTGATTCTCAATAATAAAGCATTCAATTTTTTCTAATGTTGCTACTGTTGAATAGGCATTACTCCACCATTGTTGATTGTTCTCAGCATTGAAAAACGATTATTCTCATGACAAATTCTCATTTTAGGGAGGAAATTGGGTGGAATTTAGGGTTGACCACTTTTTGCCTTCACATCCACACAGTATGAATCCAAATTGTTTTTATTCCCAATTTTACTTTAGGTAATCGAGAATAATGGTATAAGAGTCAACCATAGTAGACACAAAGAAGATATAAAATGCATGGAAGAAACTCACTATAGTCAATCGGAGATGGATTATTAGACCGGACCAAGTAATGATGTTGGTGTTCGATAAGATTGTATCGATAATCAGCAACAGGAAGATGCATTTGGCTTTGAGCAACTCTGAAAACAAAAAGTTTCAACCAGAATTCAGGATCATGAACAATTTGTTTTCACAACTGATTTCCCAAAAGTTATACCCTATCTAATTTCAGAATATCTTTATGCAATTCATAGTTTTTGATAAACACATTAGGTAGGTAAAGAATTTTAAATCTGGAAGATCAAAAGTCAATCAACGTGACAATTGATTTTAAACAATCGGAATCCAATTGTATATTTCAACAATTTTTAAAAGATTTTATGAGCATATAAAAAAAATTTTTTCAGACGATATTGAACCTTGACCAGTAGATGGGAAAAGGCCTACCAAGGTGTAACTCATTCCTCCTGTCCCAAACTCGCAACTTTTGAAAAACTGTATAAACACCAAAAATGCATTTTGGTTTGAAAGATTCAGAGTTTACCAACCCAAATTCGATATCATCAAATGTAAAATTGAGAATGATGAGTTGAAACAACCATAACAAAACCCTGAAACACATGCGAGGGGTGGGAGTATGTGGGTTCATCAAAATCACATAAATAGAACCAAAGTTATGGGTGTTGTGAGAATCTCTGGACACACAGACAAGAAACAACATTTCTTCTATATGAATAACACAATGCAAGACGTTTTTAATTTTACTTGATTTTTTTTTTTTTTTATTATTTCACAAAAAAACTCCTTTTGTATGGGCACAGGGACAAGCTAAAATTAATTCTTGGAACTTGTATATACTATCCCCCCAAAAAACACTCCGTGTAAAAATCACCCCGCCTCGCAAATATCATTCTTCAGAGGCCGGAAAAAGTTATGATATCCACTTTCCCCGCCCGCCCTTTTCCTCATTAAGGAGCTAAGTATAATGAAAAGCTTAACCACTTCACAAGCACCGTACCCCTTTCGAAATCTCCCCTTGGCGCTATTGCGAGACGTTTTTATTACTTCCACAAGCAACTAATACTTGTATAAAACGTTAACCACCATCAAGTATTAGTTGCTTGTGGAAGTAATAAAAACGTCTCGCAATAGCGCCAAGGGGAGATTTCGAAAGGGGTACGGTGCTTGTGAAGTGGTTAAGCTTTTCATTATACTTAGCTCCTTAATGAGGAAAAGGGCGGGCGGGGAAAGTGGATATCATAACTTTTTCCGGCCTCTGAAGAATGATATTTGCGAGGCGGGGTGATTTTTACACGGAGTGTTTTTTGGGGGGATATCACATCTTTTTGTTGTTGAAGTGGGTCATTTTATAAAGAAGGTCTATGCAAAATTTCAAGTCGATTGGTCCGGTTACCCAGGCTGTAGACTCGTCAAAGTTGCCAAAATTAGCCTAAATTTCAGTTTTTTGTTTCTAAAAGTTTTTGGGTTGAGATAATGGGTTAAACCTTTCAAAAGGCACTGTCTGATGTTGAAACGAAGCTCTGTGCAATATTTCAAGTCAATCCGTGAAGGTGGAAATGCCTAACTGATTAAGGAGAAGAAGAACAGGTAAGGGTGAAAAACCGGGTTTTTGAAGTTATATAACTCGGCTCCCTTTAAAGATATCGACTTGAATCTTTCAAAAGGCACTTGCTACACTTGAAACGAAGCTCCGTGCAAAATTTCAAGTCAATCGGCGAAGGTGGAGGCTGTAGCCTTGACCGACTGAAAAAAGTAGAAAAACATGGTAATTGGTTTTTGAAGTTATATAACTCGGCTCCCTTTAGACCTAGCGACTTGAAACTTTCAGGGCTTTCTATTATCCACACCAAAAAGATCCATACCAAATTTCAAGTTGATCGGTCTACTAGGAGCCAAGATATGGCCATAATTAGCCTAAATTACCCTAAATTTCAGTTTTTTTGTCCCTACTTTTTTTTGGGTTGAGATAATTGCTTATTTCGTTCAAATGGCACTGAGCCATGCTATAAAGAAGGTATGTAAAAAAATTCAAGTCGATTGGTCCTTTTACCCAGGCTGTAGACTCGTCAAAGTGGACAGAATTTTCCTAAGGTTTCTGTTCTTTTGTTTCTAAAACTTTTTTGGGTTGAGATAATGGGTCAAATCTTATATAAGGCTCTGTCTCAAGGTTAAATGAAGCTCTGTGCAAAATTTCAAGTCAATCGGTCAACGTGGAGAGGCTCCAGCCTTGCCTGTCTGAACAAGGAGAAGAAGGAGAAGGAGAAGAACAATCTAAGGCCGAAAAACCGGGTTTTTGAAGTTATGTAGCTCGGCTCCCTTTAGACCTATCGATTTGAAACTTTCAGGGCTTTCTAATATACACTCAAAGAAGACCCACACCAAATTTCAAGTTGATCGGTCAAATAGGAGCCGAGATATGGATACCTCGAAAACGCGTTTCGTGACGTCCGGTAAACATGGACTCGGCATCGTTCGTTTTCTCAACTTATTTGCTTGGCGGGGCGGAACGCTACCGCGTTCCTAGATCGGAACCTCAAATATAGTAATATACTCTAGTTGAAAATATAGAGTAGATCTATAATAAACACACTTGACTTGTCTTGCACAACAAGGGTAATATGAGTTACCCACAACGTGACAAAGTGACAAAGATAAAATGGTCTTTAATATTGATATTATAGTTTTTGAACTTCAGTTTTGAAGTGTTTTATGAAATGGGTGCCACAGGTACCATTAGTGACAACAGTAAAAAAATAGTAGAATTTGAGCCAGGTAAGTTTGATTATAATTCAAAGAGGTATGTACAGAAAAGTTGAAAGATACTCATTTCCAACTGTGGATATTCCTACTCGTGTTACTTCGAAATAATAATATGGTGAAAGTAACATGAGTAGTAATCGTCACCGATTGTGAGTTTTTGTTATGTACGAATTGTGTGAACGTTGCAAAACGTTGTAAATAGTAAAACAAATAATGTTCCTGTAAAAGCAAAAATTACAAAATATTTTTATGAAATG
Source organism: Stenodema calcarata (assembly GCA_963920205.1). Taxonomy (NCBI): domain Eukaryota; kingdom Metazoa; phylum Arthropoda; class Insecta; order Hemiptera; family Miridae; genus Stenodema; species Stenodema calcarata. The sequence goes on along the minus strand of OY986048.1, from coordinate 11,087,609 downwards.
AGAATTTCATTCAGATCATTCCTTATTGAAACTAGTAGAGTAATAGTGGTAGAGTGGTTTTTTCCAATTAGGTACTGAACATAATTTCTCGAATTTTACAATGTTTTTTAATGCATATTTGTCGCATATTTCATTAGTTTTTACTGCATATTCTATGGCATATTCGGGGCATCTAAGCTGCATAGAAATCCGGTCTTTAGTGATGACTTTAGTGAGGCCAAAAATTAGCACCGTTTCACTCGCTCCACCCCGTCCCCACGTATTATTTCTCCCCACAATTGCGCAACTATGAATTTCAAAAGAGGAAAAATACTTCCACAGCTATGGAACGGTCGAAACTGCAATGAACACAAACTCATATTTCAAAGAGAAACACAGGAAACCGCATCGAAGGTTAACTATGATTATGAGCTATTTTAGCAGTATCTCATACCATCGTTGAGCCGATAATTCGCCCAACGAGGATACAGAGATACCTATCGAGGAATGATGATCGAGGGATGATGGGTTCTCCTGAGGCTTGATCATTCTCAAGTGCGACTGTTGCGCAATTGTCATTAGTTGACACAGTGTCGTTAAGAAACCACTGATCGATCGTTACAACATGCCCACGGTACAATGGCGTGTCAACGAGAAACTGTAACCACGTTTTCACTGTTCTCTTCTTCACAAAGCCAATGTATGAGGACGATTTGTGAATCTGATGATTCTTGATATGGACGTTGAACGAGTAATCATCGTCAAGTTGGCGAGGTAATTCGCGGACCATGTTGTTAACTTCAACCAGTACATTTATAACTTGACCAATGATTGCCTTCGACCCCTTTACAAACCGCAATCGACGAATCTGCATGAATGGAAGTCATTCAGGGGCGATATAAGACGTTCGGTAATTGGATCAAGTGGAGGTAGGTGCGTCGATATCGGCGGATAACGAAATCCATTTGATCGTGACAGACGTGGAATTTTTTTCTTGCATAAATTTCGGTAACAGTTATCACACGCTCTAAATTCGGATATGGCCTCGTTGGGGAATTCACTAGCCAATAGCTGAGACGCAGACGCGGGAGTATTGCGCAAATCTTTCGCAAACCATAAACGATCACAGATTGAACACGAGAAACCAAATGGATTTTCAGTGAATCGTTTGTGAAATTCGATATCGGCTACAGATTTGGACGGTGGTATGAGTGATTTTTTTTCAGAAATTTCAATAGGGTCTGTGATGTTGCCCGCAACCATGAGTCTTTTTCGAAGTCGATATTCACGTTGCATTTCGGCGTTTGATTTCGCAGGTTTGGAACACTTGCTCACTTTAGATGCCTTACTCAAATCGGTTGCCTGTTTCTTATTTGAATAATCTTGTTGATTTTCTGTAGAAAATTTTCTCTTTCTTTGTGATGATGGTCGCGATTTGTTTTCCGAATCCATCGTTAAATGCCAACTGAAGATGAAGCTTTATTATGTTCTTATATGTTTATTGGATACCGAAACTAACGTGTATCCCTAGTGTATATTTGTGAGGATTTTATAATACTTTTCGAGTTCACATGCCAACGGACAATCTTTTCGTGACGGAGTATTATGTTACACATATTATGTTAACGTGCTCTACAATGAATGGGGTCAATGTGCATACAAATGAACATCATGGTATTTAGGGATAAATTGAGAGCTTTCCAACGAGTGGTGTAAGATTTTTGTGCGATTAAAATTGCCAAAGTTACTTTTCCCTAGTTAAATATTGGTTGTAAGTGAAAATCATCACAATTATTTTTGTAACAAATTTGGTAACGCTTTTTCCTAACGGTTTTTGAGTTATGTGCCAGAGCAAAGACATAAAATGTCAAAAACTATGTTTCACAAACTCTACAGTTCTTGGTCCTCTGGTAATTTAGTTCTTGGTTACTTCAATAATCCCCTCATTAGTTCATGCTGAATGTCTGATTTTTTTTTTTTTTTTTAAACTTAGGATTCACATTCTTCTATAACGCCCTAAGCATGAACATGGACATGAAGTCGTCAACTCTGAAATTACAATTCAGATGGTATGAAGATGATAAGAAGCTGGCAATGGTGAGTACACTACCTATGATGGTGAGGGTGCATGTTGAAATCTTGTTTTGATAATCCTCCATAGGTATGAGAATGACGCAATAAAGAGCTTGAGTTGCGATCGGGTAGCAGCGAAGGAGCTGATGGGAATCTCGCAGAATCAACTTCGTCAACATCATGATGTACACTGTCATCTAAAGAGAATACATGAATTAATAAAGATTAAAACTATGATTGTGATCACGACAGATACAAAGCGTTTGCTACTGATTCAAATATCAAAATGTTGTGTAGTTTGGAGAGGAGGTGTTACATTAGGACAATTCGTTCAAAAACCCTCATCCTAGAAAAAAGCCTGTCTACCCCATTCCCCAATCCAAACATCAGTATTTTTATCGACACCCTATACACTGCTATATCAAAGCCAGTTAGTATTGTCAGCTTGTCAATGATTTGAGTAATGGATGTAGAAAATGCGATTATCTTCTTCTTGAATTTGTTTTAAAAAAAACATGAGCAGTTGCATGGTCTTTTAAAGTATATTAGGCAAAAATCAAGTCTCGGCATGTGCCCATCATTCAGGGAAAAGAATGTTTTGCTCATGTTCGCTTCCAGTGAGAATCCATCTCCAGCTCCATAGGAAAATGAATTGATTTAGACAGAGCTTGGTCGATGGAGGGGAGTGCCCGACGAGCTGAAAACCATAGCTACACAGGTAGTAGAAGGAAGCTCACTAACCAAATTCAGTGAGTGGTCGAGGTTTCTTTTTTTGCTTGGGTTGGGCCTGACGGTATGCAGCTAGCCTGGCTTCAAGTTCAGAGAGTCTTCTTTGGCTATCCTCATACAGTACACGATGTTTTCTCCTGACTGATTTGCTAGCTGTACCATCGTTTGCCAGACCTTTAGCTGCTTCAGCGATCCCTGTTTGAATTTTACATTCCAACTCCAAGGCTGCAAGTGCCTCATCCTGAAATGCAGATAAGAAGTAGGAAAGTTCAAGTAAAACAAAGTTTTAAAGGTATAAGTTTTGAAAAGTGAGCAAAGTAAACACCAATTCAGGGGTGTGTTCTAGGTCTAACTGTCCTACTTTCATTGCGGACTTGATCAGCTGTCCTCAGAATTAGTTCTGATCAATTCACTTTTAGCTACTCATAGCCTCACCTCCTTGGAATAGAGAGGGATTTGCCCAATAGCTACGTGGGTCATCCACATTTCATTTCCACAAATATCACATTTGATTTCTATTTCTATTTAGAATATCAAATATCATCACATTTGATTTCTATTGACACTACAATATTTCGGGTAAAATCTTTTTCTAAAAGCCCAAAAATATGCGAGTTTACCGCAACGTCCAATTATTGAGTTAGAAAATTGGAATGCCCATACCTCCTTCGATCTAAGTTTATTGATGAGGCTTTCAGGATAAGTGAAGGCTGTCCCAACCCTCCTACGGAAGTGAGGAGGACTTTCGCCAGGTTCGAGAGGGATCTCAGTCGGAAGAACGCCAGTTAATTCTGCCTCTTCGATACATAGTTTTCGGAGCTCACTGGTTTTGTCTCGTAACTTAGCTTCTAACGCCTCCTTCTTGCTCTGCAAGCTAGCAACCATCTTACACGATGCAATGGTGATGATATTCTAGAAAAAAACAAAAACATTACATACAAATAAAAACCGTGGTAAGAATGAAAACCAAGAACCAAGCTATTCCTAACGTCGTTAGCTGGGTGTCTACAGTTAATTGGCGAATTTTGAAAGACAGCAGTGGTCAATTTGAACGACTGCAGTGAAACATTTATCTTAATTTTTCATCTTTTACTTCTTTTTTTCATCTCTTTTATCACTCCAAAGTTTTCGATGGCAGAGAAGGAATTTTTTTTTAATTTTATTTTAGAAGAAAAATGATCGAGGAGTAGGATTTATTCTTGAATTAGCCGGTCCCAAGCCTGGGTTGCGAAAGGGCGAGGGAAACTAAATCACATGGCCTTAACAAGATAATTTAGATACCTACCCACCTCCTTTTTTTCTTAAAAACGACCATGTTTCAGGCTGTAATCCCGGTTTAATCAAGTTCAATAACAACAAAAACTGATATCACCACGGGATTCAGTGTCGAAAAATAATGAAATTTCATGTGCAACACGGGGGGTTTTCCGTCTTATCGAAATTACGAACAAACGCGATTAGTCCAACTTTGGGCGCTTCTGGACGCTCCTGATTGCGCCCAAATAAAAAGGTTGTCTAAGTAAATGGTTCATGAAATTCGACGTAGAATCTGAATCTGCCATAAAAAGGGGGTTTCCATTTGAAAAAACCAAGCTGACATGCGTAACCTGCAGTTGCGCGCGTGCGCGGCGCACAAAAATGTGATCGCTGAATTCTTCGTAAAAAATTAAGGGGACGTTACTTCGACGTGTTTTTGCTATCTCTCTTTATATCAAAATAAAAAGGGTGGTACGTTCATTAAGGACCACCCTGTATGTATACAATGTATACATATGTCATATGATTTCTGGTGTCTGTTGGCAGTGGATTCAGGATGGTCTGAAACGGATTTTGGTATAAAAATTCATCGGAAATTCGAGTTTTTGGACCGAGAGCAATACTGTAGCAATGTAGCTTCCTCTCCTTCGAAAATTCGCTAAACGAAATGTCAGAAAATGGTCAAGTACAGTACAAGAGATGTACTTGACAATTTTCTATCCAAGTACACAGTTCTATACAATGACACCCTGCTTAGGGTCAATTGAGCCCTTCACCCATTCGAATTCGTTGTACCATCCCACGACGTCTCTTACTAGTTCAACTACAGATCACAAGTATATGGGTAGAGGATGTAGAATCAAAGGATTCTCGTTAGCTGGGGCAAGTACCCAGTAGACTGGTATCAAGCATTCAGTGTTGGGCGTCGCATAGAAGGGCCACATTCCATCATACAACGGATCCGGGATTTATTACCTAGTAGGAGTGTATCATATTGTAACTTAGAAACGAATATACACGTCAACTTGGGACACAACCGAAAAGCTACTCACCAATGTTCAACATCGAATCGTTAAAAATCACATTGAAGCTACGCTCCAAATACAAACGAATTCACAAAACAGGCACTTCATTGCATCGTAGAAGCACAAACAATGCTGCAAATACGCCGTAACCACGCGTAATTCATGATATAAAATATAGAAAACAAATCTAATTGACGACAAATGAAAAAAAAAAATTAGGGGAAAGCTGAAAGTGAATTTACAAGAATCTTCTTCTCGTTCTAGCGTTGTTGTCAATAAAATTGTGAGTATCCTGCAGAGGAGGACAAACGAGAATCCTCCAATGGATGCATATGGATTTCATGGAGGAAGATGAATGAAGAAGCCAGCGCTCCCCGCGGCAGTCATTAGTGCACTTAGTACTACTTGCACTTAGTCACGCCCTACCATTCAGTCGAATATTCCAAAACTTCTTATAAGTTGAAGGTGCTTTTTACTTACAAGTTGTAAAATTCGCCAGTATTTGTGTTTCACAAAGCTGTGTTACCCATCTTCCAGTTCCTATATAATGAATACAAATACATTTTGAAATTCTTCAATGGATTAAGTTCTATGGGCGGTCAATGGGCGTAGCTACTAGTCTGCTAGTTAGAACCTGGCGAATGTGCTAGTTAAAGATTACACGTACACGATTACGATTACAAGATTATCAATAGGAACTCGGAACAAATTTAAATGAATCTTCAGTTGCTAAATAACGTAATGTTATTTCCAGTTTCTACTGAGATTGCCATCCTCATTACCTTGTCCATTTTTGGTTCATCATCTTCAACTTGAACCTTTGTAATCGACCAAGAAAAAAATTACCCCCCTCGAAATTTGAGAGTTGACGTTTCAAGATACTTATAGATAGTGTTGAATGAGATACTTCAAGATAGTGTTGAATGAGTTAGTACGAGCGTAGATACAGAACCTTTGATAAGGCTTTATTGAACATAAAACTCCAAGTGGAGAATAGAGCAAGAGATTATAAAATTAGGAATTTGAAACGGTGGACATAGAAACGAGGAATTGCAGCTAACATATGAACGGGTAGTAATAATTTCATCACACTTAGATTGCATAAATCGAATGAAAAAAACTCAAAATAACTTGCAAATTCTTGACACAACGGTTTATTATCTTCTTTATGCAGATCACCCTTCTGTCAAGATCACAAAATGATAGGTACATAAATTATTATTACGAATTATCATTAATTGTTATTAATTTTATCTAGTAGTGAAAATTATGAATAATTATTGTTAGTTATTAATCCTTTTTATTTATTAAAATTAATAATTATTATCATGGTTAATTAACTAGAAGTCTGAAACCATGTGGTGTTCAAATAAGCTGGGCCAGAATAATGAACCAATCGGTGGCCTCGCGATTCACTCTCATGTTGACGATTTTTGATCTGCTCCAACTTTGCAAACGAATATAACCGTTACCGAAGATAATAAACCAAAAATCCACCGTCATGCAGCATGGCTATAAGAGCGAATTTTCAAAGAAATAATTGGTTTTATGTAAAATGCCTCCATTAAAGAACAAGATGTCCATGAAGAACATTTCGAGTAGGTATCAATCACGTTTCTTCATCTTCAAAGTGCTCTAGTTTGAGAACAGAATGAAATATCGCAATTCTGACTTCACTTGTCAGAATGTTTCATTTTGGGAATTTATAAGGAATTCTCTAAAATTGGGGACCAACAGAACTGTATGGAACTGCAGGGAGTTCTGGCATTGGGAACGAAGCTCATATTACAACTTCACCGCCAGGCCGCGCTCGCCCGGTGACGCTTTGGCCTTTCGATCCGATCATCAAATGTGACTCCACGGGTCCCTTCGTCTTATTCGATTCTAATATCCATGAATGGAAGAAGGAATTCCTTCTTCCATGATATCCATGTAGAGGTTGCCAGGGCAACGGTACATTGAAGTAGAAGTTGCCTGCGGCTGTTGATGTTGTCTTACGCGTGATGATTATTATTTGTTGAAAGTACAGTTTATGTTTCGGGGCTGTGATTAGGTACCAGTTGCTGTTACGAGTTATCGAATTTTACAAACCCATTTCAAGAGTTTAATTCCATAAGCTTCACCATCGAAATGACGTCCATCGGGGTTCGTCAACAGAAACTAGAGCAGCAGGTAAGTGATTCAGTGCACTTTTGATATTGTCCAGTTACGTTTAATTCGTAAGCAACTCACTAAGTACGTGTGGTTATTGAAAAATACTGGTAATATTTACACCAATATTTACTCTTTTTAGGGTACTAAGCTCAGATCGGAGTGGCTGTTATTTATTTGCCTGGTAGGATATATCTACAAAATCCGTGGGAACTGACTCGAGTATCGTATTTTGAACGGTTCAAACAACTCCGACTGAGGTTCAATCTACTTGTCTATTCAACGATTATAGGTTTTTGTTGTGCAGTTGTGAGCGACTAGCTTAAATGAAAGATAGCGGTTTTTTGTGGAGAGCTAGTCACCACACTGTTCCGCGTTTTTCAAGACACAGCCATTATGTCCCGCGCTGTGTTTCAATGCTCTTCAGAATTCCAAATCCCCTGCTCTCAAGGGTCGTTCAAATCGGCAGCCAACTTTCAGATACGGGAAATGAGCGGGAATTGATCGACTGCAGCAACATGCATGTCGGATTTTCACAGAAATGAATTATCGTGGAAGAATCTGCTTAATTCTTTCCCCGTAGGTAGCTATTGGTACAGCTATCTGAATCATGACTGAGGGTCAACAAATGAGGAGAAGACTGTGGCTGTCCCAAACTTGTTACAAACAATATGAAAATAACATTATTACAGTGGCCTTGGCCGTCCACTGGGTTGGCACTTTTTACTTCTTACTTTAGAGAATCAAATTAATGCAAAATTCTACTATGAAATTATGAACTATCTACGTATTATAAACGTACCAACGTATTTTTAAAAGTGCTTTCAACGATGAATGAAACCATTTTCGAAGTTCATTCTTTTGTGAACATATTACCAACTTACATATTACTTATTATTACTTCGTTAATAGCCCTTATGTTTCCGTCGTCTTTCAACCAGCGATACTTCCAGGCTTCTCTTGCATAACCAGCCAGCTTCTCAATATTTGGGGGTTTCAGCAGTTCCAAACATTCCTGCCTTGAAAGTCTGCTTTGGGCAAACCATTTCATTCTCCATCGGCAAGAATCGAGCAGAATCCCTCACTTGTATACCCGTCAGCATAACAGCGGGTCCCGTGTCACCACCTAATTTTCTTTCAGACGACTTCCGCACAACGGGGAATATTTCACGAGATAAATTCTCTTGAGACAGACTGAAAACATTCGGACTAGATGTGGGAATAGCGATCTGCCTAGGAGATACCTGAAGTTTGCCGTTATACCACTGGCCAACACATGGTATCATGGAGTAGTATCTTGAGGAACTATATGAGTAGGGTGAATAAGATATTTCGGATGACGGCGCTGTACTAATTTACCTTAGGGGCGGGCTCTAGGTGGCATTCCTATGATCCCGGCCAAAAGGGCAGCAGGACGGGTAATATCGGAGTTCATGGAAGAAGGAATTCTTCATTCTTCCATGATCGGGGTTTACGCCACCATTCAAACTCAAACAAAAGATTATGTTAATCTCCCTAATTTATTCTGTAATCCATGTTCTATTCGTATCTGCATTCCAAGTTACTGTCATTGGGTCCATTTGTAGAGACAACTCTTGGAGCAAAAGATGAGGCAGAAACGACAGCTTTTTGGAACAGTGCAAGCATCTGACAGCTTGACAAGTGCTTCGCTAGTGAAAGCGAGAGCGTTGCATCCCAATTCTGCTTCTCGTGATCGAGATTTACATGGTGATTACTTATATACTTGTATTTCTATCATTTTGATTAACTGCGAAATTACGTTATTTCCTGTAAGCATGTCATCAATTTGAGACATCCACTGTTTTTATTTATTACCAACTGATTTGAGCCATACAACCCTAACCTAAAACAATCTTCTTTCCCAGCTTATGATGGCCCTCTTCAATTCACCATGGTTCAGGGGAACCCAGATTCGAGTGAAACATCAGTATCCTTTCCTGATTCCGTTTCCCAAGCCAGTGATGGTAAGATTTAATATTGGATATGGTGTTACTTCACAAAACATATTTATTCTATTGGTTTTTCTAATGGATTATGTTTCTCTTGAATTTATAGATAACAATGTTACTCATGACCTTGACTTTGAAGATGCAGAATCTTCTCCTGTATCACCACATACACCTTCTGAAGGATTTGGATCTAGTGGAGTGATAGCACCTGAGACAAATATATCTTCTTCATTTATTTACAGTAATTTAAACCAAAATTCGGAGGTTAGTATGGTTTTACTATCCAATTCCATTTGTGTTGTGTTGTATATGGATTGTATTTATAGGATATAAAACACATAGATACAACTGTAAAACACAACAGTGTGTAGCACCACAATGGTGCTTGTGCTGATCCCTGTATAAAAAAAGTATCGAGTTCATTGTGGATTTTGGAATACTGCATACATACGCGTGATTGGTTTTTAAACTTGATAACTTAGAGCGAGTGGTTTATAGCGCCACTAATGGCAACAGTGATGAATAAGTGTCTGGTATATTTTTCCAATGAATCGATTTTTGGGCCATCACTTTGGTCCAGTAGTTACTCATGGCGCCACCATGAGTGCCATTAGAGAAATATGATATCGGTATCCTTGTTAACATTTTGTGAGTCTAAAAGTTCGGACCTTCCGATATCAGTCAGTGAATTTCCGGAAAACACGAGCACGAAGCACGCAGGTTTTGGACATATTGAGGTTTTTGTTCCGAGATACTTTTTGTGTCTTTGGGAAGAAGGTAGGTTTCAGATATTGGTTGGTTGGTCCTTCATGGTATAGTATACAGAAGGGTTATCTATACAGAAAATGATGGACTGTTGTGTGAAACTTTGCAGCATTCTTTCTCTTTGTTTAGGAATGGTTGATGAACTGAATAATTTGATTTTATGGTCGAGAAACTGGGCTCAATATTTTTCTCAAACTCAACCTGTATTGTTACACATACCTTTACATCATAACATGAGAGCTACTCTGGCGTTTCAAGGAAAACCAGATACCTTCATATGATTCAGCGTACATGAAATTGATAGGTTTGATAGGAAATTGACAGGTTTTGTGCACGTGCTAGGTATTGCAGATACGTTTTTAGCGAATTTTCAAAGAACATGTAGCTATTGTTCTCGGCCCACAATTTTTAATATTTATATATTTGTCATTCCAGACGATAACTCTCAATAGAATTGAGACAAAAAGTTCAAATTTGCACAAAAAATCTGTCTCGGCAATCGAAAGGCCGTAGATGGGCAGAATTGGGCCACTCTAAGGGGGGGTTTTGGGGAGTTCTAGGGGGGGGGGAATTCCTCACAAATTCCCAAAATGAAACATTCTGACAAGTGAGACCTCATTTTGAAGGTTTTTTTTTAATGCTGAACATGATAGTGAAATCAGAATTGCGATATCTCATGCCGTTCTCAAACTGGAGAACTTTGAAGATGGAGAAACGGTTGTTACTTGATAATATCAAGTTACAACATATTATGATCTTCATGTTAAGTCTGCTCTAATCTGATGACGGAATGAGATATCGCAATTCTGACTTCATCGTCATGTTTAGAGTTGAAATGTCCAAAAGCTGAGGGGGGTTTTGGGGAGTTTTTGGATGTTGGTGGGAGGGAGAGGGGATATTCACCCATAAATTCCAAAAATGAAACGGTCTGTCAAGTGACACTTCATTTTAAAGGTTTGTACACTCTGAATAAGATGGTTAAGTCAGAATCGGTAGGTACATCTTATCCCGCTCATACTGGAGCACTTTGAAGATTAAGATACGTGGTTGATACTTGAGATGTTCTTCATGGACATCAATCAAGTCCTTCAATGGAGACATTTTGCATAAAACCCACTATTTCTTCGAAAATTCGCTCTTATAGCCATGCTGCATGATGGTGAATTTTTTTTTTAAATTTCTCGTTTAAACTTACTGATAACAATTTTCCAGATTGTCCATAATTTCATAATGAGAACGAACCACCTAGTGCCTTTAAGTTTGCGTACTCCTTTTATTTTTGTACTAGGGTTAGCGTAAGTGTCCATGGTTCCCTCCGTTTATAGGATGCCATTTGGTGCAATGATCCGATAATCAATTCACATTGATCTAGACACTTCAAATATAAACATGTATGCCTCAACTGCCTGATTAGAAAAATAAGAATAGGATTCAAAAATAAATAAGAAATTTTAAATAATGAATGTTTCCAATACAAAACTGACCGTTAACCCAGTCTATTGGTACCTTACAATAACAAAGATTGTTACTGATTTGAATTCACCGGTTAAACATACTGGATAAAAATACAAATTAGCTGTTTATTCATGTTCAAGTTACTTGAAACAACTCACAGGCAGTCCTACTAGGTAAGGGTTGCATTGGGCCCTCATATTGGTGAATTGATAATTTTCTAACCTAAAAATTCGTTTAATTCACTTAGGTGCCTGAATTAGAAGGAGATGTTGTCGGAAATCTTGAAAAATTCGTGTTGGAACCAGCTGCCCAAAATGTACAGTTCAAATGTCGTATCTCAAGAGATAGAAAAGGAATGGATAGAGGACTGTACCCTACATACTTCTTGCATCTAGAAAGAGAATATGGGAAAAAGGTTTGGTATATACTCATAGACTCATTGACTATAATCACAATTCACTATGTTTTTCACATGCCTTCTTTCTGATATTGTTTAGGTTTTCCTTCTTGCTGGGCGTAAACGGAAAAAAAGCACAACCAGTAACTATTTAATATCAACTGACCCTACCGATTTGTCTCGAGGTGGGGAGGCATTCATTGGGAAATTGAGATCCAATCTTTTAGGCACTCAATTCACAGTTTATGATAACGGGCGTTCTCCAAAGCATATGAACTACAAGGACAGCTCCAATCCTCGCCAAGAGCTTGCAGCTGTGGTCTATGTAAGTATTATTTATTGCTATCATTCAGCAATGATTCAATAATATTGTATTCCAGCGAGAATAATATATTGTTGAGAGTATTTATGAACTCTCACTTGTATAAATCATATCTGATCAGTTTTATAAATGTATAATATACATTTATAAAACTGATCATATATGACATATTATGTATTGTCTTCAAGTTCTACATCGCTCCTCTCCTCCACCACTTTCTTCTACACTCACTCCTCAATTTTATTTTCCATTATTCTCCACCTGTTGTGATGAAACAAACGTTTTGCTTTCTTATCACTGCTATACTCTTTTCAGGATACAAATGTTTTGGGCTTCAAAGGTCCCCGTAAAATGACAGTTATTTTACCTGGTATGACTGCTAACAATCAGAGATTATCAATTACTCCATCAGATGACACAGAAAGTCTATTAGGTGAGTAATAACTTATTCAGAAAAATAATGTCTCAGTTGAAAAGAGTTATCATTAACGTTTGCTCAATACTTGTAGAGCGAGGCCAGAGTAGGGTTATTACCTGAGTGGAGGTAATGCTCTGGTCTGCAACTCAAAACGCAGTGTCTCCAAACCTGATGGTCATTAGATTGTTCCAGCTGTATAATCTCCCTTTCTCTTTTAGAATGCTACCGAACCAAATGTATGGATAACCTGATACAGCTCCATAATAAAACTCCGGCTTGGAACGATGACACCCAGTCTTATGTCTTGAATTTTCACGGAAGAGTTACACAAGCTTCTGTTAAGAATTTCCAGATTGTTCACGATTCACATGGTAAGAATTATTGTGATTAATTGGCACTGTTGATTGTTTTTCTTTAATTTAGAAAATGTCTACAATTTAATGTATTACAATAACGTGTAATGTGTAACAATAAAATTATTCATTTATTTTTTTCAGTTGATTATGTGGTGATGCAGTTTGGCAGGGTTGCTGAAGATGTTTTCACCATGGATTATCGTTACCCCATGTGTGCATTACAAGCCTTTGCTATAGCTCTTAGTAGTTTTGATAGTAAGCTGGCATGCGAGTGAGTAGCTACTATTAAAAAAAAGTGTGCTATTTCAAGTTTTCAAAACTCTTATCATTTGAATGCACATATTTGGGATATCGATCACTTTCATGTGAGAGAGCACTCCAAAAACTCTGTGTGATGACCTGTGGATTATAATCAATTTGTACTCATAGTATCAAAGCTCGATTCAGTACAATATCCATTTCTTGCGGAAATGGTTGCTCTTGACTCTGTGTTTACTTACATTATATTGCATTTATATTATTAATTTGAGACAATGCAATGGGGTATACGCATGAGAAATGGAAATTGAATCGGTATTCGTTGTGTTATTTGAGTTGCTATTGCACGTAATCACTAGTTTCCATGTAAAAAGAAAAAAAAAAGCTTCACAGAGATCGATAGTCACAATTCAAATCTGATTGATTTGAAACTTTGACGTGAAATGGCGCGCAGTTGTGACGTCACTCACCGTCGGCCCTCCTGCAAGTTTCAGGAAGGGTGGCTACCGTTTTTTGTGACGGTGCGGTGGTAGCATTGCTTTAATTGCACCCCGACCAATCAGATGTTTCAGCGGCTCTGAGGTCATTGCGCGCTTTTTATGAACATGATTATGTTGTTTCTCTATCCATAAAAAATAAGGGAAAACTAATTTTGACATATGGTCCCCATTTTCACGTTTTTAAAGCATTCACTAATAATAATAATTACAAACAAAAATCATGCGCAGACCCCATTATTGATTCATTATCAATCAATGATTGGCCCTCAAGATATAAGGTTCATCCTACAATTTGAGAGTAAGCTTTGTAATTCACTTGGTAACTGCACCAAACTTTTTCAGGAATACTTAGATCTGTGAGATTATCACCCTCACAATACAGCATGATTGATTTGTGTAGCATTAATATAAGTAGAATAATTCTAGCATGTAAAGGGATGAAAAAATGTTTGCCTTAAGTTGAGAAAAGATTTGCAATGACATGTATGAATATATTCGTAAAAGAGTCCATTAGTTCATCAAGTTTAACAAAAACTTATTCATAGAGCTACTGCGATTCATGGGCTCAGTGTGACCTTGGGTGTTAGTTGGTTCCTTTGACTATGTTCAGTGCAAACATACCCTGCCTGGTTGATTTGTAAACATCTTCAACTTTAGAGGTAGCCTTCTCCACTGATGACAATAAGTCTCAACAGACAGATAAGTCTCAATTTTCATAAGATTATGGTGAAAATAAGAGATGTGTGAATTTACCAACAAAATCACGATAGTGGAGGGATCACGATAGTGTTAGTCAGGTTTTTGACGGAATGTAATAATTACATTCGTAGTAATCCTAAATGCACCCTATTAATTATTAATAGGGTGCATTTAGGATTACTACTCGTTTCCCAGTAGACGTGATCATTTTACTTGGATACCTACATAACTAGCAGTCTTTCGACGATTTTGGTTTTATGGAAAACGCCACACTATTGGTATTAGATCACCATTCTGTAGAGATAGGATTTGCCGTGTATCACAAATCAAAGTTTTCTTTTACCAAATTCAAATACTTTTACCCACTCCTCTGAATATGGGACTTCCTTTATCATATCCCGTGCAATGTTGTTGATCTAATCATGCATGACTGGGCCTGAATTCTCCACTATCTTGATTTTGTTGGTCAATTCACACATGTCTTATTTGCACCATAATCTTATGAATCTTCAGAGCCTAACCACCATTGCTGTCCACATAATTTTGGAAAGATGATATTTGCTATTTCATTGAGCTAATCACAATTTCTGAACAACAATTATGAACTCAAAAAGCGATTAGGAAAATAAATCAGTTTACTTCAGACCAAGTTTCAGCACAACCAGGTCATATTTTGTTACAAGGAATTTGTTATTACACTTCACTTTGCGGTAATTATTGTAGCAACTTTAATTCCTTCTTTTGGGTCTTCCCAATAGATCCTGGTTCCATTTTTCTTAGGTCGGAAGGTTATATCCACAAGAATATCAACATCATTTGCAGTTCAATCTTACTTTTTGGTCCATTTTCTGTTAGAAAAGCGTTTTTCGCTCGCCAGCTCTTTGCGTTTCTGTGCATTTGCTGCTTCTTTCTGTGTAAACCAGTGTTGTCCCCCTGACCTTATATATTTTAACCATTTTATAAATGTTCATTTGAGTTCTGAGAAAATGAACCATGGTTTTGGCTAATTGCAAACTGACGGGATATTATCTTCCTGGTTGTTCAAAAGGCCCTTCTCCTGACAGCCCACTCTCAAGCAGTTGTTCAATGAACAAGATGATGCAGAAAAGTTGAAGCAGCCCCTCAGTTAAACTTGGGTTCGTACCTGAGTGTATAGATTATGGTTTGGGTGCCAGTGTTCGATTTTTTAAATTTACCTCACAGTAACCAAACCAGTTTACCTGGACAATATCAAGTCTGTTATCCTCAAGAAACCATGGACTATCATCATTGGTACTATTTTAATTTTTTTCATCAAAACATCACTCTGATGATCTCTTCCCATGTCTGTTCCCATGAGTTGGTTCAATTCACTCTACCCTCCAAAGCTTTTTTTAATTCTGTATTGATTGAATGTTCCTTCGTTATTATTCCAATACTAGTACTGGTTTTGTTCAATCATATTTCTTCTTCTATCACACACAACTGGTTAGATATTTTCCAAAACATTACATTTTAATTGTATAAATTTATTTCAATTGATGGAGAATACTTCTTCCGATTTCAGAAGGGCTTCCTTATTTTATATATTGCAGGACAAACATTGAATTTTCCAGTTTTTCAAGTGTATGCCCAGGATTAAAGCTGCTTTGAGCAACCATGAGATGTTCCGGTATAGCTTGGGAGGGTCCCTCTGACCAGAGTCCTTTGGGGCTTTGGTGGGGGGGGGGGGGGTTTCTCTTCCGTCGTCGCATTCTTCGGACCTCCTTGACGTCTTCCAGGTCAGTGATTTCTGCCACAGGATCGTCGTGCACTGCTTGTGCATATGTTTTTGCAAGGGATTGCTTGTCTGTTCTTGGTATTGTTCTTCTACTCGGGTTGCAGGCATCTGGGGGGTGGCGGGTGCGTATTTCGCGCACATCTTCTCGGACCTGGTTCACAGCTCTCATTAGGGGGGAGGTGCTGGGGACGATTCTCTTCAGCTCGGCTGCAATGGTTTCAGTGAGGTTTGGTCCTCCAGTTGCTCCTTCTTCCAGGTAACTGCACCTTCCAGCCAGGAAGGAATTGTGAATTGCCATTTCCTGGGCTGCGCGGAGGTCTGTATTCACATGCCGATGGATGAGGGCAGCTTGTGTTTCATGAGCTTGCTCTCTGCTGAGAACGCGTAGGTGCTCACTTCTTCTAATGCGTTTTTTACAGTGGCCATTAGTTCGGTGATGTCATGCACTTTGATACTCTGTGGGACTCTTTTCTTATGGCGTCTCTCGTTTTCGTCAGCGCTGGAAGGTTCGTCAGAAAAGGTGGCGTGCCTCTGTCTCTTTGGCCATGATTGTGGTTTGGTTGGCCTGGCGGTGGCGGCTGCGGATGAGGTACTACCTGTTGGAAGTCGCAAGACGGAGAGTCTTCTGCTCTCTACGCTGCTGGGATCCGACTCGTGACCAGGTAGGCCTGAGATATCTGCGCTGATTGGGAGTTTTGCTCGAGGGTTGGTTTCTGGTGTTCTGTCATGTCTGCGATTGTCAAGCAGATTGCTGGGATCCTTGCTTGGTGTTGTGGGTGGTGAGAGATCGTGCTGCTTTTTAAGTGCTGGTTGGGTTTTGAAAGGCTTCATTGTGGTTGTATCCCTGACTCTGTCTGGCTCACCTCTCAGGGGGTTTCCCTGAGGGGCTATGCCCCCTCCACTTACAACAGGAAGATGCTCAACTGCTGGGAGGGGACTCGCGGCCCCTACTTGTTCTCACGAACTTTCAGGGCTCCCAGAGCTCCAACCCTGGGTACCGGACAGAGCGCCTGCCAGGCCGGGACCCCACAGGACGGTTGGCGACAAACACAGGAAGGATGTGGTCCCCGTTGCCCGCCTGGGCGGCAGCATCTATGTGTCGTAACAGTCCGTTATCTAGTGAAGTCAATTTGTGGTCCGGGTCGAAACAGTAGGGTCCTTCCGATGCCTACTGCTGTTCTATGAGCAATGTGGTGGTGGGGAAGGGAAGGGGAAGCAGGGAAAGGATAAATGAGAGGGGGGGATGCGTTTTCTGTCGGGGTTCACTCCCTTAGCCTATTGATCCTCGTTTAGCTCCAGGATACTCGCTGTTCGCCCTTCTACCGTTAGCCGCCAGGATATAGATATCACAGGCGTTTCCAGGGTTCACGACGTGGACGTGGTAGCTTGGACTTGAGGTGGTGTCAAAGGTGTTGATTTGACGGGGTAGTGCACTTGGTATAGCAATGGATGTCACCAAATGTACAGTTATGTACTTAATTTTGTGATGTGTGGTCCGTTTTACTGACAGGGTTTTGACACTGGGTCAGTTCACATATTATTTGAGCAAGAGTCATGTATATATTGATTATTGGCTGTATATTTCGTCGGTGACCTAACAATGTTGATATTGATGTATGATATAAGTTGGCACCAGTTCATATACAGCCATATAATATTGAGTTGGCTGATCTTGTATCCTACTCGTTCAGGTTTTGTATTTATTCCTACTTTTATGATTGAATTTTAGCATATTTATGGTAGTTATTGTAGAGTATGTATTTAGACTTGGAAGGCCTTATAATGTGATGATTGACTATGTTGCTTACTGATTTGAAAATTTGTTTTCGTTTTAAAAATCGGGTTATTCTAAGCCTTAGTAGTTGAAAAAATCAATCCGTCCATGTTAAGCATTTGGTGAAATTTAATTGACTGAATAATTGAGGCTCTGATTGAGTGATAACCTTATGAATTTGAATTGATACTCAATTGTACTATGTGCTTGCGAATTGTACTATGTGTTCGCAAACACAGTTATAACTATGGTATATTTTCAATCTCTTGATCGATTTCTAGATAGGATTTATAAAGAAAAATAGTTATCAGTTATTAGGTATTTATTAAGTTCGAAATCAAGGGTTTGTGTTTGTAATTTTTTCAATATCTGAAGGTCCAATAGTTATAATGCCAGGTCAGTTCAAACTATTTTTGTGTTACCTGTGAAGTTATTTTGGCTTAAGTTTAATAGTACATATATTCAATTAGTGGATATATATTTGTGACTCTGGTACCTTTTTATTGGAACATACTTAATATAGCATAACATTTGCAGGTATTTGATAGTTTGTGCATACATTTCAAACCACCATAGTCGATTGAACTTACTTTCCTCACATACCTATTACATAATCAATTGTTACTTGAATTGTCATTGAATTACGATGTGATGGGAGGACCGTCATGTAAACACTTACTTATTATGTTAGTGATATCAATGCTGAACGAATTTGTATTTTCATAGATGAAGTACACGTGTGAAGAATGACGTGGGACATTTGTTTGCTTTAGTTTGTCTGTATTGTCCGCAAATGAGGATGAGTACCTGTTATGAAAATGAATCACATAAATCCATAGTTCCAATTCTCAGCTTTTCTAATCAACTTCTGACGGGAATAACATTTTTTTCGTGAGATATTATTGATGTTTCACATTGACACTTCAGTTACTATTTCTTTTGTTTTACTGTTACTCATTTTATTCATCTGGCTGGTTTAAGTCCGTTCTTTCTCCAGCACTGATGATTTTCGTAATTGTGTTTATGGTTAAGAGTTTGGAAAGCATCACATCTCCTGCCAGGTTGTAAATCACGAATAGTAATTATTTAGAAGCTGATATCATCCATGGGTTTGACTCATAACATGTGATTATTCCCAAGTTGACTAAGCGCATGTAATTAACACATTGAACATGGAAGATATTAGTTCATGACTAAGTTCTTAGTTGGTGGAGTACATAAGTAAATAGTAGGTTATATTTAGCATTATGAATATTAGCGAATTTGGTATGTTAATTGAAACATAGCACTTAGTTGCAAAATTATTGTTGCTGACTTGTTTGAGAACTGACATTCTAATCTGGTTTAGTTGAAAAACCAAACCAGATTGCTTCACACCCCCTCCCCACGCCATATCAAAGGAAGGGTTCGTTGTCCAAAAAGTATGCTGGAATTATATTGAAAAAAAGAGAAAAGTTATTGATGATGCAGTATGATTAAACTCCTCTAAAAATTGGAGTGGTTGGTTAAAATCCACTAGCTTGATAAAAGTGTGTACCAAGCTTGATACACACTTGGAGAAAATACTTCTCACAAGTCTCCTCTTTGCTTCTGCACCATTCATGTATGTTCTATCCTTCGACATTTTCGTTAGCAGTGACAAAGTCCAATAATATTGTGTCATCTCTCGTAATTTCTTCTTATTTGTTGTGTTATTGTGAGAAAAAGAAGTTAATCCATCGAAGCTATGTTGTCATTAATGATTGACAGGGTAGTTGAATACAATCACTTGCCTCTCCACGAGTCTTGAGTCCATCAGAACTGAGTGCCTCAGTGATACCGTCCTAGCACGTTGACTGATTGGTTCTCATATCTTGTTAATTTTGTGATATTTCGTTAGTAATACAATTTATAGCATGTAAAAATGAAAAAAACTTGTTCTAGTCCATGTAAATTAACATTGTATTTCAACATGTGACCATATCAACCCCATTCCAATCTTATATTTGTTGAGTATTTTTTTTTCTCGAAATAACCAGAACTATTGTAAAAATATTTATTGTTCAATAAATTGGTTGTGATATTAACATGTTTTGCGGTTTTTGCCTTTTAGACCCATTCAATGTATATAAGTAATGAGAGCCAAAAGTACTACCAAGTCATTGGTTGGTCAAAGAGGTGTTAGTACTCAATTTTATAATTAGGGTAGCTGGGGGACTGATCCCTACAAAAAGCAAGCATGAATCCCTTATATCACTATGTAAAGCAATACCTATTTGATGCTTATTCACTAAATAGAAGGAGGAGGAATAACAACGAACTATGAAACAGTCGAGTTTCCAGTTTACTTCAGCATAATGAAAACGCATTGTTCTTATGTCACAGGGAGATTCTTCAGAAATAAAATGCCCAGCACAATTTTCGATGACTCAATAAGGAGTACAATATCATGGAAATGAAAATGTCATAATATATGTATAAAAATAGAATGATGAATGATTCTGAGTTAAAACCAACAGCAATATCATTACAGGATGCATCACAGCATGGATTGACCAGAACGAGTTCAAGGAAGAGTATGCCCCCACTCACGTTTCACTAACCGCAAGAGCATCTAAAACAGGCAAAATAAATACATGGGTGTATTTTTAAAGTCTAGTTGTGGAAAGATCGGTGTAGCAATGTCTAGCTCTAAATATCCTCCATTTTCGGCATGGAACGGGGAAACACACTGAAATGTAACAGATGTGACATCATAATCTTCTCTGGGGGTTGTGAAGCCACAAGATTCGTCGTCAACTTCAAATGTATTTGGCCACGTAAAATGCTTAGAACTTCTAAGTTAGAAATAGTGTACTTATACATTGAGCAACAAGTTTTAATTTTCTCTTTATCACTATAGATTGTTGCTCATACTATCTGCCTACTAAAGGCTCCTCATTATATCATAGACTTAACTCTCACAATCAGAAAATCATCTAAAATGTAAACAAACAGCTTCCTAATAATTAGGTTATGTCCTACGTGGACGGTGAACTTGAGCGGCGCGAGCGAGCGTTGTTCGCCGACGAATGAATTTGAATTCAAGCAGGCTTGATTTTTCCATGCTCGCTCGCCATTCGCGTTGGTTTGTTTACATTTGTTCGTGCCTTGCTTTCGGTGTTTCGCTGTTTTGTCGCTAATCTTTCTGTTCTTCGTTTTTATTCTCCATTTTATATAAGGAAATTACTAGTTTCGGGAACGAGGTGGTGAAATTCCCCATACTGCTCTCGAGTTCATGCGCAGAATGTCGCCGACGACGTCGATTCTTTCAAGGTACGTAATAGAGGTTTAGTAATAAAAGTTTCGAAAATAACATCTTCATAGCGCCGTCCACGTAGAACATAGCCTTAAAGTTCATTATTTTCAGTGATAAATCAATTGTCTGAGTATAATCGAATTGCCTGAGGGGAAAAGAAAGATTCAACCCCTAAATTATATAGGTTAGCCCAGAATTCAGTAAGAAAATGGTGCAGTGAGCTACGAGGTTGACTCGTAGTTACAGACTCCCCCCAATGAAATAAGACCCATCTGGTCATTGACTCAAACGAACGTACTAATTTACCCCATTAAAGTATTTCTGATGGCTATGAGGAAGGATATAGTGATCTTCACAGAAAATAATACAGCGTTATGGAAGAATTTGCAGCGTTTTCAGAACTAGGTGAGAACAAAGTTCATATTCTGAAATAAGAGACTTTCTAAAGTACTGAACTTGATATTGTTTCTAAGAAACAGAGGATTTTTTTTCATTCACTTAATTAGGGTTCCTTTTCAAGTTTCATTCATCACTATGACCTCCGTTTCGAGTCTTCAGGAGGAGTGAAACTTTTGAAACTATAAACTACTTTTGCTGTTTGAACTTCCTTGATAGCATGGAAAGTACACACAGGAGAGATTCGGCATGCAGACACGGATCACGAAGAGGATGGTCCTTGAAACGTTTCATAACCCTAGGTCAATAAGAAGGGGTAGTACAAAATAGGGTTTGAAATTTTGAAAAATTTAGATAAAAAGAGAGTAGAGGAATACTTGAGGAATCAGTTTAAAAATAAATATTTTGTTCCATATATACCTATAGGCAGTATTTACTGCAACAGTAAAAATGCCAGAGGAAAAAGTTTTTGCCCTTGAGCCTTTCTTTCCAAAAATGACCACCACTTGACGTTCCAGCTGCGCATGTGCCTCCGGCGCAAGATCGAAAGTTGGGGTTACCAGATGACCCATATGTTTTTGCACATTTCTTTAAAGGGCATAAAACGACAAAACATAATATGTTTATTTTATATCATATTTATTTCATCACCTGTCTGGAAACCATTAATTTTACAAAGCGGACAATTAATAGGTTTTACAAAGCTGACAGGTGATAACAAAAATAGGTTGAAAACATGTGCCACTTGTTCCAAACAGACCTCGGTAAAGGAATGTAATATTTTTTCTTTAATTTGCTATTGCAAATTTCAAAACCCCATAACTTGGTAAATATTTAAGATATCGAAAGGCGGTTTGTGGCATATGTTTTGTCGTTTTATGCCCTTTAAAGAAATGTGCATTAACATATGGGTCATCTGGAAACCCCAACTTTCGATCTTGCGCCGGAGGCGCATGCGCGGCTTGAACGTCAAGTGGTGGTCATTTTTGGAAAGAAAGGCTCAAGGGCTAAAACGTTTTCCTCTGGCATTTTTTGCTCAGATCAACCGTTTAGGCAGGAAATACATTTGAGCCGTCCTAAAATGAACACCCTGTATAATATAAAAGGTAGGTCATGAACAAAGCTGATACGCCTCGGAATTCCTGTTATATTGTTTGGCGGTCATGAATGTAGAAAGTAGCAAGTGTGCGGTGAAAACTGACGGAAAGAAATCCAATACTTGAAAGCCACCACTGGTGTGTCTCATTCAACATATTAGGGAACATTTACCATCGAACCACTCAGCTGGTAGCCTTTGAGATAGTAGTGACTTCAAGACAGAGAAACAACTGATAGAAGCCTTCCTACACTTGCTGGCGGTAGCTCAAGAAGTTTAATTGCCCGTAAACAAAGAGAAAACGTTTAAAGTAAGGACATCCGACAGTAAAGAAAATTACTCAGTTTCTGTGGACTTATTTACCTGTCCACCAAAGAGTTAAATACTCCAGTGTAATGATAACTAATAACAAATGCACCATAGAGATTCGTGCTAGGAACCGAGCAGCTCTCAAAGCCTTAGAAAAAGAATATGAAAATGGCAATAGTGTCATTACTACAACATTTGCCTAAACAAAAATGAATAAAGGGGTTGTGAAATTTCGCTTGTCTATTGTGACATCCCATGCTCTCTTTTCACTGGTTTCATTGCCTAAGCTATGAGAAAAGTTCGTACCAATAAAGCCATAAAGTTAGCAGCAACCATGGTGTAGAATACGTTTTGCCATCCTGTACTATACACAACTCCGGCAAGAAGTGGTCCGATGGCCGCCCCTGCAACAATGAGTATAATTGTTTTCAATTACAAAACTAAAATACGGTATGAATTATTGTAAAAAAAACCCAAAAAAAAAACAAAACAAAAACCACTTGGTTTCAAATAGGAGCATGAAATACACACCAATGGAGCCAGTCCCATCAATAATGGCTGTGACAGTCGCAAGAGCTTTTGAACTCCCAGTTATTGAGGGGTTTGACCCCAGCTCGGCAGACACAGCAGTTGTAATAAGGGCATATGGTCCGTTGACAAAGAAGCCAACCAAAGATAGCAAACCTATATTTATCCACAAACCGCTATTTCCATAGTTGGAATACATCAACATCTGAAATTAACATATGAATTATTTTTCAGATAGCACAGATATTCCCTGACATAACCAGAATGTTTTGTCAACTCACCAGTGGCATAGAAATTCCAAGCATCACAGTACAAACTGAAGCACTTTTCCCTGAATAGTCTGATACAGTCCCAGCGAAAATACCTCCAATTATGCCACCAACATCAAAAATTGTTGATACATACGCACTCAAAGTAGACGAGTATGTTGCTGAAAAAGAAGTGGGTGAGGTGAAATGGTGAAACTGCAATAGCAATGTAGTACAGAATACGTGAGACATAATCATGAGATGGTGGATGCTTACTTGACGCTTTGATGTAGTATGGTAACCAGTACAAGAAAGTGTAACAAACTAACTTGGCGAAAAACAAACAAATAGAAAAGTCAACAACACCCTGGAAATGAGACATAATGATAGCACAGGGAAATTTGAGACATCAAACAGGACATTTTTTTTTTGTTCAAGGAGAAGACTTGACTCTGCCGGAATCAAATGAATTTTCCTTCCAATTTGAACTTTGTTCATCCAATCGTTGATCAGAAAACAGCTTAGTACTCAAATCAACATACAAAAAACGTAGAATTTACGAAAATTGTTTCCGGTGTTGAAAAACAGTATTTTTTCCACACAGAACTTCATCTTTAGAACCATTTCAACGTTATATGTTATATGCAGGATCAGCAAGGTCCAGTTTATCATAGCGTGGCTACAATTTCCGTGAGAGGGTTTCTGAGGGTATATCCAAAGTATCATTGTTGAGCTCATACCTTAGTACGTAAGCAACAAGGAGATGATATTTTGATACGTGGTTTTGATATACCTACTACTTTTGGTTTCAAGGTAGGTACGTCAAGTTCAAAAACGTCTCTATCCACCTCGACATGCATACAGTTCTGACTATTCACAATTTGACAAGAGGATGAGCATAGATACCTCTTATCAGCAGTTAGAGCTGAACTTTCACAGCAAGAAACATATAAACATCCATCATGATTACAAAACCTGGTAAACCAACATTCAATAAAAAGTCATAGGGTTCAATCAATAGGGAAGGGCGCCAAATAGGGTTTGACATTTTCAAAACATCATGCCTTGGAAATTTAAAATGAAATTTTATAGTATTAGCTCCCTACTCCAATTATTTCGTATAGTTATAGGACTCATTTTTTTCTTTGGTTGATATAGAGTAAAATCCTATTATCCAATAAAAAATCGAATGAAAGATGTTCAGATTGGAGAGGAACAACGATTTCGGTCATTTAGGTTCTGTAAAGTGGATACTTAGTGAACCTTGGTTCACCAGAGGTTGAACCTTGAAGCCAGTTTGTCCAGAAAAGCGAAATGTATAGATACTTTACCAGTGTACGATTCTACTCGTACTTAGAACATGCACAGAACATATCACTACTCCTGTTGGAGTAATAGTTCCATGATTCAAATCCTTGCCCAAATCAATGAAAATAGTTTTGGTACCAGAAAGACTTGGAACATACCACTAGTGATCATCAATAGTTCACACTAGAATTTCAATTGACAGGGCCGAGTGTATCACAGATTATCAGATGGGGAAAAAAATTGAAAACTCAAATCTATAGAACTAATAGAATTTACAAGATTTGCAACTTCGCCATCAGCTGATACAAAATCTTGTGATTTTTACTAGCCCAGACACCATGACTGCTAAGTTTGACAGATAGTTCAGATAATTGAGTTTGGGGATTAACTGGTTCTCACTATTTGAGTTTAGCTGGCTTGGAGGGTTCAACGGAAACGGGTCCTTGGAGGATTCAACGATAGTGAATGTAAAGCTACAAAAGGTATTAAATGAATGGCAGTCAATGTGGGTTATCTGTCATCTATTGACCAAATGAACTAACATTATACCAAAATTGAAGTTTGTCTGATACTTGAGTGTATATTTAAACCAATTTTGACCATCAATTTTTAGTTCACAAACGATGCAACAGAGTTCATTGAGATGAAAAATAAAAAAATAAATAATAAATAGACCACTTACAGGTATTCTTAAAGCATAAAATATTCCAACAGGTGTTTCAGCTGTTGTCGTACTGGTTTTGTTCACCTCTTCACCTGTTGTGTAAGATCTCCCAGGACGCTAGAGTATAACAAAATTTAATTTCATCACGAAAAACCACAGAAGTTGCATGAAAATCCATATAGCTCAAGTAAGTTAAGATATTTCCATTAATTTCTTTTAAATAACTTGAATTGCAGCAACTATTGCGGGTGGGGAAGTGCCCAATTAAACTGTCTAAAGTTGAGCACCAGCAAATAGTTCTCGAGCTACTATATAATTTTGCACTTCATACAACCTCCTAAATACAATTTTCACTCTTTCAAAAGATGATATAAATTTTGATGCCTGATGATGCAAAATTATCAGTAACGCGGTTGAAATTAACTAAAAGATGATTCAAGAAGACAACAACCCAATTATACATACTGAATAGATAACAAAAAATATCGGAAATCTGGATAATAGGTACCAACGTGGTTTTAAAATGAGTGACAGGAATCACTAGGTCAATATTAGTCTTTGAACCGATACAATCCTTGACCACGAAAATATTACAAAAAGGAATTATAAAAGCAGCAATGAATAGAAAGAAGCGATAGAAATGTTTGTGGGACTTGGATCAAAGTCCCATTGACCTTGACATTGATTCAGGGTGTCATAAGGTGATGATTATTAGCAACATACATGGAAAAGCATCACAAAAGACTTGGTGATTTAGGATCATAAGACCCTTATTACCTCAGCATATGGAAGTAGTCCAGTATCAGACGATGCAGAGTCATCCACACTTTCCGTAGAGGATGAAGGCTCGTACAACTAAAACCGCAAAAACATGCATGACAGGAGGAAACCTGACCCAAAACAAGTAGGAGCAAAGCAAAACAATACAGGCGGATTATGAGTGCAAATATGCAATAGCAGGAAGAAGTGTCAAAGAGAAAATAAACAACCATTGAGTAAAAATGTACACCATATAGGTGAAAAAGCTTACATGAAGACAATTATACCAATGGTAGAGGTGATTAATTAATTCTGGCTCAGATATTGAAAAATCGACGCTTCTATCTGACAGTAGTGAACATGAAAATGACCTTTAGAGTCCTTCAATAGTATGGAGAACTTCGATAGTTTCAGCTAAGGAACCATTAATACCAAGTAACCTTCTCTAATAATTATTAGAGAACAATCAAGTTTGCTTCACCAATATGAAACTTGTGCATGTCACTAGAAATAATAGTGCCCAAGGTTATTTTCAATGGTTTCAGTTTCATGAAGTTATTTGGTGTCGTTTTGAGGACGTTCAATACGACCTACTCCTAAATTACTGTTTTCAAGTTAATTTTGGAATAAATCAAATTAATTACTTGTCGATACCTCTGCGCAAAAAGGGCGAATCTGCAATCGAGCACTGTGTTTCTAAAACCCCAAACGGCGTCGCTAGTTATTATAACTTTTGACGCCGTTTGGGGTTTTAGAAACACAGTGCTCGATCGCAGATTCGCCCTTTTTGCGCAGAGGTATCGTTGTTTATTATTATTATTGTTGAATAATATTTATCCTTTTTGGCGCTCGATGATATGTGTCTGATTCATATAGACACGATTAGGTGGGGAGATTTTCTGAACTAGGTACATTATGGAATTCACAATTGAACAAAAAGCTGATCTCGTCATACACAATCGCAAAGCAACAGTCGGAAGACAAAGGAGGTCAAGTTTTGTTGGGATAACAACATACAGGCACCTTCTACAATAAATGTGAGAGTGAACAGAGAACCTGTGCATGTCAACCTACACCAACGTATTTCGCTTTATATTGTAAAAACGCTTACACAACCATCGCTTGAACTCCCTCACAAGTCAGAGAACCCCCTATCATTTTCTTGGGAGCGGGATTTTTTTTTTTTTTTTTTATTTGTGTGAGCAAATCTCTAAATAAACACGAGACAGTAGTAGGTATGCAGGAGAAGGTACAAAGTAGAGGTATATAATGTCAAAAAAGAATCGGGTGATAACATGGTAAGTATCGAATTTTGAATAGGATGTGAGCACAAGAAACTACGATCAGCAAACCCACCAGTATTACTGAATGTTGGGATGCATATAGAATGACTTGATTTCAAGATCTTTCCAAAGTACAAAATTATTTATCAATCTCAAAATTGCGCATTGTTTACCTCTAAATAGTTTTAATTCATAAAATTTAAGTATGGTCTTGGGGGATAATACATCATCTGACAATAATGTAAAACGCTCTAGAACATGGCATCAAACCTTTTGTTAGAACGCTTGAAAATGAATAAAACTTTGTAATTGTGAGGAAAATGCAGTTGAAAAAATACATCTGCTCTATGTTATGTTGAACCCAGTGAGTAAAGGGCATTCGTAAAGGACTCAAATACAGGAGTTTTGACAAATGACAGAATAATGAACTGATGATATGTAATATTGTTATGTAAAGGATTTGAAACAGATTCCATCAAGCAACAGGCTCTACTATCTTTGGTAACTATATTTGTATGACAATATCTTCTGCTACTTGATTCAAACATGGAATGCTGTAATCATAGCAACTCTGGCTTGGTTCCCAATGATTGATGTCAGTTGAGTACACCATTTGAGGGAGGCTGTGAGATAAAACCGCAACATGGAAGGAAATTAGGATAAACTCTATGGTTTCAAACAAACAAATCTGCTGTGGTTATATTTCAGTGAAGTTACACATGTAATGAAGTTTCTATTGGATGATTGGATTGAAGTTTGCGTTGTAGTTTCACATTCAACTTGGTAAATTTCCAAGGTTGAACATAAAGTTATTCTCAATTTCAGAATTTGTAGTCTCACCTTGGTAAGTCAATCTCTATGATAAGTTGAAATATTTCTCTAGTCCCAGCCCTCTTTGATCCAACTCCAAGCATTTTCATTATCAGTAAATTGAAATGACTACGCTTGCAACAGCTTCATACGTGAGCCGAAGCAGTGGGGACCTGCCAGAAGGGTTCTCTTGTTCCAGTGGTATCACCACAACTAGTCAAAATGTCTTTCCACACGTTCAATTATGTTATTGATGGATCAATTCCTACATTTTTTCCCATACAGTCAATACTTACATGAATAACACCAAATTTCCTTTCTCCAAGAGTTTAACTACCCAAGGTTTGGGTGTGCATGAATACACTGTCAATTTATAATTAGATAGTGTACTTAACCAAAGGGCTTAGGCCCTATTTTTCTATTCCATCCATAGAGTGATTGTTGGAAGTACTCTAAGGCGGCTTTCACACCAAGGAAACATTTAACACAACAGATGTTGGATTCATTTGTTGGATAGTGTTAGGAGCGTAGCTCCTACGAAATTATTATTGACTGCATGGTTTCTGTGATTGATAGTTGAAAAGTTGTTGTTGTGTTTTTGTTCTGATGATTTTTGGTTCGCTCTTATAAAATTCTTGTTGATTCGTGATCTCGTTACAATATACAAGTAGGGCACTCGGGCGTTCACACCAAACAGTCATGTGTTCCATACAGTGCTACCAGGACAGTGGGAAGATTCCTTCGTTGAGGTGGTTTACTGCTACGGTTTCGTTCAGGTTTGTGGTGTATTTTGGTTCTCCATGGATAAGTAGACGTGAAACTGGAAAATCTTTCTCCTACACTTTCAGTGTTGAATTGCTGAGAATCTGTCCACGGCATCTTGAATTGATTGATGAATGGCTACTATATCAGATGTGATATCTCTGGGACAGTAGGTGCTTGAGTGAGAATGCGAGGGTGAAAAAAAGAAACAAAAAAGCTGGCAGGAGGTTATCCCAAACTCTGTATGTACTGCGTTTCACAGACGATTCACTCCTCAATTTTCTTCCCCCCCCTTCCCGTTCTTATTGGGTAGTCAGGCCCGAAACCACCATGTCTTAACCATCCAACAGGTGTTTTGGATACACGTTTTTGATGA
The DNA here is from genome assembly GCA_963920205.1 of Stenodema calcarata. NCBI lineage: Eukaryota > Metazoa > Arthropoda > Insecta > Hemiptera > Miridae > Stenodema > Stenodema calcarata. The sequence continues at coordinate 11,057,906 of OY986048.1, read as the reverse complement.
AAACATTTGTGTCTCTGGCATGAAAGCTCTGATTTGATGCCCTACATCTGTTGCGTCGCATGTTTCTTTGAGAAGGCCAGCCTACATGGATAATGAATCGATGACCTGGAGTTACTTTACCGATTTGCAGCAATGTCTGCGCACTGCTTTTGGGTCTTAGTAGAAACCAAGACTATCATTGGGGTAGATGATTTTATTTGTTTAATGTCAAATCGAATTTTCATGCAAAGCATTTGAATGAATATCATTCATTCAAGCTGAAAAAGTAGTATAATCCAGGAGGCACACCCAACTAATGTTCAATAACCACTACTTGATACTCACCTAATTAACATCCAACTTGAAATTAGTGTAAATGACCCATGACCAGTTAGTAACATAAATCAAGGGAAGCTTGCATTCATCTATGTAGAAGGCAATGAGAGGGAGCGAACCAATTCATGCAGAAACACTCTTCACTAGAAGCATTAATGAAAAAAAGATCAAAGAAAAAAAATTAAAGAGGATCCGGTAATTTCTTGATATACATTAGTTTCAATTCAATTACCTTGAGATATGCTAATTGAGACTAATAACCACATTTAGTCACTCATTAACATTGTTGGCAAACTAAAACTTAGTCTGATAGCATGTATAGTAATTGTGAATTTATAAATTGGAAAATTTTAGGGGAAGTAATGTCGATAGTTTTAATGGTTTAATGAGTTAACTTACATTAAGTTTAAATCAATAGATTTAAAAAGAATTTTCTCATAACCCTAATTTATAATGACCGAAAAATGGGTAGAAATACAAAGAAAGAGAAATATGTAAAGAAAATGAATAAAGTAAAGTAGGTGCCGAGAAAGGAAAAAGAAACTAAGTTGAGCACATTAATGAAAAACACCAAGTACTGAAAAAGAGAGAGGGAAATAGCTCATATCCTTTTCAACGTAGTTCAAAGTTCGACTGAAATAATCATAATGACAACATGAGTATCTCTAACAATATCTGATATACTCAATGGCGGATTAGGATATTCCTGTCAATTTTATGATGTTCTTCCATCCTTGCTCCTACTTATGAATTTATGAAAATCAGAGCCATTTACTGGGAAAACCTTTACACTAAAAATTACTTCTTTATAGTATAAATGCGGCTCAGGATAGGCCGCGCTGGAAGATCTTGCTTCAGCTGACGTACAGCCAAGTGATGGATGCTGTAGACTGTGGAATCTGACGAAAATGCTGCTATGAGCAAGCTTATGAAGTACGATACTGGCTAGGCGTAATACAATGGGAACATAGGCTCACTTGAAGGTCATTCAAGAGGCTGGGAACTAACAAACACTTGCATAACAGTGAGACAAGTATCTATACAGGGTGTTCTCCACTTGGTGTAAAATAAAAAAAAGGGTAAAACTAGACTGAAAATGGAGTAGAACGCCGCCAACCACACCTTTATATCTCAATCGGTTCCCAAGATAATATTATGATTTTAATATTATGAAGATAATATTTTGAAATCATAATATTATCTTCATAATATTAAAATCATAATATTATCTTGGGAACGGATTGAGATATAAAGGTGTGGTTGGCGGCGTTCTACTCCATTTTCAGTCTAGTTTTACCTTTTTTTTTTCTTTTACACCAAGTGGCGAACACATAATCTTATCATATTATGATTTTTAAAGGTTTTTTTTGTTTTTTGTTTTTCAGAAAACCACGTTTTGCCATAAAACCCCTTGTTTCTTCACTTAGAAACAACTTTTTTCTACTTTTGACCACATTTTCGCATTCAGCGTTATTTCCAACATACGCCTAATGCACGTTTGTAATAAAAAATGAACTGCTAAGGACCGCAATTGCAGTTCAAGCCGTGACAATTAAACAATCAATTTTTTGAAAATACCTACTTGCAAATTTAATCAGATTTCTAATGGTATTGTCAACTTTGCGATTCCTAATCGATTTTATGGAGAAACCGCCTTTTCGCTTTCAAATATTTCAACGTAGATTTCAATCCACTGGTCGGTCACCGGTAGAACTATTTTTTGGACGACGCATCAATTCAAGACTGGATCTGCTGCGACCTAGCTTGGATTCGAGTGGTCAAACAGAAGAAGAACCACGATTATAAAGTAAAAAGGGCCGCTCGTTTTAGGAGGGAGACTCAATATGGGTTCAGAATCCCCACACCAATGGAAAACCATTCGTTCCAGGACTGATTAGAAAGAGAACTGGACTACACTCATATCTGGTAGATGTTGAAGGAATTGAAAGGAGGAAGCATGCAGATCAAATGAGGAGAAGGGCGAGTATTAAGGGCTTCCCAAAGGGGGAGAAGATGAGGCCTCATTAGTAGTTCAGTGAATACTACAAAGTTATTATTATCATTTTATCACCTGTGTTAGGTTGACTACGTCAGAATTACATTCACTTCTAAACGTTCCGTGAAATGATCCGTACTTATTTCGAATATTATAATTACAAGTTAGTAGACAATACTACGAGCACGTACAAGTATTTTTGAAAATTGAAGTTTTTTAAAATTGTCAATTATTGAACTGCAATTGCGGTCCTTAGCAGTTCGTTTTTGGTTACAAACGTGCATTAGGCGTATGTAGGAAATAACGCTGAATCCGAAAATGTGATTGAGATAGAAAGGTGCGGTTGGCGGCGTTCTTCTCCATTTTCGAGTCTAGTTTTACGAACACCCTGTCTATGAACTATCTATATTGTTCAATGAAATAAAGCTCTAACTCGTACAGCACTATCAACTTCTCTGTGAGGAAGGAGGGGAGGGGGGCTCTGTAAGTACTAACAAACGAACTTGAAACCTCAGCGTAATCTTGACTAAATTCTAATAGTGCTGCATATCTCACAGTAATAGAAAAAACTGTGTAGGGAATAATACATGGGTTCAAATCAAAATATTCTTACTGTTACTGGAGGTGTGGTAGGATCAGCGCTCAAACCAACATCTGCAGGGTGTTCCACAAGGAATAAGAAGTCTATGAAACCCATTCCAGCAATGATTATACCAGGGACTATAAACGAATAACCCCAATCATAACCCAATAGACGAGTAGCAACCAGTGTACCTAGAATGTTGCCAAATGATGTGTGGGAATTCCAAATACCCATTATTAGTCCTAAAAGAGAGAAAAAACATTATTAGAAACCAACACTGACATGAATGAATTATTACTAACCTCTGTTCAGATGCAAATAATATTAATACCAAATATAATATTAGGTTGATGAATTGAACTGACCTCTTCTACTTTTTCCATACCAATTACCCATAACTGCTACCACTCCAGGCCAACCGGAACTCTGGACAATGCCACCAAAGATCTGTAGGTATGATAGAAGACGCGTGCTTAAATTTGAATGAAACAATAAAAGTATGATGTAAACTAGGTACGTCTGATCACTAGGCTGATCCTATCGGGGAGCAATTGAAAGTCAGAAACGCACCACAACAAGCAAATAAAAGCTTGAATTGTGTTGAACCGTTTCTCAAAATATTAAAGCTAAACTGGTATACTTATCCGCGTATTGCATAGGGAAGAACTGAGAGGTTCAGTTGAAAGCCTTTCATATGTATAGAGCAAATTATAGCTAACAACCTCGTAATACTACCACCCTTGACATGTTCCCAAATTTCGATTTAGGTGGGGTTTTCGCAATCAAAATTTTCCTTTTTCTCTTCATTAAACTTGCGCAGACCCCTCTAACAATAGTTCAATATCTAGACTTCAAAGATACTATTCGTAGCAAGATTTAATAAGCGAAGATCCATTCAAATTGGATAATTCCCTATAGCCTCATATAGATAGACAAAATACCGCTGGACAGACCCCGAGTGATTGGGACTGGTATATTGATACATAAACTATTTCAGCAGTATCCCTCACCTGAACAATTAGGTAGTACCACATATGATGGATTTCAAGTTTGTGCGCTATACCAAACAGGTAACAATAGATTCCAGATGTTATCATTCCAACAGCCAAAAAGTATCTCAAGCTCATCCTTTCTGCAATGAATCCGCTGGAAATATGAAAACTCTATTAGAAATCCATTACTCATAAAGTATGTTTGCAAGTATCATTGTTGGAATCGCTTAGTTTCTTTATAGATGATTTGGGGATTGGATAGTTTTATAATGGGGAAAATTTGGTCAAGTTGCATTTGCTGCTGTTGGTGCATTTGGTTTTCCACCAATAACGAAAAGGACAGGAAAGCCTTAACAGTTGATATATGAAAAAAGGCTTCTGACAAAAGTTGTTGAACTTGGGAAACGTGAGATTTCAAACAGATAACAAGAAAAATAGGAGAGAGTACTTTTGTATTAATAAGAATTAAGCTCAGATTACCATGCAGTTAATAAGCTAGTTAACTTGGAGGCGAAGGGCGACTAACGGTGTGGTGGGTATAGTGAGGGGCACCGCTAACAAAAGTAACTCTTTGAAAATGCAGTAAAGTGGACGAGGGTACGTTCAACATGATTTGATGGTGAACGAGGTTATGTCCGATATTACTTTGGGTATGTCTGAGAATAACTTGTTGATGGAAGACCCCCCCTTGGCTTGGTATGTCGTGATGTACGTGAGTGATTGGGAATCTTGGGTACTTACAAAAGTAGCATTTGTAAGGAGTCCTTCTGTTGCTCGCCATCTGCGGTAGAGTAGGTAATCCAATATCATTGGAAACTGCGAGTTGCACTTGGGATTATGGTGGGGTTTAACCGCTGATCAATATGATTACCAAATAAGCAGTTTGGAAATCCGGGTTTTCCATATGACTGCGCCAATGATCGTAGTGAGTAAACTATTTGTGTTAAGTACTAAAATAGTAATTATCGGGCAGAGTAACGCCATGGGGAGCGATAGGAAGTGACTCACTTGCCCATGCAATAGATCGAGCTTTTATAGGTTTTTGTCCGCAGTGGCAGCAGATAAGTAACAGTTTAGCATTTCTGTTACATAATATATATATATTATATAACACGCACACATAAGCCCATAACCAAACCACTAAACAAAAATGGTTGAAATGCAAATGCCAATTTTTTGCATAGTCACTGGCGTTTTAAGCCAAACTCGTTTGCACATGCAGAGACAAAAGTTATAGTTAAATGGAGGGGAATTCATACTGAGAATTCTCACACATACTATCAGAATTCAAGATCGAAACTACAATTTGTTTGCATTGTTACTCTTAAGGCGGGTTCACATTGGAGCGGAAAGTCCGGATTGCGTATTGCTCTGTGATTGGTCGAGGCCATGGAAGTACACTCCCAACCCTCGACGCTGACCAATCACAGAGAGATACGCAATCCGGACTTTCTGCTACATGTGAACCCGCCTTTAACGTCAGATCATTTCAACGATTTTTAGCGAATTTTTGAAGGGGATGGATGCACAATTGCAATGGCGTCATAGTTTTTTGTATTGTTATAGGTGTTTTAAGGATTGTATACAGACACACGTACATACTCATTTATCAGGATGGGTCGAAATTTTAGTTTTCTGTCATTGAATTTACGTTCATGATAGCAAAAGTACACAAGGCTTCAGCAACTTCGAGGGGCCGAGCCTAAAAAAAAACGATTTTCATTACTTAAAAAATGGGATTCAATTCCATAGAATCAACATAAATAGAGGAAGACTATACATTCATACAGTAAGAAAAAAGAGAGATTTTCAGTATTTAAAGGTAATATATGAGCAAACATTATTCAAATTTAGATATTTATGGTTCTAAAAATGTGAACAACGAACTGGGCTGAGGGCAGTTCAAGGGCTATACTTCAAAAATTCGCTCGTAAAACCATCCTAAATTACCAGAACATCTGCCAGGATAACAGTGCAATTGCAAAAGGAGACTTTTTTCTAATTAATCCTCAATTGTTGTCAGCCTGTCAGACAGGAAAAACTTATAGAACAAAATTAACATTTGACAATAAATCGGAAAATCAACTCAATTTATAATGGCAGGAAGATGGGGCACTGTAGATACAGGGTAAATGTCAATTTATTATTCATGACCTTGCATCAAACTTACCTGAGAAACATAGAAGCTGCATAAGCAAACAAAAAGGCAGAATCAAGAGTTCCAAGCAATGCACCAGCATCTGGGCCATCTACAACATTTATTGAATTGAATGAGGAATGGTTTACAAGACGACCACTTCCTCAAATCATGTAACAAAATAATGAGACCAAAGTTTGAGGGGACTGTTTAAATAATGCAGTATTTCATCAGAAGCAGACAAAAAATAAATAAATAAAAATAAACGTATGAGCTCCACTCCAGTTGATTGATTCTTCACTTGAAATGAAGAAGAAGAATGTGAACTAGTGATTATAATTGATTGGTCAATGTAGACATCGTTGAACAAAATCCTAGGTCCACCCTATACTTCCACCAAAATTGCTGGCAGTCAAAGTTGTCCTATCTGTTGGAAATTTGGACATTTTCCATGGATTTTACATGTCTGGAATGCTTGAAAATGTGTATTTAAAAAATGCTCAACATTTGAAAAGTATTTAGGGTACAAAATTTCCCCTTAGTAGCAGATGTTCAATCTTTTTCTGACAGAAATATGGGAATGAAATCACCAAATTAGAAGCCATAGAGAACTTAATGAATATCGTCTGCACATATCCGCACAAAATCCTATTGAAGTTTCCAAAAGATAGGACGACCTATCTTTGAATTGAAAATAATTTGTAACTCACAATGAAGTTATACTTTGAAAAAATATTTAGTGTTCTCTTTGAAAATTAGAAATAACTTGAATGGCAATTAGCACCTAGAGTTTCATTTAGGAAGATCCCACAGTAGGCGGTCATTCATTTCTTTCAAACTTGGCTAAAAAATTAACCACTGTCAAACACCTCACATTTCTCACAAGTGCCAACCAAAATGTATACAAATTTTGTCATAGAGGAATCAACCTGATGATAATTTTAGTTTACCATTATACCATTAGAAGTTAGACTTGTGTTTCAGTTCATCAATGAATTGTATGGATGGCCCCATTTGGGTACAACTAGAAACTTATGCTATGTCACCGTATTACTAGTTACAGAACGATTTTGATGAAGATAACGTGAGGCTCATCAAGGAGTCAATCTTCACCTTTGCTCCAAACTCAGCTCGTTCTGACTATTTCGGACTATTTTTATCGTCATCAATTAAATGCAATGATTAAAATGTTGCAGTTGGCCTAAAAGGTTTCAAATGGGACCCCAAGGCTTTGGCCTCTCCTGAAACTTGTCTGGAAACCTGTTGTTCCAAAGAGTGTTGGGCTAAACTTTCACTCTTTAATAGTTCCTTGGCTTTGTAATATACATCATGTTTTGCGCTTTAGGATAAGAAATGGTGGCGATAGAAATGTTAATCAAACTGACACATGAATAAAAACTTACAGAAAGGAGCCCAATCGCACCAAGTTGTGTCATTTGCATCAAAACCAGGTGGTGGAGTCAATTTTTCGCAGGACTGATTGAAGTAACTTTTTACAACACTGATAGGCTTCCTTGATGCATGGTAACAAGTGTATGAAAGGAATGTGAGAACCAGAACACTCACTCTATACCTGGAAATGAAGATTACCAAAAATAATAAACATACAAAGATAGATATAGGTTAGTATAAAGGTATATGCCACAATATGATGAGCAGAGAGCCCTCTACTACAAAACCGCTCCAAGAATGGATTCATATAAGTGAGAACATGCTTTCTGAGCAAACTTCCTTTGTACTTAATATAATATTTGTATATTACACAAAATCCAAAGATTGGAATCATAGCTATTCTATCATGGATAATAGGAAATCTCCCTCTAACGCAATATAATCAAGAGCTATAACAGACCATTTTAGCTCAGAATGAAACGTGAAGTCACCAGTGAGAGGATGAAATCATAGAGCGCATTCTCAAGACGCTTATGGTAACTACTGATATAAGGGTACCCAAAGCTGAATAATATACACTGAGTAGCTCTGGTCTTGAGATGACTCCATCATCAAAGTATCTCCAAAGTGAGATGAGGTTCCATGGGATCTTTTCGTCCAACTCATATGGGAAACCTGCACTCAATTCCCATCAGACTTTGTCTGGAATCCATTCCAGCATAAAATCCATCCATATAAAGACACGAGATATCTATGACTGAAGCTGTAATTTCTCAGCTGTATAGGGTACATCAATCGTCATATTAAAATATGAAAAATAGTTCCACAAATGGGGTCCTCAAATGGTTGAAACGCAGAATAAAACATAAATGAGAAGAATCCCAGCTACTATTTAATGAAGTAATCAATATGCAGCAGACTAATTACGCTAACAACCGCCTTTCTTCCGCTTAAAGTTATACAATAGCTTCATTTGCTTTCCAAGTGCAATATAGTAGTGAACATTAGTGGCTTAAAACTAGTACCACAGCACTACACCACTCGTGACTTGTGGTGTAGTGCTACAACCGCTTCCGTGGGAAACAGTGAGACACCAAGACTCCTCTCAACAATACCGATGATTGGTGGATTTACCAAGAGAGATACCATCTTGGTAGTTGTGGTTGAGATTAGGAGAGGGAATACGTTCTGTACTGCTATTGGCCGAACGCAAAATAGATTATTGCAACGCATTGTTGTGGATAATCAAAATCTCAGATATTTTCCGCTGACGGATCCAAAACCTTATTTGTGCAGAGGTGACTGCGCACACCTCTCCTGTTTGGTTTTTCAGCCATATTGGAGTTCTACATTTCAAGTTCAAGCAATCATTATTCTTGTAGATTGAAAGCCTTTCTTTCTGACGGGTGAAAAATTAAATCATTGATAACCACAAGAAATTCGAAAATGGTTCAAGCAAGCAAAACAGATAAAGAGTGGGAAACAATTCGGGGAAACATTGTTAAAGAAGGAGAAGGCTATGATTCCGTTTACATTTGAACGCTTCTGCGGAAAGTCTATATATACATTTTTTATACGTTGTTTTTTAGACGATGTTTGCCGTAAAAAACATCGATGTTTTTTCAACCGATACCCACCCTTAATAAGAATCCTAGCTTTTGGTTGGAGAAATGGCGTTCAATCCAAGAGCCATGTACATTCTACCTATAGGTACTCAATTACAAAGTTAACAATAATTTGAGGGATTGTTTGGGGATGGTAGAGGGAATGTTTGCTGAGTTTCGAACACGAGGGCCCTGAGCTCTTCTAGGGGGGGGGGGGGTTCTGTTTATATCTTCCAATCCGTGTGGTTTACCAAATATCCGGAAAAACCAAGTGAAAGAGGATTATATTTCCTTCAACATTCATTGGTCAAAAGTATTTTAGGCCAAATAATAACCAAGATACAAGCGGGCTCAGGTTTTGGGATAGAACATATGAGCAAAAAACCAATAACTGTCCGAAAAAATTTCGATTCCGACAACTCAGCAAACATGCCCTCTACCATTCCCACACATTTCACGAATTTTCGATAACTTTGGAATTGAGTCCAGCACACATCACTCCGGGACTAGTTGCCATCCAAGTAGAACTGAGGGTGTTGGAAGGTGGGGCGTCCAAAGTGGAACCTGTGAAATATCATTTCCCTTCATAGTTAGTAAGATCAGCGAGTGTCCCATTCAAGGGGAAGAAGTAGTTCTAATGTGCTGAAGAAAGGATATCAATTCTCCCAACGCTTCTCCATACCTATTAGCACGGCCATCTCTCAACTGTACCTTTGTATGAACTGGACTAGTATTAATTTGTAGGTATATGTATTCCCTACATGAATATGTCAATTTGTGAAAATCTACATCGCATTTGCCACTTTTTTTAAATGAACAATGATGCAAAGACTAGGGAATACAGCGACTCTAATACAGATTAGATAGCGATAAGGGAAATACAGAAAATTAATATGCTGATTCTTCAGTTTCTAGATACATCACCGAGGAGCCTCGATTAACTGCAAATTCGAAATAAATCCCCATATATCATACAACCTGCCATGATTCTGATAAAATATAAAACTTTGAGAAATAATTACAGATCGAGTTATGTTTGTATGTTGAAGAGAGTGAGATTTGGCACAACTTAAAATAATACTATCATGCACTAACATAAAAAACGTCTTATTAGATGAACATAGCGAAGTTTGAGAAGCTTACCAAACATGTGAGGTGATTCTCACAGATGGGAAACAGGCAGCTTTGGAAGACCTCAAAAATTTAATGCCCAAGGGTATTTCTCGAGTCATAATAAGATTATTACTAGCTTCTGAGATAGTAAGATTTTCGCCACCCGTCAGCTGCCCAAGAGTCAAGATTACGTTACGAGAAGACGGACGGATGAACAACGAAATTTTGGAGCGTTTTTAAATTCAATGGAATGTTTCGTCTCCGATGATTCAGACAGCTTCTTCACGTGAACACTGAAACGAGTAGAGACTAGCGTTATCACTCGGATAATATTTATGATTGGAGAGACAGCGTCTTATGAGATTAAGGGGGTCGGTTTATCCGCGCGAATCGATCAACTACTTACTAATGAACGTCAGCAACAAGTCACGAACTGGTCTCAGTGACAGTTGACTAGCTCACTATTTATTGTTGTTATGACTCAACCGACACCGTATCCACAATACTAGAGATTGGAATAGGGATCGGTTGGTTGATTGGTTTTATTTCATTTCCTTGTTCTTGTTGATACGTGACGGGCACCAGTTTAGTTCAGCATTGAGCCATGGAAGAAGTATTGAGCCATTCTTCCATGGCATTGAGCTTTGATTGACTTGGGTTGAAGATAGAGAGATAGTGAGAGTGTAGATTGAGTGGGGAGGGGTATTTAAAAAGGAGAAGTATTTTAACATTTTCAGTTAAGCTCGACTTTGTACGAAATTTGATTTACGGGTTCCTACCAACCCTTACCAACCATTACTTGATAATAATTAGGATCATTGTGGGCAGGCGCGGATTGTGGGGGAGGGGGGGGGCAAAGGGCTTATTGCTAAAATCTAAGTATTCAGTGGTAGAATGTTTAAAATTTCAGTAAAGTAGTAGGTAAACTCTGTAGACCAGGTAAACCCCAAAATAGAGCTCTGCAAAACAGGCAATTTTCCCCCAAAAGTCCAAATTTTATGTTACGGTAATGTTTCTAGTCTTGTGCTGGCCAAACTACTGGTCCTACAAAATGTCACGAGAAAACAATTTGAAGACATTTTAATACAGAATAATAAATCAGAATGGTGCTTCAAGACCGAATGGTTTTCCCAAGAGCGGGAAACCGGTATTCTGGACCCAACTGACATGAAATGTGCACGGCGTCATATCATAGTCTTATTTTTTAATTTATAAAAAGCGTTAAATTCTATGGTTCTGTCGGACTCTTTTGGATATAGCTCCAAAACTATTCGTTCGATTCAAAATTTCTTAATTTCGTCTCAAACCTAGTTAATTTGACTTGGAGACCCCATATATGAAATGCTAATCAAGTCCCTTAAAATACCCATGCCATCACGCTAAAACACTAAAACACCCGTACTCATAATATGAGGTCTGATAGCAAATTCAATCAGCTTTAAGCTGGAAAAAAGAAATTTTGAATCGGACAGATATTTTTGGAGTATAGCGAACAGTTTACCAAAAACATGTGGATTTCCCAACAGTACGGGTTATTTTTAACGTGCTGGCATGGGTATTTATAATATTATGGGGTCTGAATGTAAAATCAACTAGCTTTTAGAAGAAAAAAATAAGTTTTGGATCGGACGAATAATTTTGGAGCTGTAGCCAAAAGAGACTGACAGTGAGTTTGTTAGTTTTTGAGAAAACCATTTGGTCTAGAAGCATCATTCTTGTCTTAAATTGAAGCGTAAAAAATTTTCTTCACATTGTTCTCTTATGACCTTTTTTGTTGGAACACTAGTTTGGCCGGTCGAGACTAGACAAATGACGGTAACATAAAATTTGAACTTTTGGGGAAAAATTGCCTGTTTGGCAGACTTATTTAATTTGAATTTATATTTTGTACAATGTAATTGACATTAGTCTTGGCCTCTTATTTTTGTAAAAGTGTACCTATCTCTGGATTTTTCTTTTCAAATACCTACACTTTGTTTTTCAATTTTTTGTTGTTGTTTAAACCACCACTTTGTTACCAAATAATTATACTATCGCTCCCATTACCATGAAAAAATAAACTGTGTACTTAACATATTTTCGATGAAGAGTCCCGGTTTTCAAGTAATGGTCTATAATGAGTGGCAGTGAGAGAAATGTGTGTTTGTTATGTTGTATTTGATTATTTGGAATGTTGGTTCGCTAAGTGTATATTTCCAAGTGAGAGACGTACGTTATTGGTCAACCGACCCTCCATTCGTCAGTTAGTTTGAAAAATTCGCTCACTAGGTCATACTGCATGACTGGAACTTTTTAACATGATTTCATGGTAATTTCCGGTTATCTACACTTTTTTGAAAACCGGTCCAAACCCCAACAACCGCGTCTTAGAAAAAGTATTCCAAAAGAGCTGACACGTTTGTGGCGAGTGCAAGCCAGTCAATAAATGGTCCAATATGAATTTCATTGAAACCCGAAGGCTACTGTCGTCCGATGTGCAACGCCGACTTGAAACTCTTTCAACTCGCTTCGTCACGTTTCTATTCAACCGGTTTCTATGAAAGTTCGCTGTTTGTCAAGGTTCTCCATGAATGCAGTTACTACCGAAGCAATTTTAGCGCTTCCGCCAGCGCATAAATGGAATCCTGTTTCGTAGCATTAATGAATAATATTATTCATCATTAAACTTCCAAGTGGTACCTAGTCTTACTTATGTGTGTATGTACGTCGAATGATATGAGACACCTATTCTGACTTTTTACTTGGCAGACTTACAATCTTTTCCATCGCCATTCTGTTTCATTGAATGAAATAGTTTACGGAGACATTTTTATTATCGGCCAAGGCGGTCGGCCTTTGTCTACATAATTATTCTGTAAGTAACGCATAGTTACACAAAGCAATTAGAGTAATGGGGCTAAAAGTGTTTGGGCTCATCCAAGTATTTCATCAGACTGCATTTCTCTGAGTGGGCGGTAGTTGGAGCTCAGTGATAGTCACTTCAATTTGCAAACTACATTTCGTTCCTACCTTAATAATTAAGGGATCATTAAGAAGTTATTGTACATAAATCATCGATCTCTATCATGAATTGCACTCATGAATGCACTAATCGCACTGAGGCTGCAACGCAAGAAAGGGAGGCTATATTGCGGTTTTGTAGACTATAAAAATGCGTTTGGCTCCCTTCCTCATGGAATGCTGTGGGGAAAATTAGCAGAATTGGGGGTTAGAGGGCGGCTCCTAAATGTCCTGAGAGATTTGTACAGCAAAGCGAAAGTTGCTATAAAAGTAAAAAATGAGCTCACCAATTTTCATTAGATTTTAGAAGGAGTCTTGCAAGGCGATTCCGTTAGCCCGCTGTTGTTCTGTCCATCCATGTGGCAAGAAATATACGGGTAAGAGAATTAGGGGGTTTAAACGTGGATGGACGAAATGACATTCTGTTGCTCATGTTCGCAGATGATATTGTGGTTATTGGCGACAGTAAATGGGATATTGAGAAAAAAATGCAGGCTTTAGATGAATATTCAAGGTCATTGGGTCTATTTATAAATCCGGATAAGACAAAAGTGCTGTGTTTCCAAAAAGGTAAAAGGAGAAAGCAGGACAATTTTGTAAAAATATCGAGTGACCAAATTTAATTTGTTTAGGAATATACCTACCTGGGAGTGAATTTCTCTTTGTCAGGAGTATATTGCAAAGCCAAAGTTCAATTCAAAGCTAAAATCTTACGGGCCTGGGGTAGTGTTCGGGAGATTCTGGTAAAAGGCAAGTGCGTAAGCTGAGAAGCAACTTGCCGACTCATCGATTCCATGGTTTGCTCAGTGTTGCTATGTAGCTCAGAGATTTAGGGTCTGCGTTACCTTGAAGATTTGGAGGTAGTGCAGTCAAAAATTACCTATTAAAAGTATTTTAACATTACCGTTTACATGCTCCGAGCGGAGACAGGTAGAGCGAAATTGGGAATTTTGGTTTTGGCTAAGGCCTTGGGTTGGTGGGAAGCTGTCCTACGTATGCCAGTTAGTAGATACCCTCGTATATGTTACGACCAGCTCATATCAACAATCAATAGAGGGATGGATGTTGAAAAATATAATTGGGCCTCTCAGCTTAGAACTATCCTGTGGGAACTGGGCTACAAAGATCTTTGGAAGGCGCAAAATGCTGAAGAAGTGAAAAAATGTAAACGGTTTGTACTGAATAGACTCGCGACAAAATGTGCATATGAGGACTATGAACGAATAATATGCTAAATATAGCTGAATATATGCTGAATATAATTGCTCAACGTATAGCACTACCTACATACTATATACTATATATTATGTGGGACATCCCTATTGATGTTAAACGAGTAGTGGCCCAGTTGCGGTTGAAAAACGAAAAGCAACTTCGTATTTTTTTATAAAGGCTCCGTCTATTCCGTCGATCATAGTAAAGTATGTTTTATGCATAACACCCAGAAATCTGAAACCATTGAACATAATATATATTATATATTGTAGTTGCCCACAGCTGAAGAATGCGAGAACGAAAAATTTTAGCATGGAGACGCCCAGCATTGATTTTGTAAACAAATTATTGCTCGGTGCAGTAGAGAAAGAAAATTTGTACATGCTATTTAATTTCACAATGACCTATCTAAAGTTTCAAACCTTTGTAGAAGAACAAATAAATGACGCCGGTGTATAAGCTGATTAGATCCCGTAGGTCCACCACAGCCCGACTAAATCATTGTATTTTGAATGTGTCATAATGAAAACATGTTTACATACCCACGTACTATGAAGTGTGTTCTTTTATATTTATTTTATTAGAATTTTGTAATGATGTAGATACTGGGTCAGCGATCCTTTTTTGTTGTATAGGCCTTGTTGCCTCTAGACAGCAAATAAAAACTTTCTTTCTTCTTATCATGAATTGCATACGAACAAATATCTGAATTTACTCTGACCAGCTGTACCCTATTTTGAAAATTGGGCTGAAGTTAGATTCACATGTGGATGGTGCTTTTTTTTGGTTCCAACTTCGAGCCCTTAACATGAACGAACGGCTGGTCCGAGTGGTCTTGAAGAATCCTAAACATCGAAATCGATTGAGATTTATCTAATAAACGGTACCGTTCTACAAATTGGTATCAAGCTAGGGCGTTTTGAAAACGTTCACAATTATTTTTTACTTCTGTTGAAACGGGTTTTCGCTTCTTTACAAACCCCCGCGACCCAGTCGGAGACCACATGCCAAATTTCGTAGCTCTTGATTAATTTTAAAATGGCAAATTACTTGTCAGATGGAGAGCGAGTGGGTTTTATTATTGGAAACAATAAATTAACATTGGTCTGATACTTTAATTGGTTGGCAATATTATTCATTTATGTGATGTGCCTCACGGCCCAAATGGGATAACCAATTATTCTAACGTATGAATGAAAATCCTCTCCTTACCTTTGGTGCGTAATCATCTAACCAGTCCATCCTATAAAATCTCTTGAAGAACATATAACACCAAATACAATTAGTTCCCGGAATTCAAATCGATATCGTACCTCAGGTGGTTCTTCACTGACTGGAAATCCAGCAGTCACTCCCTTATGCGAATCAGGTTCGTGTGATGACGTCTGTCAGACCGTCTGCCAAGTAGGTAAGTAGGTATTGTTTCCTGTCTAATTTGCAATGAACTATGCTTTTGTCACTCGTCCATGCATAGATTTTACGGACGTTGTGTAGGTCAACAAAATTATGGTGAGTAAAACTATCATAAATCAAAGTCACTCAACTACCCCTCAAAACATTGAGGCAAATCTTGCAAATCGATTTTGTTTGGTTTATCATCTTCAGTAGGTAATAAACCATTGGAATCACCCAAGAAAAGAAAATTAACCCCCCCCCCCCCTCAAAATTTAAGGGTATCAAGATACGTATAGACAGAAAATCGAATATAAAAAAAGAAACAGTCACGCAGCATGACTATAAGAGCGAATTTTCGAAGAAATAATTGGTTTTATGACAAATTTCTCCATTATAGAACATGTTGTCCATGAAGAACATCTCAAGTAACAACGAAGTTTCTTCATCTTCAAAGTGCTCCAGTTTGAGAGCGGAATAAGATATAGCAATTCTGACTTCCCCATCTTATACAGCGTGTAAAAACCTTTAAAACGAGGTGTCACTTGACAGACCGTTTCATTTTTGTCGATTCCGATGGTTCATTATAAAGATAATAAAACAAAATCAGTCCGTCCGCCGTCCGCGCCACTTTGCCCAGTTAGCGTTATGCTAAAATTACGAAATTTGGTTTACAGGTTCGGACCATACCCCCGACGAGTCTTGAAACTTTTCGTAGCCCTAGTCCATGGGGAAGGGGTTCGAAATTTTAGTTCTAATGGAACACTTTTTTTTCTTTTTTCTTTTTTCTTCTTCAACATAAGGGTAAATTATGCAACTGCTTTTTTATGAGGGGTGTGACCCATAAATTCCAAAAATGAAACGGTGTGAAAAGCGACACCTCATTTTAAAGGTTTTATACGCTGAATAAGATGGTGAAGTCAGAATTGCCATATCTTATTCCGCTCTCAAACTGGAGCACTTTGAAGAAACGTGGTTGATAGGTACTTGAGATGTTCTTCATGGACATCATGTTCTTTAATGGAGAAATTTGACATAAAACCAAAATTCTTTCTTCTTTTGGTGTTGTTAATAATAACTCGCATAGTAAGTAAAGTTATTTATCTACAAATAATTGAATAAATAGGTACATCTACTAATAAATAAATGAATCTGGTTATACCGAAAGCCCATGTCAACACTTTTACTGGCCGCTCTATACACACCGAGTGTTTCATTTTGTGACGGTCACAGGCTAGGAATCGATTCTAAAGCTAATTTCTGGTCGAAAATGACCTGTAGCAATTTTTTTTACTCAGTTAAAAAATTGAGTTTTTTTTCAATTGCAAGATTTTCTTCGTGTTTTCGACTTTATCACACTGAAATGGCCATAACTCCATTACTTTACATGACAATTCAAATCTGATTACACCGTTAGAAAGAACTAAAAATTTCCTATCCCTCAAATTTAAAACCAATTTATCGTGGTGTGGAAGCGAACAACGAAAACCAACTAATTATCATGAAGAGATTTGTTCCGAACAGCGCGACGGACCGACTCCTCCGTGCACTAACTTGCATCGCTCATTGATAGAAGCGGGTCCCAGTTCAAAGACAGACATTTCGAACACTTACAATAGGAATTTTGATAATAATAAAGATTTTACTAGAAGAATAACGTGAAATACCGGACTTTCCTTTGAAAAACCACGTTTTTCTTGTCAAACGAGATTTTCTCCTTCAACATTGCATTGCAACATTATTTTGCTTATACCTTTGGAAAGCTGATATTTGGGCGCAACATTTAGGACTACAGGCTAAAATTCTCGTGCCGGATTATAGGGGTCTATGAGCGTTTGAAAAAAGTGGGAAATTTCCACGATTAGACCAATTTTCCTTTTCAAGTTCATTTTTCACCCGTTTTGACGATTAAAAACAAAATTGGGTTTTATTAGAGGGAAAAGGAATTTTGTATTATTTCCAACGGTGTAATTAGATTTGAATTTTCATGTGAATTAATGGAGTTATGGTCATTTCAGTGTGATAAAGTTTAAATCACGAAGAAAATCTTAAAATTGAAAAACTCCATTTTAACTGGTGGTGACTCTTCATGATAATTAGTTGGTTTTCGTTGTTCGCTTCCACACCACGATAAATTGGTTTTAAATTTGAGGGATAGGAAATTTTTAGTTCTTTCTAACGGTGTAATCAGATTTGAATTTTCATGTAAATTAATGGAGTTATGGCCATTTCAGTGTAATAAAGTCGAAAACACGAAGAAAATCTTACAATTGAAAAAAAAAAACTCAATTTTTTAACTGAGTAAAAAACATTTGCTACATGCCATTATCGGCCATAAATTAGCTCTAGAATCGATTCCTAGCCTGTGACCGTCACGAAATGAAACAACACGTATATGATCTATGAATCACTCAAGATAAGTACTACATCTTTTACTGCGAATAGTGATTTCATAACTCCCGAGACTCAAGGCCCATTGAATGTTGTAGTCACACGTTTGAACCATTTCTGTTCCAAATTAACGATATAACTCTTCTTAGTTTTGCAGATTCAAATTCTTTCTAGTAGTTACGTTCAATTAACTGGTGGTGACCCTTCCAAATATTTGTATACCACCCCGTCGAAGGGGGAGTCAAAAATCACTTTTCTAACAAAGACCAACTCGTTGTATTGGTCGCTCCAAGGCCATTCTGGCGTCTAGGCATTAAGAACCTATTTGTTTGTGAATGCGAAAAGTTAGACAGGAGTTTACCAAAGAACCGTGAAGGCACGAAGATGACTCCGATGAGCGAATATTAGTGGAATGGTTAGTATAGTTGGCGATGTTGGTGGGGAAGACAGGCGCCTCCAGTCATCCAGCACCCAGGATACCGCTGTCACCCAGCACCACGCTTCTCTTATCAAGGTAACTCCCCAATAATTGATTTGCATGCATTGATCTTGATCTTACACGTACTTACAACATCTTTTGTACGTCTCTCCAGTTCCGTATTCACTTATGTAGATACCTGTACTTGGCGATGACGGAATCCTACGCAACTTACATTCTTTGTTCCAAGTCCTGTTGCGGCACTCACTGACCGGTTTTAACAGTTTAACCTCTTATCGGTCAGTCGCCGATAATTATACAAACAACTACCTGTTATCCACTTACTATATGACGCGTCTTCCTCAGCGAACCTCTACCGGTTTTATGTCCCATTTTTTTGCAGTTGCCTCCCAGATATCTTTTACAACACAAAGAATTTCGATTCAAACAATTACTGTAATATATTTACCATTGAATTTACACTGCAGAATGCAGAGGAGGATTGGAAATTCTTCAGTGGTATTTAAATTTGAAACATGATTTTATCCCTATAGGAACTGTACCGTCATTCTCCACAAGGTCTTTGCATTGTTGGTATTTTCTAATACCACTCTTATTCTGAGTCGTCAAATTAACGTCTTCCACAAGTACCTTGTTCTTACAAATATAAACAAATGTTAATACGAATATTAAAAAAAAAAACTCATTTTGATGAACGTTGGTTGAGTCAAATTCCCGTGCACTGAAATAACTTTGAACGGAAACCCATTCGCGCATGTGCAGACGAAATTTACAGTTTGGTTTCGATGAAATCCATGGGACCATTTGTGGACCGACCCACAGCCGCAAAATAACCCTCCAACTAATTATTGTCCCGCAAAAATCTCCTACGGTTTTTATAACTATCCATTCATACCCTCCTGTCTAGATTACTGAATGATAGATTAATTATTATTATGAATAATCAATATTTAGTAATAATTATCATCAAGTAGGTAATGTAAATTATTGATATTTATTGTTGGTTATTAATAATTTTTATGCTTCATTATTAATAATTATTATTAAACTTTATTTATTTGGAATTTGAGCTGTTTGAATCAGCTGAGCCAGTTTGAAAATTGACCCGACAGGCTACCTCACGATTCACTCTCATGTTGACAATTTTTGATCTGCTCCAACTTTGAGCCCTCATTGTGAACGAACGGCTGGTCGTACAAAGCTGTGGATGGTCTTAAAAAATTCTAAAAAATAAACTCTATGTAAATGTAAACTAAAAACTATACCGTTCTACATGAATTTTTCGATTTTTGAAAGTTTCAAAATTTCAAAATTCGTTTTGAACCCCTTTTTCTTGACCTAGGATTATGAAAAGCTTCGAGGATCATTGTGGGGTTGCTCCGAGCCCGTAAACCAAATTTCGTAATTTTAGCACAACGCTAACTGGACAAAGTGCCGCGGACGGACGGACGGATTTTTTTTTTTAATTCGATTTTCTGAATCTACGTATCTTGAAACGTAAACCAACAAATTTTAAGGGGGGGTTAAAATTTTTTTTTCTTTGGGCGATTCCATTGGTTCATTATCGAAGATAATAAACCAAAATGAAGTACGAGGTACGCAGTGTGGGTGTGGGAGGGGGCGCAGAGACATAAAAGGTCACGTCGTATGACGCACTAGTTGGCCTCCTGCCAGCCGTATTATGTCATACGCTCGTGCGTCATAGGCTCTGACGTACTTGTTGGCCTCCTGCCAGCCGTCTTACATCATACGCTCGTGCGTCATAGGCTCTGACGTACTTGTTGGCCTCCTGCCAGCCGTCTTACGTCATACGCTTGTGCGTCATAGGCTCTGAGGCACTAGTTGGTCTCCTGCCAGCCGTCTTACGTCATACGCTCGTGCGTCATAGGCTCTGACGTACTTGTTGGCCACCTGCCAGCCGTCTTACGTCATACGCTCGTGCGTCATAGGTTCTGACGCACTAGTTAGCCTCTTGCCAGCCGTCTTACGTCATACGCTCGTGCGTCATAGGCTCTGACGTACTTGTTGGCCTCCTGCCAGCCGTCTTACAACATACGCTCGTGCGTCATAGGCTCTGACGTACTTGTTGGCCTCCTGCCAGCCGTCTTACGTCATACGCTCGTGCGTCATAGGCTCTGACGTACTTGTTGGCCTCCTGCCAGCCGTCTTACGTCATACGCTCGTGCGTCATAGGCTCTGACGTACTTGTTGGCCTCCTGCCAGCCGTCTTACGTCATACGCTCGTGCGTCATAGGCTCTGACGTACTTGTTGGCCTCCTGCCAGCCGTCTTACGTCATACGCTCGTGCGTCATAGGCTCTGACGTAATGGCCCGCCGGTCGCTTGTGTTCTGACGTGATCTGAGGGAAAGGGTGAATCAAGGGAACAAATTTTTCCCGTTTCAGTTTATGTGCCAAAGCAAAGACATGAAAATGTCAAAAAAATATGTAAATAGGTACCTAAGCCCAACTGTAATGTCAATTTTCTGACAATGAGTTTTCGACTATAGTTTTCATACCTTTTTACTTAAGTACTTATTGCAATTTGAGACTGATAATGAGCTGTTTGCAAATAAAAAGTCTGATAACTACTTTATTACATCTTATTAATCTATTTTCAAGTTCCGATTCACAGTTGAATGTATTTTATTTAGATGTCGTAAAATTCGAAAACGATGGAATGACGAAACCTGTCGACTACTGACTCAAGTGATACTGTCGACTTCTAACACATGTAGGTCGACTACTAGTGCAAAACCATGTCGACTACTGAAGAAAATGTTGGTCACTGGTATCGACTACTACCTAGAGCATTGGGATTTTTTACAAAACTTGTTTTTCCCTTTTCAAACCATGTTGAATAATATTTCCCGCTGCCAGGTCTTTTAGGGAAGGATCTTGGGTACACAATGAACAGGTTTGCAATGAGAAATAGTTGATAATAATAATTAATCTAACATTTAGGATCTAGACATTTAGACCTAGTGATCTAGACAGAAGGGTGATCTGTACAAAGAAGATAATGAACCGTTGTGTCAAGAATTTGCAAATTCTTGATTAATTATTTTTATGAATTATCACTAATTATTAATAAGTTTATAAGATTAATAAGATTAATTATTATTATGAATTATCACTAATTATTAATAAGTTT
This sequence comes from Stenodema calcarata, assembly GCA_963920205.1. Lineage (NCBI taxonomy): Eukaryota > Metazoa > Arthropoda > Insecta > Hemiptera > Miridae > Stenodema > Stenodema calcarata. Next base: position 11,036,185 of record OY986048.1, on the reverse strand, counting down.
ATCAAGTAGATACCTAGTAAAAACTATTATAATTTATTGTTAAATATTAATAATTTGTATTTAATTAATACGATATAATTCTAGGGTTTTTAATACTTTTTAATTTTTCTATAAAAGAAGTACCAACCTACCAACAAACATTCGAAATTACCTTCATTTCCATAGCACGAAACGTACCTCAGAACAACAAACTCGACATCACTAAAACCATATGATGTTCTAAACAGCTAGTTAGTATGAAAATCGAGTCGACCTGTATTTAATCGACCTGTATTTCAACCGTTTGATTCAAGATCGTGTCGACAGGCTCAACCTTTGAGCCGTCATTGTGAACGAACGGCTGGTCGTACAAAGCTGCGGATGGTCTTAAAAAATTCTACGGAACAAACTCCATCTAAATATGAAATAAAAAACATACCGTTCTATATGACTTTTTCGAGATATGAGATTTTCAAATTTTCAAAATTCGTTTAGAACCCCTTCCCCTTGACCTAGGGTTATGAAAAGTTTCGAGGACCATTGTGGGGTTGGTCGAAACCCATAAAAACAATTTCGTAATTTTAACTCAACGCTAACTGGCCAAAGTGGCGCGGACGGCGTACGGCGGACGGACGAATTTTTTTTTTATTCGATTTTCTGAATCTACGTATCTTGAAACGTAAACTAACAAATTTTGAGGGGGGGCTAAAAAAATTTTTCTTTGGGCGATTCCAATGGTTCATTATCGAAGATAATAAACCAAAAGTTCATTTCCACTAAAATGAATAATAAACTGTAGACCGGTTACGGCAGTTACACCGTCATTAGTACAACACATTCTGTAAAACATTCTTCAGTCACAGTTACGATTAGTTAGTTTTAATTTTAAATTAAAATGTTGGTGAGTTTAATTTTAAATGCTTCAACAATCTTACATGTACAAAACATTAAACGGCTTGAGCATTTTTGCTATATGCCGGGGTCGCGGTTCTGATGTATAAATATATAGGTATATCGCAACAAAATAAAATAAGTGACGCTATAACCCACATTTTTTCACTTTAAAACAACTATTTTCTACTTTTGACAACATTTTCAGATTCAGCATTATTTTCTACATGTACATACGCCTACTGCACATTTGTAATAAAAAACGAACTCCTAAGGACCGTAATTGCAGTTCAAACATTGACAATTTAAAAAAAAAAATTACATTTTTGAAAATACTTCTACGTTAACTGCATTTCCAAAAAACGTGCTGGAAGCTGGCGAAACTCATCCTTATCGATTTCACGGAGAAATTCAAGTTTGAATTCGGAAAAACAGTAGGCACCTTCACTTTGTATTACAAAAACACGAGTAGGTGGTACATACCAGAAAGTTAACAAACGGATTTTCAATTTTTTTTTTTCTTGTGTTTGTTGTTGTAGTGATTCAGATTGATAATTTTATTGATATCAGGGCAATATCTCATGGAATTTCTCTAAGGGGAAGAATCTTGGAAGTAACCGCTACGCTGCAACAAGATCTCTCGTACGATATTAACGATAAATCTATGCGAAAAAGAGCCAGGGCTCGTGTACGAAACCATGAGGGCCATTTCTGAAATACATGATAAGTATGTGCCTCGCGACAATAGCTATGGTCATCGCATTTGTCTTTTATTTTAACCTTGTGTTATTTTAACCGCCTTATTTTGTGTACTAAAACTCATTAAAACGACCTCACAATTACAGCGAGGATTTAATTTTCCCCTGATATCGTTGAAATTATCAATGTGAATCATATCACTACACCGTTTGTTAATTTTCTGGTAGTTATTGATATTTTTGTAGGTGCCTACTGTTTTTCCGCATTCAAACTTGAATTGCTCCATGCAATCGATAAGGAATCGCAAAGTTGACCATACATTAGAAAGCTGATTGAATTTCCAAGTTTTCATGAGATTTGACAGCTTCCCGCACGTTTTTTGGAAATGCAGTTAACGTACAAGTATTTTCAAAAATTTAATGTTTCAAAAATTGTCAATGTTTGAACTGCAATTGCAGTCCTTGGGAGTTTGTTTTTGATTACGAATGCAGTAGGCGTATGTAGAAAATAATGCTGAATCCGAAAATGTGGTCAAAATTGGAAAAAAGTTGTTTTAAAGTGAAGAAATGTGGGCTTTTATGGCAAAAAACGTGGTTTTCTGAAAAAAAAAAAAAAAAACCTTTAAAAATCATATCTTGGGAACCGATTGAGATAGAAAGGTGTGGTGGGGGGCGATCTACTCCATTTTCAGTCTAGTTTTACCCATTTTTTTTCTTTTACACCAAGTGGCGAACACCCTGTATAAAGTAATATAGATCTATTGCATTGGGTTTCGTACAGAATGTGTCTAAAAGCTGGGAACAAACGGACAAATAAACCCTATCAATTTATGGCTACTATACGTCAATAACTAACGGTGAAACTTCAATTTACCCTTTTTTGACTTTCGCGAGGTTGATAGCGAACTACAGCGATAAGTGATTTCAACGCGTTACATCGAGGGTCTGCATTGTATTGGGAGTCCCTGCGAGTATGACGGAGGGAGGTAGATTACAACTTATCTGCGATTACGTACATCCATCGTTCAGAAGGAGTTTATTCCTTGAAGAGGTCTGTTCTACAAAGAATACGGCAAATTATCTAGAAACTCAGTATCCCGATGTATAAAACAATTACATGATCATTTTCAACACATACATTTTATCAAACAGAAATACGAGTTATAAAACTTGAGTGCGCCCAGTCGTTCAAAAATGCATGATAAATGGTGATGAGGAATAGTGATGGCCTGTTCAGGATTGCATGCCAACACTGTGATATACGAGTAACACAAATAGAAGACTTTGAGTTGTCACCATTGTCTACTTATAAGATTGTTTAATCCGATGTTTATCACATGCCCGCCATTTTTTGAGCTCTCATATACGTTGGTATTATGAATTATTACCATGAGTGATAACAATCAAATTCAAATCTGCGCAAACTGAGCAATATTTCATTAATTTATTTTATTTATACGTATGGGATTAATCCCCATCTGATGAGAACAGCCTTTTTAACAACATTCATGATTCATCGCATGTGGATGATTCTAAAAAAATATAGGAGCCTACCTACTGGGCTTCAGATGCTCCCAATATCTGTCTTTCAATTATATTACTTATGACTGATGTCTCCTATATATTTGGAAAGTATTCATTTTATTTGACTAATAATAATGATAATAATTGTGGTCAGATAATTACAAGAGCCCCCATTAAATTTCAAAAAAACTATAGGCGAAGTCAGAGACTTTTGTCGTGACCCTCATGGTGCTCTAATTAAAGAAGGCCTCGTTACAAAGACTTGATTATGTCTCGTTTTCCGCCTGTCAATGGTGTTATACAACAACCATTTTTATTGTAACTGCAATAATATACAAATATTAGCATGCGCGAGGATCTTCGTGAGTAGCTGGCGATAAGATAGTTGATAATCATTGTGTCCATGACCATTTTCAAAATTCGAAAAAATCGGACGGATTTTTTGTTATTGTCAGATTTGGGGGAAATCTAGTCAATTACTAGTAGGATTACTTTAGCCTTAGTGCAGTTTAAAACACTGTGGATTTAAAAAAGTAATAGCAGCAAATGCATTTTTCCAACTGTTGTGCAATGTGACCTAATGAGAGAATTTTCAAAGTCTCGTTATTAAATTACGCTCAACCTGATAGGTCCTCATTTCCCTTGATTATTGACCCATGGACCCTCATAAAAACCTCTTTTTCTCACCGCTGCACAAATGTTTGTTGAATTTCGATTTTTCACGGTTAGAAATTGTGGAAGATGTGTGATGACGTAGTAAATTGAAGGTTAGATTGAATTCGCTCATTAATTCATGCTATGGCTGCACATACCACCTTCAGCAACCTTGATAATTCGTTTGCGCAACAATACGTCGTTGACTACTCACGATCCCACACACTATTTTTGATGTTTTACGATTTTGGCGACATTTTCCCCGCAAAAGTCTGTCTCGAATACACTTCAGTAATAGACAAAAAAAAAAAAAAAAAAAAAAAAACCCTGCAAATTCTCAAGTCTTTCCTCATCGGTTTATAATTTTCTGTACAAATCACCCTTCAATAGGAAATCGTCAAAATAGAGGTTGCAATTTCCGAAACAGCATATCTCGGAAACTTCAAAGAAAACGGTATAGTTTTTTGAACTTAAATTTGGATCCGGTGCGTTGTATGATTCAAACGGTTGAACTTCTCAGTTAATTCAAAACACATATGGCTTTGTGATATCGAGGGTGTGGTTCTGAGAAAATTTCTAGGTTTACAAGAATAAGGTGATTTTGAATATTTGTTAGTTGGTGTAGGTCTAGGTCTAGATGCGAATTATGGCCGCCGTAGCAAGCCGACAACAAACTACAAGTAAAACTTCACATACGAATATTAACAAACAAATGAATGGTCATATATTAAATCGAGTTGGGAAACAGAAGAGACAACCTCTGACCACAACTGACCCTCCGCCGTCCTAAGTCGGGATCGTATGTCGATAATAATTCGGGAAATGCCGATAATGCATGTTGTCACTCGTAACAAATGGTTTTGAGCTCCGAGACCATTGGGCGAATTTTTAAACGTATATATCGGTGTAACAATACAAGGACCAATACAACGACAAACTTATGCCTCTCATCGGAAATACATAAGTACGGTGATTGATTTCAATGGTAATTACTTACTAGCATGAAAAGTCCGATGATTCGCGAAACGACCAGTGAGCACGCAGGGATGGGTGTAGACAGCCGTTAATCAGTTTCTGCAAGTTTCGTTTATACAAACCTAATGACGTAAACCATCACTGTAACCCACTGGCTACGACAGCGGCCACGCCCGTTGTTGAAGTCAGTTGTTGGAGAAGTTTGAAGAAGTTGGAACTTCATAAGTTCTTATCGGTGTATAATTTGCGCCAGAGTTACGTGCGAGACTGAATTACCACTGACAAGGTGTCACACTATCACTGCTGCTTACTATTTAACAAGTTGTTACTTTCGAGCCAACAGTATTCTGGATTCTATTCTAAGAACGAGAGACTTCAAGAGGTTTTGTGACAGCACAACTACCTACAAGATGTACCAATAAACTTACATGTAAATCATATGTTGAACAATTTGTAAAGTGCTCCTAATTTTTCCACAACGGTGTATTATTTACTGTAGTTACGTATACAATATCCTTGCAAGCCTCACAACTTCACGAAATAATTGCAGTAATGAGCTAAAACGATGTGTGTTCATTTGAGAAGGTGACCAAAATGGTCTTCTCTGATTGTGGGGGGTGGGGACTAGTAAATTCCTGACCGATCTAATAATAATTTGTTCATATAAATTATGAACAAAGTAACTATAATTTCTTCATAAGTTATTTGCATTTAAGTAGGTATATAATTTGCAGTTTTTGCCGCAGTATTGGTTGAAGTGTACTATTTATTAAAAGTGGTTTTCGTCGTCCAACTACACTCGGAAGAAGGATTTTTCACATTCAAGTAGATTGTGCTTCATTCTAAGCCGCAGTCGGATCAATTACCTCGTTACCTACCATACCGACTCGTGTTACTAAGAGATGTCCTAACCACTTCACAAGCACCGTACCCGTTTCGAAATCTTCCATTGGCGCCATGGCGAGACGTTTTCATTACCATAAATTTATTCATTAGATGTGTAGTAATAAAAACGTCTTACCATGGCGCCAATGGGAGATTTCGAAACGGTACTTGTGAAGTGGTTAGAACATGTCTTTAGTGGGAAAGTGGATATCATAATGTTTTCCGGATGCTATAGCATGATATTTGCGAGGCGGGGTGATTTTTACTCGGAGTGTTTTTTTTTGTTGACGGGGGGGGGGGGGGGGGATATCATATTTTTTTGTCAAATTGGGGCCGAGATATGGAAACCTGGAAAACGCGTTTCGTGACGTCCGGTAAACATACACTCGGCACCGTTCGTTCTTCTCAACTTGTATGCTTGGAGATGCGGAACGCTAGACATACCATATACCTAATTGACTAGCACTAAGGTTGTGATGTGAAAAATGTTATGTTGATGTTGCAGTGTAACAACGCACTAATCTTGTTGCAGATGTCTCCACAAACAGTTTTCGTCACGGGTGGTGCGGGATACATTGGCAGTCACTGCATAGTTGAGCTTTTGGAAGCCGGTTACAACGTTGTAGCAGTCGACAATTTCACCAATTCCGTCAGCGAAGATGGTGAAGCTCCAAGTCTGAAACGAGTAGAAACCATCACTGGTAAACCAGTGACGTTCTACCAGTGCGACCTACTCAACAAAGCCAAACTTCGAGAGATATTCATGAAGGTAACTTTCACTGAACAGCGTGAATAATTTTTCATACCTTATTCAAAAAGATACCGACCCTCAGGCTACATAGGGTCATCTGTTTCTCCCAGTTATTCATCATACCGATTCTTTTTTGATTTTAACAACACTATCTTTATTATTAAAAAACCTAATTTTACGATTTCATTCCAGCAACACGTTGACTTCGTAATTCATTTTGCTGCTATCAAAGCAGTCGGAGAGTCCATGCAGTTTCCTGTCATGTATTACGAGAACAACATTATTGGGACAATTTACCTTCTAGAAGTGAGTGATCGAATGCAGATAGATACAGCCTCAAGTTTTCCAATTTATTGCCGTTGTAAAAGTTGATTTCTTCTTATAGATTGTGAATGGTTATTGTAAAGTCAAAGCGTTGTATACGAATTCCCGCCGTGGTATATGTAGTTACTTTGTTTATGAGTAATTTCCACAACCGTGAGTAAATAATAGAAGAGTAAGTTAAGAGACAAGTTCTCTACAGTGAATGGGAATTCTATTCCCATACTCTGTAGAGACGTTATCTCTTAAGTTGCTAATAATTAATTTAATTATTTTGGTTAGTTTTAATTTCGTTCCGTACCTTATTTGATGTTATATTATTTCAAACATCAAGTTTTTCGTCCATTTAATTCCTATATTGGATTTTTAAAGGCCCGTGACAGTTGATTACCTATCGGTAAAAACTAAAAAAACGTATGGTTTATTGCAGGTAATGAAGGAAGCTGGGTGCTACCAGCTGGTTTACTCAAGTTCTTGTACAGTGTATGGTAACCCTCAGTACTTGCCCATCAACGAAGAACATCCAACCGGCAACATTACCAACGTTTATGGGAGAACGAAGTATTTCATTGAAGAAATGTTAAAAGATGTATCGATGGCAGACAAGGTCAGTCTTACCAATGAATTCGTACATAATGATATTCATCAAAATAACTTGCCACTACATGATTTTTCAAGAACATAATATATTTTCAGGAATGGAACATAATTTCTCTAAGATATTTCAATCCGGTTGGGGCTCATCAGAGCGGGCTGATTGGCGAAGACCCAACCAAAGCGTTCACCAACCTCATGCCTTACATGGCACAGGTCGCGATTGGACATAAAGAACATCTGACTATATTTGGTGGGGACTACGATACTAAAGATGGCACAGGTGTGTTTGCGTTACTGTTTGTTTGCCAAAACAGTGTTGTCGTCATCCTTCAAGCTGTAGATTACGTTCATTCTAATGCTAGTACAGCGAATGCCCTCTAACTCTCTAGCACGACAGCTCTGTTGAAAGAGAAGGTTCCTCCAAGGGCACAAAACACGCAGATAGAAATCCCAGTTAGGAATCGTTGCAAGTTGGAGGATCCTTCGGCGAAGGAAGGATAAATAATTGATCCTTATTATTAATCGTTTAATAATAATTGATCCTTAGTAATTTTACTCGTGAGTAGGTATCGATAAAAAAATCCCAAAGGGCGATTTCCATTCAATATTAATGGTCATTATAAAACATTGAGGGCCTGAGAATAATGAGATTTAGAAACAGATTCACCGGGAACCGAATGTGTTCTCTTGGTTTTCTGGGGTTACATCGAGCCAAGGTTTAGTCGTCATAGTAGTTGAGTTTAATTTGTAGGTTGTGCTCCATTGGTGGGGGGGGTATACTCGTCATATGAACATAGGTGTGACTTATGAATCATATGAGAACCAACTGGGCAATAAAGTCCTTTCTTAGGAGCGAGGTCCTCCAAACCCTTGGATTTTGACATTTGAGGGGTCTGCATCTCATTTTGCTCAAAAATTGGAGTTAACTCGTTCTTGCTGCAGACCCTTCAATTGCTGAAAGAAATGTCGGATGTTTATTCATGAACTTTTCGCAAATTTGAAAAGCGGTCACGTTTAATTTGGTAGATAATGGAGTTTGTAATTAGCCAATTGGTAGTATTATTCATATTCCTGAATGTTTATGGTTTCAAATTTTATTTAGCATTAATTTGTTATTTAATTGTCTTAGATACTAAAGTGATATTATAAAGTGATTTGAAATGCCACCGCATGGCTGTATGTATACTTACTCGTAGTTACCAAGTCAATAAAAAAAGGGAGAAACAAACCTACATTTTGGAATGAACCAGTTTCTTACGTTAATGAATAAGTATAACTTACCTAGCTAATTTGTTATTTACGTTTTCCATGTTTTCAGGAGTGAGGGATTATATCCATGTAGTGGATCTTGCCACTGGACATTTAGCTGCTTTGAAAAAGCTTAGTAATGACAAAGTGAGCTATAAGGTACGTCTCAATAACACCCGCCAAGTGGGTGGGTAGTATAATTTTCTCACACATGATGAAATAGACGCATACATGAGTTTACATTGCTGTATGCGCAGACCCTACTGTTGTTTCGATTGCGATTGAATTCGTAGGGGACCTTAGAAGCAATACTGGGAGTGTTGGCCCTCGTGTCCCTTGTGTTCTAGTATTATCTCAAGAACAGTGCTTACCATGGGCGTAGCGATGGGGGAAGGGGATGGGGGGGGGGCAGTTGCCCCAGTAGACTGCTCCGATGATCAAACCTATATATCAGGGTTCGTGCCGATTTTCAATTTTCAATTTCCCTGACTTTTCCCTGATTTCCAGACCAAAAATTTCGATTTTTCCCTGACTTTTCACAACGTTTCAGGATCCTTTAAACAGTAACGTTTTGCATGAATCGAAAATTTTAGATGCGCAAATGAAGAAAAACAATATAAGGAACAAGTTTTTTTATTCATAAAAAAACGAAGTTTACTTAAAACAAAGTAAGAGATAGAATCACAAGATAAAACACATAAAAGTTTTGAGTACGTGGTTTACATAAACCATACCTTACAAAGGTAAAGGGGTTTTCGACGCGTATCATGGATTTTTCGCAATTCTGCACCCGATTTGAGATTTTTCCCTGACCAAAATCCAATATCCCTGACTTTTCCATGACTTCCAGGGCCCATTTATATTTCCCTGACTTTTCCATGACTTCCCTGACCGGCACGAACCCTGTATATATATATAAAATTATACTACGGATATGATATAATGAGTTTTTAAAAAACGTTTATTATAGAATTACTGACATAAGAACAACCGATGATGTGACAACCGACATCGTTGTCTTACCTCGGTTGTCCCTAAGAAAAACCTGAGTATTTGAAAAATCGTCTATTTCCACTGAAATATGAGTACACTGTTAGGCCGGTTTCGGCGATTAAACCATCCTCAGTAACAAAACAATACTCGGGTCCGGTCGGCATCCCAGGTGCTGAAGTGGCGATTCATACAGATGTGGTTCTTGGAAGTCCTAGTGATAAAGTCGGGTACTGCGTCGGTTGGATGCTCTCTCAGCATATAAATTGTATACATATAATAAATAAATTGCCCCAGTACACATATTAGTCTGGCTACGCCCTTATCAAAGGACACTTACACCACTCAATATATGGACGGCTTTAAAAAGAAAGGAGTAAACTGAAGTCAAAGTCATAAGGCTCTTGTAAGTCCAGAAGGCTCCAAATATTTTCTTTCCTCTTTCCTTCAGACTCAAAACGCGGGTTGTATCTTTTCTATGAATTAATAAGAACCTATTTCTAATATTTTGGATTAAAAAACGCACTGCAAAAACGGGTAATAACTCTTGAATGGTAATTTCAATAAGAATTATATAATACATACGGGTGATTCTACGAAAAGTGCCATTTTCGGGGCCCAAAATTTTGAACATAATAAACTCGGAAAATCCGAACTTTTTTGACGGCAATGAACTTGCATTACCATGGTGACTAATGTGTGTGAGTGGCTACGCAGCACGTTTCACCGTTTGGCTGTACCAGCCACTTGTGTTTTTCATATGCCCAGATGAATGATCGATGAGACCAGATGAATGACAAATGAGGCTGATGAAGGAGTTTAAAAATGAAAAACAGCAAATTAAAACCATGTTATATATTTAAGAAAAAATTATCAAAAAAGCGTAAGCCAAGGCACTTTCAGTCTCCATGTTGAAAAGGTCAGGTACCGCAGTTGACAATCAAAATAGAATAAAATCAGTCTTTACAGTGTAGAACAACTAGTCTGAAAAAATATCGTACAAACTGACGATTCACGTACCTTACTTTACCATGGGCTTGTAACCTCTATAGAGACTGTACCTACCTATTTAAGGATAGGTAGGTAAATCTAATATCACAACGGTGAATAAGATAAAAATTTTATCTTATTCTTAACTTGAGTATTTAATACTCAAGTTCAAAATATCACAATGAAAATATTAATTTGTCCGCTAACTGTTTACTAGGTTGCGGTATTGGTAATGCTCATTACATTGCTTCAAAGTAGAATGGAATAAAACAATGCATTCAAAGAATCCAGGAAAAAATGGAAATTTTCCTTTAAGATGTAGGTAAGTAGTCAAATAGAACATGGCAACAAAAAATGCATTTTTAAAACAATTAAAAGTGGTTTGGAAAACCCTCTCAAAGATGTTCAGTTTTGATTTTGGTTTATGATCTTCGATAATGAACCATTGGAATCGCCCAAAGAAAAATTTTTTTTAACCCCCCCTCAAAATTTGTTGGTTTACGTTTCAAGATACGTAGATTCAGAAAATCGAATAAAAAAAAATCCGTCCGTCCGCCGTACGCCGTCCGCCGTACGCCGTACGCCGTCCGCGCCACTTTGCCCAGTTAGCGTTGAGTTAAAATTACGAAATTTTTTTTATGGGTTTCGACCAACCCCACAATGGTCCTCGAAACTTTTCATAACCCTAGGTCAAGGGGAAGGGGTTCAAAACGAATTTTGAAATTTAGAAAATTCCATATCTCGAAAAATTCACATGTACCGGTATGTTTTTTATTTCATATTTCGATAGAGTTTGTTCCGTAGAATTTTTTAAGACCATCCGCAGCTTTGTACGACCAGCCGTTCGTTCACAATGAGGGCTCAAAGATTGTGCCTCACAACCCGATCGTGAATCAAACTGTTGAAATACAGGTCCATTTTCATACTAACAAGCTCTTTGGAACATCATATGGCTTAAGTGATGTCGAGTTTGTTGTTCTAAGGTGCGTTTCGTGCTACGGAAATGAAGGTAATTTCGAATGTTTGTTGGTAGGTACTTCTATAATAGAAAAATTATTACCGACGTAGTATTAAAAACCCCAGAATTATATCGTATTAATTAATCATAATTAATAATAAATACAAATTATTAATACCTAACAATAAATTATAATAATTTTCACTAGGTAGGTACTTGATAAAATTGTTAATAATTAGTGATAATTGATAATAATAATTAATCTAACATTTAGGATCTAGACATTTAGACCTAGTGATCTAGACAGAAGGGTGATCTGTACAAAGAAGATAATGAACCGTTGTGTCAAGAATTTGCAGAGTTTTTCCAAAGGGAATTGATAAAGTAAATAGGTAGGTACCTACAAGTATAAAATAGAACAAGTACAAAGACGAACCGTTCAGAAACGAAAACCGCGAGCAAAAAATTAAAAAAAGAGCAAGGACTACAACCCTCAGCTCAACATCTAGCGGATAGATTTTAAACCCCTTAAATCCTCTTTGAAGCTGAACCTATTCCTGCCTAAATCCTGCTAAAATCCTCCTAAAAGCTGTCGGAGGGCACTGTTAAAGTCAAAGTGAGGGGTAACTTTGGCTCTGTGGAGAGCTTCCAACATCAGAGCAAAATTTTCGTGGATTACGCACTTGCACGTTTCTCGGTCAGCAGCTCTCGGGATCAAGACCCAGAATGGGCGCAATTTGCAGAACAGAGCATAGCTGATGTTGTAGGAATGCGTATCACAAAACCGCTTGTGCAGAGCATAGCACTTTGTGGAGTTGTACTTCTGAGACATGTTGTGAGTCAATGTTTCAGCCAAAATCAACCTACGTCGGACAGCTTCGTCTCCTAAGGCTATTACCTTCTTCACCTTCGTGTTCGGGGATTCAATGTTACTACTGCAGGTACTGTTACTGGCACTGGAACCTCCACGCTTCAACCTCAACCAACGCTTTTTGAACTTCTCGACATTTCGGGTCAATTCCTTGACAGATTTCTTCAACTTCATATTTTCCCTCAAAACTTTAGCCCTGTCCCGCCTTTTTCTTTTCCTTCCCGATGAAGTTTGTGGTCGTGCAACATCGTTGATTGGCACTGGCCGCGAAGTGTCACTTTCGGCAGGAGAATTGTCCCGAGCAAATTGTTCTCCTCTCCTCACCTGTTCTTTCTTTGCTCGCGATGACCGGGTGTTGTCCCTCCACTGTTTCCTCTTGGCTCTTAACTCTCTCCCCGTCATCTGCGCAACCATCTTTATCTTCCCTGCAGCCTTCATCTGTCGGTCTGCAACAGTTTCTTGTCTCTGCTTCCATCGTTCTGGGTAATTCTTCAATTTTTTTGTATCTTTCTCTCTCTGCTAGGCGTTTCCTCCTCAGTCTTTCCTCTCTTGACATGGCTTTCTTGCTGGTAGGCGCCTTTCTTCTTTCTGAAAGTTGAAAAAAGTCGATCAGGATCACTTGTTTGTTTATTTTGCCATTCATCTGGTATCCCGTCATTCATCTGGTAATGAAGAATATTGGTTGGCCATATGAATGACGACCAGACGAATGACATTTTTCACTATAAATCACCTTTACTAGGAGCTGAAGATGGAAAAGAAAAAAACAAAGAGCTCTTCTTAATCTACGCAAGTGCTTCTAGAGGAATGAGCTTGCGGCATTTCTATTGACCTACTAATAAGTACACCACCATGACCATACAAATGACCAATGAAAAAGTCACGCACCTGTTTTTGAGAAGAGAACTCGCCCCCACGCCTCCCAGACGGATACTGAAGAAACCAGCATGGCGGAGAATTGAAGCCAGGCTGTCAGTCGTCCCAACCGTCACCCGGAAATTTCCCCTCGAGCCGTTGTTTACTCACACCAATCGTGAAAATTAGGAGCCAGATGGATGACCAAAAATCCCGGGACAGGACAATTATCAACAGCAGTTGCTACCCTTCATTAACCCAATACCCAAAAGATAGATATTCGTAATCTAGGGGCTTTTAAGCACTAGTAAAAAAAATTGGCTGATTTTTTCCAAGCCACGTTCAGGTGTGTTACAAGCTGGAAGTTGGTAACCCCATGCTGGGGACAGGCCATATGAATGACAAATTGACCATTTAAGCCTCATTTTAGCCATGAAGCGTTGAAGTGATTAACACCCAACAAAATGGTCCATGTAGAGCCCGTTCCTCTAGACAGGCAGAAAAAAACGAAATTCATTTATCACAAGTACAAGCTGAGATATTGTGCTGGGACAAGAAAATGGCACTTTTCGTAGAATCACCCATACATGTATTATATAATTCTTATTGAAATTATAACGTTATAACGCTTGACTATCACTTCCAAGTTTCTTTTCAAAAAATCATACAGAGTCTTGGCAAAAATAGCATTGGACCAGATTCTTTCACTCACTGAAATATGCATGACTTGAACCCTTGAACAAACGACCTCAATGGAAAAAAATTATAATAATCGTCAGCTCTTTAAGCACAAATTCAGTCAAAAGGAGAATGATTGGACAGTACAGAACATTGTTCTTGAAAATTGTCTACCTCAAAATCAGGGTCATCACAAAACCCATCGATGTCGTCTTCTACTGAACTACTTCTTTCTAAGGATTGGTAAAATGCTTTGGCATCTGGGGGTATTAGATGAAGTAAGGATTGCAAATCCTTCTGTTTGGGGGCAGCAATTGCGGGATGATGTTTCAATAATTATTATAATTTGACTTCTTGTGGCTCCCTACCTTTAGTCTTTGTCAAGATTTGTGGTAGTATAGTCTGATTTTAAATCTGACCTACAGTACAGTTTCAATGGTTCTTCTTTCCTTATCATTATCTCCCTAATCTTCAATCAATTGATTTTTTTTTTTCATTTTCAGCTTCTACTTTCCGGTTTGGGGTCAGTGACTTTGGATAATTGGATGGGGCCTGTGGTTCTTTCTGGATAATTCGGAAAACATTCAATAAATTCTTGAAAAGAACCACTGGTTCCCTCTAAAATAACGTGAAATCATTCGAACTCAACAATCGAAGAATAAAATCAGATTGATTCCTTGTAAATAATAACGTCCCATTCCATTTTATACTTTTTTTAGAATGAAATTTGATCTGAAAAAACTCGATTGAGGATTGGTTTTTCAAACACATACAGGTAGCCACGAGTCCCATTCAGAGAAAGCTTCAACTTATTTTAGGGGTTTTGTGGATTGGTCCCTTCCATTTTAATGCCGTCCATATATAGTTTGGGGTGTTCAAGTAAGCCGTCTGTAGTATCACCAGCTCTCAGTTCATGTAGAGGTAGTTCTGCTCCCTGACAGCTTCCTCCCTTTACTTCACTTTTAAGGAGCCCTTACAGCAAATTCGTTGGCTTCTGTTTAGAATTAAAAGTTTCCCTAACCTTACCAGTGGAGAAAAAGAAAACCTGAATTCCGAATAGGTTTGTGACTCTATTACATTGGCGTTTTGGAATGGCTGTTGCGGCCGAGCTAGATTACTCAACTGAGTTGCTATGTACTCGTGCATAAAGAGGCTAGCCCTGAGTTGGCAAATTGAACATGCGAGGATAAAGTAACATTATGAACAAGAACATACATTTTTCTCCGTTCATGCAAAAAATAACTCGCGAACACACAGTTAACTTTTTAAAAAACAATTTATTCTCAATGAACAAAACGTTGCGACGCGACAGAGCTCGGGAACAGAAAAGAGAGCGAGTACTGGGCACAGAGTCTTTTTATACGGGAGTTGATGAGTGGGAGTTAGCTGATTCATCTTTTAGGAAAAAGACAACAATGGGAGTCTGTGATGTGGATTCTGCTGAATCCGCAGCGACTTCGAGTGGCGGCGTTATCGCATCCGGTGTGGATGAATGAGGTCCTTTGTCTTGTCGAGGATTGACTGTGGTAACTTGCATGAATAGAAGTGAAAAATCAAATGTTCATCATTGTTGCCTAAATTTAAGACCCCTAACTTAAATTTAAGTCAAGTCTTGGATGGATGAGCTTACTAGAACTTCAACATTATTTAATAATTGACTTAATTCTCACAATAGCTAGTTCCATAGAGGTAGAAAGAAGAAATGAACAATAATCTGATGAACCTCACAAGAAAATAATGCATGACACACCTACTATCTGAATAGTTGCTACTGTTATAATATATTATGTGACCCTCATCCTTACAGGTTTATAATTTGGGGACTGGTGAAGGCTATACGGTTCGGGAACTGATTGAAACGTTTGAGAAGGTGACCAAAACCAAAATCCCTTACAAAATCGTCGACAGGAGGCTTGGAGATATTGAAAGAATCTATGGAGACGTGACATTGGCCAAGAAGGAACTCCTCTGGGAAACAAAGTACACTATAACCGACATGTGTAAGTACGGGTTTGATCTCGCGTTAAAAGTGTCTAGTTTTTTCCAACTTTTACAATCTACATGAAGGGTGACAAAAGAATGTTGAAATAACATCGAAGCGTTTATACACTGGTGTAAAATACTCTCGATAGTTCAAGTACACCTTTTGTGCTGTTTAAGTACACATTGTGATAACTGGGATTAAGCTTTAAGAATATTATAATATAATATTATATTATAATATAATATGGGTCACTATAACCAATATATTATATTGGTTATAGTGACCCATGTACAAAAATACCGGCCTGACTTGATAATAGTTACTCATATACAAAAATAAATAGGTTTGAAAACGTTGTACCGGATCATTAAAATAAATAGTTTGTATTTTGGATGGTGAGAAGGGCTAAATAGACTAACATATCTACTACGTTATTTTCTTCGTTCTCCTCCACTATTTTACGACCGTTTGTTCTTCTCACGGATTGGTCAGAGTATTCACTTTAGAGGAAGGAAGGGGGAAGTATGCTAGTACAATTGATGAGGAACAAGTTACCGCGCATGGAAGGAATCCATGATAGCACAGGAAACCACCAGAGCTGTCAACATTAGAAGGATGGCCGAAGGCAACACTGTTTTGAGATGGGCAATCCTGTTCACTGAGAATAGAATATACTCTAATAGAATATATTCTATTCTCAGTGATCCTGTTGGGGATCACTGGGAACAACCTCACCCCATACTTCGACCATTGAACAGAAATCATATGTAGAGCTTTTTCCCACGATAATTTTGTCTATTTAACTTCAACGTCAACTTTAGAATTGAGTCTTAAAATAAAATAGCCAATGTTAACTTCCGTTTATCCTTTCACCTAAGATTCCACCACGACCACATCTTATTACAAGTAGGTTCTCATTTGACATAATATGTCAAATAATATTTATATTATAAATAATATGCATAATAGAATATTATTCTGCCTAGTCTAAATGAATTGTACCTGCAGGTGCTTTGTATACTGTCGCAGATTTTCAAATTATGTTCTAAATCCTCAAGAAATGAATGATGAACTACAAGAATATTAAAAAACCAACACCAATATCCGTAAATGTTGGCTTAAAGCCCACAGAACCATTTTATTGAAAGTCGACATTTCCAGATAATATCTGGAATAATTCAAGCAATTATTGCTATTCATATTATGAGGTTTTTTTTAGTGTTGCTATACTTGTTTTATTTTGATCACTCTCAAGTAAAAATGTAAATATTCAACAGTGTGCGTTTAATGAATCATTTTGTTTAAGGCGAACATTTCTGGAAATGGAAAACCATGAACCCCGACGGCTACAGGAAGTCTGCTCAAACCAATGGCACTGGAGAAGATTCTCCCAGTACAAACGGCCACCACCATCATCCCAAGTTACTCGTTAAATGAAAATGAGCTTCAACTTATGTCACAAAATCATTATGTACCTCTGTAATATATAAGATATTAGTCATATTATACATATACCTAATGATAATGACCACTTAATATCATAATCATAATCATACAAAATGCGTACATCACATTTAGGCGTGGGCCCTTGTAATACCCAAGGGACCCAGCACACCAGCGTCAGGACTGAAAACCTCGTACACATTCGGACAAACATATTCCTTAGTGATGTAGAGGCGCTAGTGATTCAACAAAATTGCAATATCTGATAAGAAAATATTTATTCAATGCCCGAATTGCTATTCATTTGAGTTTCAAATATCCAGAAACGTAGTCAGCCCATCATATCTTTGTGTATCCAATTCCTTGCAACAAATACTGTATCATTAATCTTAAATGTTCTGAAATTGGGAAGGATGTACTGGTACGGAGATTTTGATCAACATCCTACTGGTATGTTCGCTAGAGCATGCAGAAACGAAGAACCCGCTCAACTCGTTTAGAATAGCAATAGAAGAATCAGCGCGTTTCAAAGGACTCACAAAGGATCATTGTATCCCTAATAATATCTAATTGTTTCTGGTAGAGGATTTTATGGTTTGTTAGGCCTTCATCAATGCACGTGATGCATTCATCGATTTATTGGATTTGCTCCTGGCAAGGCTTGATAACCCATTTCTCATTCAATTTGTAAATTGCATTACAGTTCATTCAGCTGTTTAACTGTAGTTTGACTGTTGGCAAGTGACTGTAGTGTGAGGTGATTCCCTTACTATCAACAGTTGATAATAAGGGAATCACCTCACACTACAGTCACTAGTTACTAGGTTGTTTTGATATTCGTTCGAACGTTTCAGTATTTTAATCAATTGATTGATTAAGCGCATATGTGTCTATTATGATTTATAAACGCAAATCAATAGAACTAAACACTGGAAGCTGACTGTTCGTCTTTTGGTGTACTCAAGCTAAGAATTACCATTGAAAGCCAAGGAGTTAGTTGGAGCCTATTTATTTTGAAACGTGATTAACTGCACGGTTTGTGTTGTGTTCTACAGTACTTGCCTTTTGTACCACGCTTTAAAACTGTGGGTTTTCAAAATTATAGGTAAAAATTACGTATTATTGTTATTTTTAACGAAATTATTACGTTGAAATCGTATTCTAGGTGGCTCGCATCGGCTTTTTTTCAGTGTAATACTATGGTTTAATATACTTCAGAAAGACATAGTATGACACGCCATAGGAGTAACCCGATTCTAATTGCACTTTTGGCATTGATTGAAAACACCACTCGTACACCACAAACACATTCTACAGCAAAATTACATTCATCCACCACTTGGAGTGTTGTTTTATAATTAGCTCCATATTATTTCTTAGGGGACATTCAGAACTATCGTGTTGAGTATGGAATAAACCCAGCGAGTAATGGGACATGAATGCTTGCCATTTATAATGCGAACTCCGTCGTTCACTTTGTGTTTATTGAGTTAACAATGAACTCGGAATTTCATCGTGATTTAGTTCATTATTAATTACCTATTAATTAAATTCTGTTGTTCAGTTTCTATTTATTGAGTTGTTCAATGCCTAAAAATAAGTAGTTGTGTTCTTAATGGCTAAATAAATATTATTTATATTGATTCCTGAAAAAAAAAAAACCTCGTAATAGTTTTACGGCGAAATCATCCATAGAGATGTATTATTTCATGTAAAAGGGGCTCGCGCAATTACAAGGGACCAAATCTCAAGGTTTTAATGTTATGCAAACGGAAATGTACTTATTTTTGCAAACACGTTTGGTCAGTTTGTGAATGTAATAACTAAATGAAATAAATTTAGAGTGGCATTTATAATGTGTACTAGAACAATTTGTTTTGTTTATTTAGATTCCTTAGCACGACCTAGGATCCGAATACTTAAGTATATGATTAATCAATTTATTCAATAAGGATGTAGAAGAATGACTGACAGTAATAAATGAAATGGAGAATTGAGGTTTTATTCATAGACCAAAAAATATTGATAGAACAACATTATTATACGACAGAGAATATCATTCTTCTATTTAGGAGGAATTGCATTCGAAAAACTGAAAAATGTTACGGGAGGGTGAGGTTACTACGGAATTACGCTGTAAGGCCTTTCATAAAATTGCTTAACATACATTTAACATTATCAAAAGAAAACACCGCATTTATTCGTAAAATCACAGTTTCGGACGGGGAACATCCCTATACAAGGACAATAAAACTAATATTCCCAACTCATAAATCATGACATTCAAACAGTTCTATTAGGAATGTTGCTTACATTGTTGGTAGTTTTTACTAGAAAAAAAGTTGTTTTTGCTCAAATATTTTAACAATATAAAATTTATGTTGATAAATATCACAATAAACTGAGAGTCCAATACCTAAATTATAATATTTTATGTACAAACAAAGATTTACAAATATTACACTCAATTAAAAGTTGTAATTACTAGAGAAAGTATAAGAATCTGTAGGGTGTAGCATTGAATCCTTAGTTGACTACCCCGTTGCATGGCCTCCGGTTTTTCTGAAATTGAAAACAATCATAATTGTTAAGACCAGTGGATTAGCTTTTCTGCGTGAATTGAGAATAATTTTGCTTGGAGAAAAATGAATCGTATTACGCATTCACTAATTCTGATTTATACTCCGTGATAAAGAAATTCAGTACAGTTTCCATCATAATATTCTCGTACGCTTTGTAAAATTTATAGCATAGGAGTCATGCTGTTTGAGTATAGGTCAAAAGCTGAAAACCAATTTAGTTCGTTGGATATGAAACGTATTCAATAAAACGTACTTATTACGTATTACGCTCTATAAACACAAGATTTATACCGATCATCATCACTCCAATAAATTACTATATACCTCAAATAGGTTTAATAAACGGCTATGACATAGTATACATATACATTGTATCATAGGTAAAGGTTTCAGCAAGTTCTGATTATCACCCAAAAAAAATTTGTGTAATTCATGAAATTGGAAGGCTCCTACGATTGCGAGGAATTTACTTGAGCTTCTAGATGAACGTGATTCATAGAATGACGACCAGGAGTAAAACATCTGGTCATATACATTATGAAGGGAAGACTGATTTACGGAAACGATTATGATCAAATGTAGAGCTGGGAATTGAATAGGTACCTAATGGATTAGGCGACGTTATTTGGGTGGGTTTTCACGTCTATGCACCAACTTCTTTCGGCTTTTCCCAGCATATTGAAACAAACAACTATTGGCTATTCACTGGTTACTTTTCACACTTCTCTGAAACTCTAGACATGACTCACAATTCCACTCATCGTCTGGCTGCCCTCAAGCTGTTCTTTACCAGAACCCCGAAGTATTCTTTGACATTTTTTCTGAGATATGTTACTCTCGGCAAAATCTGGTTTGGCTAGGTACACAATAAAATTCCAAAGTCGTCCAAATGTTGGTAAAACAAAGAAAGGCCAATTTTGAAAACTTTTGTGACTTGTTTGTTGTTGAACAAGTACCTACCCAAAAATAGTAAATTTTGTTTGGTCCAATAAGCGTTTTGGGGGTCAACTCATAGGACCCTGAATGTGTAGTATGGATTTCACGCCTCGCCAATAATAATAGCTGAAATGTGGGTCTGAGCGTTTGGATTTATCAAACTAATATTTATGGTCTTGAATTCCTATACGGGATGGGCTCTACTGTATAGTGTGTATATTCTACATTTGGAGTTGTTGGCACCTCGATAGTTTGAGTGGTGACACCAGACGAGAATAATACAGGTTTGGTATCGTTCTTCATAGATTTAAGAATAGAGAATCGATTTTCGTACCTGTGAGGTTCATCGTGACATAAGTCAAGTTCAATAACTTCGGACCATCTCAATCCGAGAATCCTTCTTGATCAACGGTTCATGAAGGTTTGCTTGTCGGTAAGAATCAAAACTCTTCTTGAACCACTACGTGTTGCAGCCGTTTATAAAAACTGATAGGCGAAAATCCGGTTGAAATCATCCAATCTTATAGAAGGAGTGTACTGTACTCAAAGCCCGCCTTAAGGGCAACGCTCCTCAAAATATTGCCGCCTAAGTAGTGGAAGGAATCCATAAGTTCAACAAGCTGACCATTCATGTCAAGGGAGCCCCGGGATAGTACTTGACGCGATGGACTTTTCAGATCTCAACCTGTTACACCAGATTCACTCGCTTTCTATAGAAATGTCAAACCGTGTATAAATTTGTCTCAACAAAGGTCATGACATGAAAATAGCTCCCCCTGGCCCTATACACCTTCTAAGAAAGGGTTGAGTACCTATTTGTTTGCAGGAAGGCATCACAGAAGTATTCACTTGTTCAATACATTATCCTTCATTAGTTAATTTACAATAACGTTCGTCATTCGTATTGCGTAATTAATTATGATTGTTGGGGCAGTGGATCCATTCGACGTCTAGACTCTCGAAATTATTCGTAAAGGCGTAAGGGATCCCAAGTAATTTGTCCCCAATACTGTTTTCACGGCTTAATAGGTATCTATAGGTACCTATTAATAATATATTAATTAAGTTTAAGTTTTCACTCAACAATGTCATTTTGACGTTTTTCCGTACCCAGTTTCCAGTATTTACTATTGTGCAATATCATTCAACTAAAGGGTTTCCGGTCAACTTGAGGCCGGTATTATGTGTGATGAAGATATTCTGTAGAGGAAATGGTGTTTTCGATGATTAAAAGGAACATTACCTAATACTCTTATCACTACAGTCATTTTGAGCAGGTAGAGGATATGTATGGATGGTAGATGCTTTTACCGTCCTATCCCCATAAAGATAATAATATTATTACTCGTATCTTTTCTCGTCAGCAAGTTCTTACTGAACAATAAGGTAGGGCGTGAACAGATACCTACGTTGGCCTGGAGCCTTGATCGTTCATTTGAACAGTGTTCTCATTCACGTAAGAGGTTAGGGGGATCCTCAGAAATGTGTGCATGCTTAGTCCGTATTGACCGAGATTGCATAGTTTTTACGAAAAGATACCGGTCAAGACATGTGGTACGCAGCTCTTTCAAGGACGAATTTGAGGTTTGATAGTGCCAATTTGTAAAATGTCACACATTTTACATATTTTCAATGCCACCCTCCAAAGGTACCAAAAACGTATTTTTACGAGATTTCCAACATTCAACACTGCATAACCCCCTCACACCTGATGCCAATTGTATGATGTTGATAAAAAAGTGTTGTCTTCAATTTTACGTTTGATGAATTCAGCTAGCATTATTTAGCCAGTATTCCGGAAGAATGTGCTATGGTTTTTGTGATCTTACAAAAATAGACGAAAGAACAATAATTTATTCCCATCATTCCTAACATTAGCCGCATTGAACCGGGTCGTGGGTTGCAAAAGAAGAATGATGTCTTGTTCCAAGTGAAGCTTGGGAGAAGAAGGCGCCTTCTGCATGCGAACAGGCTTGCTCGAGCAGATGTCAGGCCTGTGCGCGGCCCATACAAGGATGGTGAAGGGAAGTGTGGTAAACCCGCTAAAGCATCAGGTGTTTCAAGTTGGTTACGATTTGTTGAATTGTTATTGTTCAAAGTTGGAACGCGCTGTATTAGTGAATTTCCTGTGGTGGTCCCAATCATCGTTTCTCATCTTTGTGCAATGGTCGAGCGTAGTGGTTTGTGTGAGTTCGCATACTAACATACAGGGGTGGATCGAAATGATTTCGCGGGTCATGAGGTCCATGGCTAGCCTCTTCTGCACAACGAGAATGGTATTCGTTACCCTTTGCTACATTCTTGAATCCACCACATATTACAATACGCACAGAACCAGAATGGTGTACGAGACCTAAACCCGTGGCTTCCTACAGTGGGACAAAAGCTCAGTTTATTCCGCAGAGCTATACGCCATACTTCAAGGGCTCTTATATGCGGGTGACGATGTTAATAGTGCACCGCATGTGATCATCATCTCGGGTTCGTAAAGTGCTGTAATTAAACAAAAAAAAAACATCAACATAATGTCCAAAGTATCCAAACTGGAAGCTGATATCCTCCGACCGATTGACGACTTACGTTCAAAAGGAACACGGGTACACTTCATGTGGATTAAGGCCCATATGGGCATACGTGGGAACGAAATAGTAGACACGGCTGCGAAACGAGCGACCGATTTGCCTCCAAGTGACCCTATCTGGATATTTCCATTTACCGATCTATGCTGGAGCATCAGAGAGCACCATACAAAAGAATGGCAAAATTTCCACACTACATACTCCAAAGGACGAAGCTATACATTCATATTCAACGTGGTTAAAAAGCACATATGGTTCTCAAAAATAAACACCAGTAAGCCAAGAAAGTATTATAAAACAATAGGGCGGATCCGAACTGGCCACTGTCTAACCAATAAGTACCTCCATATAATTAGGAGAGCCCAAAGCCCTAGTTGCCGAGCCTGCTGTGTCTCTGGTTCGTATGACCTTAGAGCATACCCTCTTCAACTGTCCTCAGCATAAAACGCCAAGAGACCTCCTCTTCTCAACGATCTCAAGGGAAAAAGACATTCAACAGCCCTTCGACATGAGTCATGTGATTAGTTTGGAGAATGTAAACATTTATGATGCCGTATATGATTATATCACAAAGATAAACGTATTTTATAAGAAGTGCCTTACTGAATTGTAAACATTATTTAAAAAATAGAATAATTATTTGTATCTGTATGGTTGAATGGCTTTATGCCTATACCAAATAAAATGATTTAAAAAAAAGTTCATAACCTAAGCTTCGTTTATTAGCGATTTAATTCTTTCTATTGTATGCAAAGCGTTCAGGGAATGACTGACAAATCACTATTTTTGAGCGATTTTCTTTTTGCATTTTATTTTTATTATGTTCGAACTCGGTCATTGTATGGACCTATTGAGTCACCTCTCGAAATTCGGGAGGTGTCACTATTTTGAAATGGAGATATCCTGCCGAAAAGTTAACTTTACCCAGACAGCTACTATAATGTTGCCGATTTTTGGCTCTCGGGAGGGATCATGACCCCCATTTACAGTGCATGTCCTATGGAATTGCGAAGGAACGGGACGATCTACGTTATTCTTGGTGAGTTTTTGTCATCCACCCATTTACTATCAAAATCTTTTCAGGGGAACTAAAATTAGCTCATAGGAACATAATATGTTCCAATATTATTGGTTCCTTTTCGTTGAATAAAATTTTGAGGCATTTTTTTGAGTTGAAATGATCTCTCTGTTTGCTATGACTTGAAATTGATGTCTATATTGATGAAAAAATGCAAAACTGTCCTGCTTACACATAGTGCCCTTTTTATTTTGTCAAATGTCAAGAGAGGTTTATTTATTTAATGATGTGACACTATTAGGACCATTAGGTAATCTCTTACATCATATCACAATAAGCTACACAAACAAACAAATAAATGGCTTAAAGCGTTATTAAATCGTACATATTATGCGAATACAAATAGTGAAAACAAACGCCCTGTGATCAATGCATTATAATAATATCAAATCTTACAAAAATCAATTCATGTTTTTTTTAAATATATTTATATATATATAAAAAAAACTTTAGCACTGAACTCTTTCTTAAACGCACCAACCGACTTATTTATAATAAACTGTTAAAAATTATCATTATAGATTCTGATTGATTGCACATGGAAAGACCGACTGTAGCTACGCTTCTGCTCTATGCTTTGGAATTTGCATAATGCTCTAAGCATTTCGAGAGATTACGTTGAGGATTTTCTGTACCTATGTCCTCCAATCATTTATCTTTAGCCATCCCGCTCTATGGTACTTAATATGGGGTAACATGATCATAAGTCGAATAGCTGAAGATAAATCTCATATATGCATTTTGAGCATACTGCAACTTTTGAGTCTGGTCTCCCGATGGAATAACACAGGCAACGCTTGCATAATCAATAATCGGAAAGAGAGGGCTAACAATGATAGGTCCTATTTTTAGAAGGATCGTGAGAGCGTAGAGGACGCACGTGAAGAGGCCAGTCCCAAATAAAAGCCGTCCACCAGCCGGAATTTAATGGCAAAGTGTTATGAGACCTCGCCGGCGGAGAGCGGCAGGGAGAAAGAGTAGAGCTCAACGATCCAGCCAATTGTTAAAAGTGGGCACCTGCGTCCTTTAATTCAGCAATCCTCCCGCCTCACTCTTCTTACACTGTCTATTATCACTTTTCCGTCCTCACATGCCTCCATGGTAGAGTAGAGAGCTCTAGAAGATAAGTAGCCTCCCTTAATGCATCACTTCAAAGGACACCTGACGTGTGGTACTGATCAATAGCTGATTCACATAGTAATAAGTTCATAGGTGCTTATACTCGTACATAGCCTATATCTACTTACGATATAGTAGATATAGAAGAAGATCATCTTCATGTTCTTGCGCATAAGCTACCTGTTTGCCTAAATACCATCGCAATTTATCCCGCAGTATTATTATTAAAAATGTATTTAGGTTATTGCAATGTGATTGAAGGAGGACTATTTTGATCCCCCACCAATAATAAAACGAGATTGACCGAATGGAACCGGAGATAAGGATTTCGTGATTGGGCATGTGCAGGTTCTAGCCACCAGTATGCGTCAATACGCGCATGTCCAACCGTCTGTGGTCCTGTCACAATACATTTAAAAAATTCAGATAGTTCTTTCATTTGAATATGGCGGTTATACAAAAGGTTTATTTTAATGGGTGCAGACAGACCGACAGTATGGCCTTGGAACCGAATCTGCTTCTTTAAGTCTGAAACGAAAAATGATTGTGGACACTTCTATTTAGGAACAAGAACCTTCATTGATTGATTAGTTTATTAATACAATGCTATTGAATTGGTACCCCTGATTTGAGTGGCTAGTGTCTCGGCTTCCAATGGTGAACTTCATTAACAACATCAAGACAACGTTGAAAAGTTGAAAATAACTAGCATTACAGTTGTTATGAGCTTATTTTGATGATAAAAGCGGTTTAATACTTTTCCAAGGAAAGTTTCGTTGAATATATACCTACTACGGGAATAAGGTGAACCAGCAAGACGTTAGTGGACATCAGGTACTTAACTCAGTCATCCGACACGCAACTGGAAGAAAACTCTGGGGATGGTTGTTTCGCCTTCTGCTGAGGCATATTACACGCTCTGCACGGTCCAGTCCAGTCTTACCTTTCTTTCGGCACCCCCGATCAATCTTTGTATTGATCAGTGAGGGGCCCACCTCCACACTCCAAGCTGTGTGTTATCCGACACAAACAAATAATTCTAAACTCCCAAACGTAGTCCAGAAAGGTTGACCCTGATCAATCCCCTGGAGCTCCTGAATCATTTGGTACTGGTAGCAAACATGTTAATATTGATTCTGTTTCTACTCCACAGCTAATGTACTCTATACTGAAATCAAAGAACCGCTGTGGACAAATTTGCAGCGTCATTGTTATTCTGAACCAACTCCATTTTTCTATTATTATTACATAACACCCAGTTCTATCAACCAACTGCAACTATTGACCCACAGATAAAAACGTTTCTTTAATTGTTTATCCGAGTGTAGTCAATCTACATCTTCTGTGGATTATGTTTTGATTATGTTTTCAGTGAACTGCCCACTTCCTCGGTTCATTCCGCACAATCAGTCATTAATCATTCTGTGATTCTTCTCACTCAACAAACAGTCGATGACATCAACGGAATACGTCAGCCTGAAGAGTAAATGTTTTAGGGCCTCCCGTAGTGAGATCGGCCTGCTTTTCAGTCGCGGACACCCAGCTCAACCTAGGCCGGTGTAGGCGGACGGAAGTACCCACATACCAAGGGTTTTTCTGTCCTAGGACAAAAGTACCCAGGGACACTTCTGTCCTAGGACCAAAATACCCACCTACCAGGGGCACTTCTGTCCTAGGACAAAACTACCCACCTACAAGGGGTACTTCTGTCCTAGGACCAAACTACCAACCTACCCAGAGTACTTCTGTCCTAGGACAACACTACCCACCTATACAGTGTACGTCTGTCCTAGGGTAGGTGGATACTTTCGTCCTAGGACAGAAGTACCCTGGGTAGGTGGGTACTTTCGTCCTAGGACAGAAGTACCCTGGGTAGGTGGGTAATTTTGTCCTAGGACAGAAGTACCCCTGGTAGGTGGGTACTTTCGTCCTAGGACAGATGTACCCTTGGTAGGTGGATACTTTTGTCCGCTGACACCGGCCGTGTCGTCGTTTGCCAAAGATATTGTCTCCTAGGTATCTCTACGGGTTCTTCCTGACAACGCACTAGCTCACCCTGTCTAGCCCATCGGAGCCGTCCCACCTTCATGAACCATAATACAGCTCCGTAAGTCAGAAGTGGCTTGATTAGGGTTTTGTATAGGCGTATCTGCATAACGCATATTTGAGGCCCAATAAGCTTTCGACTACTCATAATGCATTTCACCTACAAGTTCATGTCAAGTGACGAGTATATTCTCATTGCTCAATCGAATAGGCACTCATTGGTGTAATAGGGAAGTAATGGACCCCTCTGGATGCACCCCGACTTTGACTTTTTCTCCTCTCCCTTATCCCGAATCAAAATATTTTCTCTAAGTTATGATATAATTAATACCTACAGACAGACGGTGTGAAATTCAAGACAAATTACGCCAATAGTTGTCAAATACCATAGAACGAAAAACGATATCAAAATATCGTGACTCTGATCAAAGTACAGACAGACGAAATTGGATTTTACGATTATTTTCGATGCAATACCTGAAATATATTCGTCAAAAGTTTGAACGTGGAAAGAAAATCAATAACCTATTTGGTTGATGGATTTTATACTGATCCAAGTGCCCCATAAGTACTTGACATTTTGGTTGGTCTTGGTTTCATGAATGTTGTATTACCAAACCAGTCTTTTTACTGTGGCGACAGAATCACGTATGTATGTAAGACGCATTGCTGATCCCTAAAATTACTTGCTCCTCCTTAAGGATTCACCATTACATATTCTATAACTAAGAGTAAAATATTAAGATAATACCATTCATGACGTGGACATGTGCTGTGAGTGGATTTGCATTTGAAGGTATGCATTTATAGGAACCTGCGTCGCTGTATTTTGCCTTTTGGATGAGTAGGTAGCTTGTGGTGACGTCGCCTTTTTCAGTGATAACGCTCACGCCACCTCTGGGAGAGTCATAATTTACTTCCTGGAACAACAACTGTACCTTAATTAGTAAGAGGAATTTATAAGAGTGAATAATTATAATAATGCTGTGAGTTGATCTGATGGTACCTGGTGAGGTGTGTTTAAGGGTGTAGTTAATATAATGATACTAATTAATCATAGAGTGCGGGGAGCATTTTTCGGACGATGACTTTCCGCTGAGGCTTTCCATATTCAACAAGTTATGGTCCAGTAAAATGATTTATTGCTGAACCGATGTAATATGTTCAGTATGTGAAATTACAATGAATGTTGAGCCAATTCGGGGAACCTAAACCCTTACGTAAGTATGACCGTTGGGGCCCAGGCGTGAGCTATAATTCAGGCCCCCCTCATAAACAAACAGCCACACAATGTGCCATTATTTTACTTCAGAAATGTCAACAATTTCAACTCTTATAATGGTTGGTGTGGAACCCGTTCACTATTCATACCAGAAGGGACTCTCAAGCTTGGAGCTTGGATTTCGGCAATCCGCAGGCCGACCATCGCAACTCTCATCTTGAGCAAGTTGTGAGGAACGAACCGCAGGCCTTTCATGAAGGAGATCCCAGTTTAAAGTTAGCGTGACGTCGGGCCGAAAAATGCGGGAAAACTCCCTGGAGAGTTGATAGTGAAATCGGTCAGTCACGGCAGTATTTAAATCACAGTTCTTCACATGTTCAATACAACTAACAAACACCATTGCTACCGATGAGAGTTTTTTCCGTTACAACTCCTTCAGGGAACCAGTTGACTTATAGTAGGAGCGCCCAGTTGAGCTTGGTGCATAAGTCCAAAAGAAGAACTTATAGAGGGAAATACCTACTATTCAGCACGGAGACCACCAAGTGGGTCTATTGCGGGATTGATTATGAACGCTGATGTACATCCTTATTTCAACATGGTAATTTTTAAGAAAAATTGGTTACTATTACTGGAATAATGGTTATTAGATAAATTATTAGAATTATTGTTTTAAATTGTTATAGTGCGAAAAATTTGACATTGATATTGAAAGGAATGACATGACTGCTATCGGAGGCTCCTGGGTGTGGAAGAGTAGGGGAGACGGTGCTAATTGGTAAGAAATGTTAATACATAGTTTACAGGCGCCCGTATTACATTCCACACTGGCGTGAGGGGCATAATGTTATTGACACACGACACAAAGGTCTGCTAAGTTAACCTCATCAGTCATACAATTCAATGGAAATACAATATGTTTAACCCGGGTTTTGACGGTGCCTACGCCTTAATTGATTATTAATATTGACGCGAATCCCCCCAAATGGTGGATCAAGCTGTGATGATGGTTTTAGTGCTGGGAGTATGTTTTAGTGTTGGTGTCGCTTTGAGCCTGTGTATGATTTTCGCTGTTCTACCTCTGATGAGATGAATACATGTAAATATATACTACTAGGGCACGTAACAAGTATTAATTGATTTAGGCGGGGCAGTGAAACCAGGAGGTATCCAACACGGTCTATTTTAGTTAGCATAGAATCAGTGTTAGAAACGACAGAGTTTAGTCTGATATTGACCAACCTCACGTTTTTAGAAGGATATGATTTTTATTTGAAGTAAATATAAAGTAAAAGGTTATGCTTCTACTCGAAAAGTATAAGGTTTTGCTCCAGATTATTATGAATAAGAGCAGAAGGATTCCTTCATATTTCGCAAATATACGCATATCCTTTTCTTCATGAATACGCCCCATTGTTGAATTGAAATTTCAATTGTTCAGACCAGACTAATTAAACGGGAAGTGAAACTTGTTTCATCCACGACTTTTTGGAAATGAAATTCATCTAATCATTTGATCTGTAATTTAGCATATCACTGAGCATATCCACACCTCATGGTGTGGAAAACATTTATATCTCTAATTATTTGTATTTTAACTGAAACATGTACATAAATAAAATAAAGTTTTACAAAATAACGGTGAGCTAATTTTTTATGGGATAAGTTATAAGACAATTATTTCATGTATGAGTAGTTTAGTTGTGACATACCTAACCTTTTGCACTGTGGATTAATCCAATATTCTTAGTGATGTTAAATGCAGTATTAGTTGTTTTCATGTGCACCGTTTTTCCACTGCACGTGGCGGCCTCTGTGATTTGCTACCATAGATCACATTATTAATAATAAGAGCCTGCAGAAAGAACGATTTTGAATTTGTCCCAATTTCAGACATTCAGAGTGAGATGTAACCACCCAATCTTGTTCTGGATAGCCTTAAAGAAATGTTGATTACTCTTCCTGACTCACCTTATCATTGTGTGACCAGACGATAGATGGGGGTGGGACCGGGCTGTGAACGACCATGCATGTTAGATTAATCGTACTTCCGTAATTGATGTGCAAATCTGGTCCTCCAATGATTTTCGTAACAGGTTCTGGAAATGAAATTTAGAAGGATTAATAGGTACGTTGTGATTGATCGAAATTACAAAAACAGTATTGAGACCTGAAGATGAAACCCACACCCGAGTGCTTCACGGTTATTTCACGAGTGACCCATATTCTCACACCTTCATATTTTCCCTCTAGGTATAACTCTCTGCTTCTCATTGAACGAAATTACCGCTGTCATTATTACACGGAAGGGAAAATACAGGAGCTTATCACAAAAACATGCAAAACATTGAACTTTCTTTGAACATAATAAAAAATGTAAAAGTAAAATAGAAGGATCTTCCCATTGAGATTCTCCACTTGACCGTTAACAGGGGAGAATGAGAAGAGAAATGATCTCGATCCCGTTCCTGTGCTTTTGTCGTTCTTCCCTTGTCATATAGAAACTTCTTACTTGTCCAAAGAAAACGTTCTACAAACATTGCATTCTTGTCAATAACATTTATTCCGGGGAATCATAACGGGCAATTTCACCGAGTGCTTCTAACTTTTATATACGCGCTAGGTGGGGGTGCTCTTATGTTCACCCGCTTTTTTAGAGAGGAGGTTTCATACATATATACATATGCCGGTGAAGATTCCCGCCAATTACCCCCTTATCGTCGCCAGAAACATCCTGATTGTACATTCAATATTGAACTCAGCTCTGAATGTAAACACCTTTGACGTCATCTGTGGATGATCGTGCAAAACCCAGAACTTATCTACCCAAGTAATGGGTAGATAAGCCCATGAAAACCCATTAAGGGCTCAGGGTGCTCTCGTAAGGAGTTTGGCTTCTTTGGATAGGGCGTGGGATTTGAAGAGGTGAAAATAACGGCCAAGTTTTTGGCGGGCGGTTTGGTTGATAACGCTTGACGTGTCCGTTCCAAGTCAGACGCTTGTCGAAGTGGAGGCCGAGGTATTTAACGGAGTTGGAAAATTTGATGGGAATTGAGCGGATTGTGATGTGAGGTGGAAGGTTTCTTCTGTTAGTGAAAATGATATTCTTTGTCTTGGCTGCGTTCACCCTGATTTTCCACTGTTCAAGACAGGATAATATAAGGATATATACAGGATAATATAAGGATAAAACGCAGCCCATCTCATCATATTATGATGACATGGGCTGCGTTTTGTAATCTGTTACAGGCTTTTAGGAGGGATGGTGGAGTAGATTTCTAGATCGTCGGCAAAACCAGCAATCGAGACGTTCTTTGCCATATCTTCGAAGACATGGGTTATGTAGATGTTGAAAAGTAGAGGGGAGAGGACAGAGCCTTGTGGTACTCCGGCAGGGATGGTGATGGGTGCAGAGGAGGAGTTGTTGATTTTAACAAATAACTTTCTGTCTGAGAGGTAGGAATGAAGGAGTTTGCAGGATGTTGAATTTGATGAGTTTGTGGATGAGGCCTTCGATCCAGACGGAGTCGAATGCCTTTTCGCTGTCAAGGAGAAGTAGGGCGGTCGAATTCTTAGATTGAAGATTTTTACTAATAAAGTCAACCACCCTCGCGAGTTGGTGGGTGGTGGCGTGGCGGTTTTTGAAGCCCATTTGGGTGTCTGAGACAATCTTCAACCTCTCCACCTCCCCTTGTAAGAGGCGGATGATGATTTTCTCATAGATTTTAGAGAGGATGGGAAGGAGGCTGATTGGACGACAGCTGGCCGGATCTGAGGGTTTTTTGTTAGGTTTTAGGATAGGGATAACGGAGGCAGTTTTCCATTGGGATGGGAAGTAGTTTAGGCTTGTGCAGGCATTGAAAATATTAGTCAGTAGCACTACTACTTTTCGAGGGAGGTTTTTGAGGGCAATATTAGGGATATTGTCATGGCCTGGCGCCTTATTTGTTTTTTGTTTTTCTATGAGTCGTTTTACTTCGCGAGGTGTCGTGTGTGAAATACGGTGTGTGCTCGGGCTTGAAGAGAATCGTTTTATCTCGGTGTTAATCTGCTGAACAAAACTTGAGTTCCCTCTTTTCGCGGCTTGGTCATGTATTGCTAGGAAGTGGTTTGAGAGCAACTCGGCTTTCTCTTTGTCACTGTAGGTACGTTTTGTGGCGAGTGTAATGGGGGTACTGTGAACTGTGTGTTGCTATTGTAGGAGATGGATAGAAAAGAACTAAAGAGAGTTTTAAACGCACTCGGCAAACTTTATTCCACGACTCAATCTTTCCGTAATATTTCACAACTCCTAACCTTTCGTAACCTAGAAACCAAAAAAGATTCTCAAACAATAATCATAACTGACTGGAGTGGAGTCCATTATCCATTACGCGCTGGAATCACATCCTACACCTCGGCCATTCTGACCAACCATACGGCCCGTATGGGTTGGCCATGGTTTCATGTATTCAGCGCAAGTCGTCGTGGTCTTCGGTCCTCCTGTTTCTTCCTCCGCATGAACCTCGTAGGAGTTACCACCTTTCACTTTGGTAATCTTGTAAGGTCCAGCAAATTTCGGCTTCAATTTAAATCCTGGTTGGATTCGTTTAATCGCCACTAGATCTCCAACCTTATACTGATGCGCGGCTTTTCTTCTCAAGTTGTACCCGTCCCTGTTCTCGTTTTGAACCTTCCACAGTTGAGCTTTGGCTTTCTTGCGCATCTCCTCACGATCTTCCGTGAAGCTATTTTTGATTTCTTCTTCCACCGCAAGTCTCAACTCTGTCGATTTACTTTTCATTGGAACGCATGTTAGAAGTTCAAACGGTGGCATCCCGATACTTCGTTGATAAGTCGAGTTCATGGTTTGTTGAAGCTCTCCCATCTTCTGATACCATTTTTTCGGATCAGTGGATTTCGTCTTCTTGGGGTGGTCGCTGGTGGCCATAGCTTCTACCTCCTTCTTTCCTACCAGTGACGCAGTCTCCCCTATGTCTATTGTTGTCACTGCTGCTTCACAGTTGATAGGCAGGTCATAGGATTTTGCTCTCTTCACCACAATCTTATCTGGAGTGACCAAAGGTACCGCCTCACCCAGGAGATCATCCCCAATGATAACTGATGGTCTCATGGTGCTATCTGGGACGACATGAATAACTGTATCGAACTCCCCTCCATTCAGCGTAACAGTTGACCTGAATCGTCCAATAGGGTGGATGAGCACACCATTGGCCCCACTAAATGTCTCAGTCGTTGAATTCAATGTTGGACCTTTGATACTTTCGTAACATCGTTTCTTCATAAGGTTGGGACCACTACCTGTGTCTATGAGGGCATCCAAATCATGACCACATATGTTTGCCATCACGGTGTTTCGCGATCCAACACACTGTACTAATCTGATAGGGAGTAACCCTGTACATTGGTTGCTTTTATGGCCAAATTCATTGCATCGGAAACATTTGGAACCTTTCTCTTTGTGCGGGCAAAATGAACTAGAATGTGATTTTTCTCCACAATTGTAGCATCGTCTTTCTTTGGAGTCCTCTCTTTTGTCCCTATCTTGGTTCATCTCTTTCCTCTTAACAAGTGGAGACTCTGACTGGTTGGCCACGGACTGTCTGGTCGTGCTCCCTTTCATCTTGTCATAAATCTTGAGTTTTGCCTTGAATTCTGGTAATGTGGCTGCACCGTACAATATAGTCTTGTTGGCCTGAGAGTCAGCTATCCCTTCAATAACATATTGAATAAGGGACTCATTGTCGATGCATCCTTTACTTGCAATTTCTCTCATCAAAATGAGGTACTCTTGTGTGGACTCATTTGGTTTTTAGGGACGGCTGGCTAACTCCTGGTGTAGCTCACGGCTGGTGGCTTTCTTTTGAAATTCGTCAAGTAGAGCCCTCTTCAGTCTTCTCCACGAGGTAAACACTTCAGTTTGCGCAAAAATCTTGGCCAAGCCCTGTAAGGACCTTTTTGCAAAAATCAGTTGTTGCAGGTTACTAAGGTTCAGTAGAGTAGACACCCCTTCAAACTCTTCTATCCACTTTTCCACAGAAAAATTGTCCTCTCCAGAAAAGCATCTCACCATTCCTTCGACATCCCTAAATGAGACATTCCCCTTCGTTAACTTGATTTTTGCTCTTTCAGCTGAACTATTTTTCTTTCCGTCGCCTTCTCTCCTATCCTCAATCTCTACTGGTTCGTCATCTTCCTCAGAATCTACTAATTCAACAGGAGTGTCGTCATCTTCCTCAGAATCTATATCGTCATCGTCTTCATCGCATTCGGCGTTTTCTAACAACATAGCAGCTTTTAAACGTTCAATCAAATCATTTTTCTTCCCAGTCGTCTTCAATTTGCGTAACTTAAGCTCGTCCTTCAACTCTACTACTTTCATTTCAATCGGGTCTTTTTCCATCTTGATTATTATTTTAGGTACCGACTCACCTGAAACTTCTCGTCGTCGTCGTCGTTGATCTTCGTGGTTCGTCACTGAAGTAATCGGTATCCCAAAACAAGCTAACCACTTCACTCTTGTTCACTTCGGCGCCTATTAACACTCAAAAAGCCTTCATTTATCCATCCCGGAGCGGCCCCCAAAATTGTAGGAGATGGATAGAAAAGAACTAAAGAGAGTTTTAAACGCACTCGGCAAAATTTATTCCACGTCTCAATCTTTCCGTAATATTTCACAACTCCTAACCTTTCGTAAGCTAGAAACCAAAACAGATTCTCAAACTATAATCATAACTGACTGGAGTGGAGTCCATTATCCATTACGCGCTGGAATCACATCCTACACTATTGAAGTTTTTTGCGAGCCTCCACAATGAACGGTCATTTGGATTGATTTTTGATTATTTTAGTTTCCCAAGTCGTTTGGGTCCATTGTACAACTTGGAAGTGAATTGGTTTTTGTAGGTGGTTTACGTAGCTCTTTATGTGGGGGTCGTGGGTGTGTTGCCACCTTCTGCGGGATTCGTTCATATGTTTGATGAGGTCAGTGATGTGGGTCGTTTGGGGGTATTATCTTGGTTTTTGGAACGGTTTCATCCAGTGCCAACCGTATGATGGGCGTTCAATTGCCTTTTCAATGGCGAGAGGGAAGG
Organism: Stenodema calcarata; assembly: GCA_963920205.1. NCBI lineage: Eukaryota > Metazoa > Arthropoda > Insecta > Hemiptera > Miridae > Stenodema > Stenodema calcarata. The sequence continues at coordinate 11,000,237 of OY986048.1, read as the reverse complement.
TTAGGTCAGGGTGCGCTGTTCCAGCTGAAGCCCAGCTGTTCCAGCGCAAGCCCTGCAGACAAAACGGAACAGATCAAGCTGAAATTTTGCACACACGCTGGTTCCAATCCAAGGGAGTGCCTTTCGTACAATTCGTCCCCTTCCACCCCCCCCCCCCTTTAGGGGGAAAGAGCAATTGGTGGAGCGGCTGCTGGCAGCGGGAGCTACTGTGGCTATACAGTGGATCCCGTCTCACGTTGGAATCTGGGGAAATGAACGCGCAGATGCGCTTGCCAAGGAAGGCTCCCAAATGCCCATGCCAGATGCACCAGTCAGCTTTGTCGCAGCCAGATCCTCAATCAAATCCTGCATTACTGACAGAACTCGGCAGGGCCACGAGCGTTCGGCGGAGGGCAAGCAATGGGCTGCTCTCCTCAGCCCAATCAATCTTATTCCGCCTGACCTCCCTCGTCATGAATCGGTAGCAGCCTTTAGATCCATCACTGGCTATGACTACCTGAACTCTCACCTACACAGACTCCGGATGAGGGATGACCCGTCCTGCTCTCTATGCAGCACATCCGAACCCATGACCTCTACTCACCTTTCTGACTGTCCACAACTCGAGGACATACGTTTTGCTTTTACTGCTGACGACACCAACTGGTCGAAAAATGCAAAATTATATTGGGCTGCTAGAAGTCAACTAATGGCTCAAGAGCCGTGACTGGTCGGCGTAGGGTAAAAAAAAAAAAAAAAAAAATGTCTAGTATATGGTCAATGATTTGGCTAATCCACAGACAATATACCATACCATACTCATACCATGTCATACAAACCGAGTGAATATTGAGATGTCATCCATTTCTGGCCTATATTAAAAATTTCAAGTATCTAGCTCATCATCAAAATTTAATTTGTTTAAACAAATAGGTATTATTTAAACAATTTTACAGACAAGAAGCCGAGTGGATATTGCATTGTTATCCAGTTCTGACCTATTTGTAAAATTTCAAGTCAATAGCTCATCATCAAAATTTAATTTGTATTATTACAAAAAGGTATTATTTAAACAATTTTACAGATGAGAAAACGAGTGAATATTGCAATGTGGTCTATCCCCGACTCACGGTTAAAATTTCTAGACTGTAGTTTACCGGGAAGATGAAAAAAGGTAGTTTTATTCTGGGCGTCTGGGGGTTGGGTCACATAACGGCCGTTTTCGACGCGAAAGTTTAGTGTTTTTCCTAAACCTTTGCGCAGTCACTGTGAACGAACGGCTGGTCGCACAAAAATCCAATTGGTCTTAAAAGATTCGTAATTTTTCAGGTCATTCTAAGGCAAACTAAAAAATTACACCTTTTCATGAGAATTTTTAGAGATATGACATTGTCGAAATTTCAAAGTTCGTTTTGAACCCCTTCCCCTTGACCTAGGGTTATGAAAAAATACGTGATGAATTCAACATCTACTAATTTCCGTAAATATCAATATTGAACGGTGGTCAGAAAAATTATCGTAGAGTTGCGCCTGTTTAAGGATCGATAGGAAATTTAATGGGCTTTCGAATGAGTGTAACACACTTTGTCACTTTTGCCAACGATTCTTGAGTTATTCGCGGTGTTTGGTCAAAAACCGTAGGTTTTACGTTCTGCAAACTTTCTCGAATTCTCTTCCACACCAATTACAAGTATAATGATTCTCAACAACAAAAATTTGCATAATTCCCAAGGAAAACTTCAACAAATTTTCAACAAAAAATTCTTTTGTTTTTTCAAATTCAATTTTTTGTGTCAGCAGAGAAGCCCCTCAGCGGACGCCGGCGGTAAAAACTCGGCCACTCGGATTCAGGACGAACTCTAAGGCGGACGGTCGGAATTGCTCGGGGGTCGTGCAAAGTGTCGAGGAAAGCGGTTGAACGATAATCCGCAGGTACTCGGAAACGAACTCAGATAATTCGAGATATTAGGTTCGCTGTCGGACGATCGAAGGACGAAAATACGGAATAATCGGTTCGGAACGGGACTCGGGAAAGTGCCCACGCATCCTAAGGATTTGGACCCGGAAAGACTGTGAGGAGTACTATCTGATATCTAACATTGTATTCGGGGCTGCTTCCGCGTCGCTCTTCAGTTTAGAGAAAGCACTTTTGTAGTTAGTAAGTGGATGAAGGTTGGAAGGAGGACTCTGTATAGATCGTAAGTTTAAGTTAGGATTAGAGAAAAAACTCTTGTAGTGATTAAGTTAAGTTAAGATTAGCGTCAGTAGTCGTTGAAATTGGTGGAAATAAATCCTAAGGTAATTGTACGGCTCCGGCTTGTATATTATCCTTCCCCTTTCCCAGCGGAGAATAGCGGACTATCACACTGGTGTCAGGTGTGGGGTGCGTAGAAATTCTTTTCGATAGGTAATAGAGTCGAAACGTCCCACATAGGCTTCCTCAGTCCTTCTCCAGGAGATTTGGCTTTGGCTGATTGAACGTGTGTGCAAAATTTCAGCTTGATCTGTTCCGTTTTGTCTGCAGGGCTTGCGCTGGAACAGCGCACCCTGACCTAACCTTCCCTCTCGCCATTGAAAAGGCAATTGAACGCCCATCATACGGTTGGCACTGGATGAAACCGTTCCAAAAACCAAGATAATACCCCCAAACGACCCACATCACTGACCTCATCAAACATATGAACGAATCCCGCAGAAGGTGGCAACACACCCACGACCCCCACATAAAGAGCTACGTAAACCACCTACAAAAACCAATTCACTTCCAAGTTGTACAATGGACCCAAACGACTTGGGAAACTAAATTATCAAAAATCAATCCAAATGACCGTTCATTGTGGAGGCTCGCAAAAAACTTCAATAGCAACACACAGTTCACAGTACCCCCATTACACTCGCCACAAAACGTACCTACAGTGACAAAGAGAAAGCCGAGTTGCTCTCAAACCCCTTCCTAGCAATACATGACCAAGCCGCGAAAAGAGGGAACTCAAGTTTTGTTCAGCAGATTAACACCGAGATAAAACGATTCTCTTCAAGCCCGAGCACACACCATATTTCACACACGACACCTCGCGAAGTAAAACGACTCATAGAAAAACAAAAAAACAAATAAGGCGCCAGGCCATGACAATATCCCTAATATTGCCCTCAAAAACCTCCCTCGAACAGTAGTAGTGCTACTGACTAATATTTTCAATGCCTGCACAAGCCTAAACTACTTCCCATCCCAATGGAAAACTGCCTCCGTTATCCCTATCCTAAAACCTAACAAAAAACCCTCAGATCCGGCCAGCTGTCATCCAATCAGCCTCCTTCCCATCCTCTCTAAAATCTATGAGAAAATCATCATCCGCCTCTTACAAGGGGAGGTGGAGAGGTTGAAGATTGTCCCAGACACCCAAATGGGCTTCAAAAACCGCCACGCCACCACCCACCAACTCGCGAGGGTGGTTGACTTTATTAGTAAAAATCTTCAATCTAAGAATTCGACCCATCGATGGATAGCTCTCGATTTACCTAACAATATTACGTTAACCACTGCGGTGTGCGTGGCCGACAAGCTGCGGTATGAGCGTGATTGCTTAAATAATTGTTTACAAACAGGTGATCATTCTCAATAATTTATATAACCATTAAAAAAAAAAAAAAAGAAGTACGTGGTGTGGGAGGGGGCGCAAAGACATGAAATGTCCCTCGTGGTTGCGTACTTGTATAAAAGCTGTACATGTCATAGGCTTTGACGTACAAGTTGGCCTCCTGCCAGCCTTCTGACGTCATAGGCTCGTGCGTCATAGCTCTGACGTACTAGTTGGCCTCCTGCCAGCCGTCTCACGTCATAGGCTCTGACGTACTAGTTGGCCTCCTGCCAGTCGTCTGACGTCATAGGCTCTGACGTATTAGTTGGCTTTCTGCCAGCCGTCTGACGTCATAGGCTCGTGCGTCATAGGCTCTGACGTACTAGTTGGCCTCCTGCCAGCCGTCTCACGTCATAGGCTCGTGCGTCATAGGCTCTGACGTACTTGTTGGCCTCCTGCCAGCCGTCTGACGTCAAAGGCTCGTGCGTCATAGGCTCTGACGTACTATTTGGCCTTCTGCCAGCCGTCTGATCTCATAGGCTCGTGCGTCACAGGCTCTGACGTACTAGTTGGCCTTCTGCGAGCCGTCTGACGTCATAGGCTCTGACGTACTAGTTGTCCTCCTGCCAATCGTCTGACGTCATAGGCTCTTACGTATTAGTTGGCCTTCTGCCAGCCGTCTGACGACATAGGCTCGTGCGTCATAGGCTCTGACGTAGTAGCCCGCCGGTCGCTTGTGTTCTGACGTGATCTGAGGGAAAGGGTGAATCAAGGGAACACATTTTTCCCGTTGGTGTCTGGACTCGGTCCTGTTTCTTTCGATTATGAGTCGAGTACTTAACCTCGAGACCAGAATTGATTGATTGATTAATTGATAAGATTTTATTGGCATAAAGCATAGGTTCCCAACCTGGGGTACGCGGTACGAAATTTTGTGGTTTCTGGGTTTGGACCAGCCCCACAATGATCCTCGAAACTTTTCATAATCCTAGGTCAAGGGGAAGGGGTTCAAAACGAAATTTAAAATTTCGACGATGTCATATCTCAAAATATTTGACTGAGCCGTGTAAGTTTTAGTTCACTTTCGAATGACCTGAAAAATTACGAATCTTTTAAGACCAATTGGATTTTTGTGCGACCAGCCGTTCGTTCACAGTGAGCGTGCAAAGGTTTAGGAAAAACACTAAACTTCGCGTCGAAAACGGCCGTTACGTGGGTCAACGCCCAGAATAAAACTACCTTTTTTCATCTTCCCGGTAAACTACAGTCTAGAAATTTTAACCGTGAGTCGGGGATATACCACATTGCAATATTCACTCGGTTTCTCATCTGTAAAATTGTTTAAATAATATTACGTTAACAATATTACCTAACTTCTTTTTGTAATATTACAAATTAAATTTTGATGATGAGCTATTGACTTGAAATTTTAAAAATAGTTCAGAACCGGATCACAATGCAATATTCACTCGGTTTCTTGTCTGTAAAATTGTTTAAATAATACCTATTTGTTTAAACAAATTAAATTTTGATGATGAGCTGGATAATTGAAATTTTAAATATAGGTCAGAAATGGATGACGTTTCAATATTCACTCGGTTTGAATGACATGGTATGAGTATGGTATGGTATATTATTGTATGTATGATTTGGTGTAGTACAGTATGGTATGATAGGAAAGAAATTCGTATGGTATGGTATGAGTACGGTGAGAATATGGTATGGTGCCGATTTGCAACACAGTCTGGTATAGACAGAAGGGTGATCTGCACAAGGAAGATAATAAACCGTTGTGTCAAGAATTTGCAGAGTTTTTTATTTTTTATTTATTAATTTTTTTTTTTTTTTTAGTAACATTTGTTTTGAGGGTATTTTGTCTCTAGAAATCACGCTTTGAGGAGAAATAAATTAGAATGTCATAAATACCAAGCTGAACCACATTTTCGGACTAGGCAACCAATGGTGGAAACTTGATGAAATGGTCAAACTTTGAATATTAGTTTTAAGGAAATAATGTAATCACGACAACGCGGTTTGGAACTCAAGATTCTGTCTTGATTAAACTAGCTATGGACCATAGTTTACCCCGAATACCTGCGGCTTTGTGCTGATGGAATAATCAGATTAGTAATGGAAGGGGCGGAACTCCCTCACAACTATGGGTGATCCTGGATGGTAGGTGTTGCTACACGTTAACTAAACAATCACCGATTTTCAGAAACGTCAACGCGACGATAACTCTACAAATTGAACGATTTAATTGGAGGTGGTTATCGTTGCAGACATCACTGGTCAACTAGGCACCGAGCTGGAGGAGTTGTACCTAATAACATCGAGCTTATCTGCTTCAAATGGAAGCCGATATTTTACTTCTTGGTCAAAAGAGATTTGTGAGTTACTGGACTAGAGTTGAGTTTTCTACATTTCTGCCGTTGTTTCAAGAGTCCGAACCAGCAATAGATAATTTAGAGAAGAACAACAATAAAACCAATCTTGGAACATTTTATTGAATGATGCATTCATTACAGGGAACATTTACAATAGTATGAAGGAGTTGGAGAGATTGATAGAAATTCCAAATTCAGATTATTCAGATTTTCATTCCTAGCCTAATGCGGTTTGTTACCCAGGCATGACTGAAAAAGTGAAACCCGATTTTTCGAGCCTTATTTTTCGAAATGCTGATTTGAATCTGTTAATTTAATTTATTTTTTACATTTTTTACTTCAAAATTCTCTGTTAGGTATGGTGAATCGGGATGGGTTTTTTTGGCTCTATTTTCTATGGATTCTATTTTCCAAAGATAGTTCAAATCAAAGAAACATTTCACCGTAATGGGGGTACATTAGAAATTATTTTTCGGATTTGTGGCATGCTGATCGTGTTTTCAATTTGTTCATTATTTTAAAAATTTTCATTTTTGATGAAAATAATACTTGTGGTGCTGAAGAATAATATTTTGGGAGTCTACTTCAGATCCTAGTACGTTTTCTTGTATATTGGAGCACTGCTTGGATTATAATATATGATCACCCCCAATTATCATTATTATTATATTATAATAAATTATATTATATATTATCACCCACACCAAATTACAATATAATCCAAGCAGTGCTCCAATATACAAGAAAACGTACTAGGATCTGACTCCCGACACAAGACTCAGCACCACAAGTATCATTTTCATCAAAAATTCGAACTCATTATTTTCATCAAATTTATCTGACATCAACAGCATTTATACCAATTATAGATGTTGTTGATTTCAGAAAAAACTCTAATTCAACCGCCTCTTTTTGTGCTCGTGCGATCTGTTCAAAGTATCTATGTCGTCTTCTGACATTCCCCGTGTCGGTACCTGCTGTACTGTTTAATCGTAACTGGCCAGCTTTTGAGTTTTCTAGATGTAGGGTGTAATCCAGATATCATACAACACACAACACCGAAGTCTAAGCAATTGAATCGTTGAACGTTGAAATTGTTGAAACATTGCTGGTTCATTTTTTGTTCCAAAAGACCTACGATTTTCGATGTATAGTTAATCCATGTATTCTCTAAATACACGGAAACAATTTGCCGTAACACGTCCGCTTAGCACAAAAGAAGATCAGTTTTGTGATGAAATGATACTAGATGTTATTTTGAAGAGGTAATTGTCAAAACTTACCGACAACAGTCAAGGTCATTGTGAGTCCCATTGGAGGGCTCGTTCCTACTTGGCATTCGTAAACTCCGGAATCCCGGATTTGAGGAAATCTTATTTGTAGAGTCCATTCTTCCGTTTGAGGGGAATGTGTTGTGAAAAATCGTTGGTCGCTTGTATAGGTGTAGCTCCCCACCGTAAGTAAATGAAGGTCTCGATGTCTGATCCACGAAACCTACAACACACAAACAACTTTGATCAGAAGGTTTTTGGAGCAAAGGCGATTGGAAAAATAACTTGGCCAAAATCCCAGACACACTGGGCTACGTTGAGTAACCCTTCATATTTTTTCTTTGGTGGAGGAATAAAGAAATACGGGGTTGTTAAAATATTCAGGGTGGAAGGTGAGAGATGATGATACGGGCTATGAACTAACAAATGCATCATTGATACCAGTCTTCTCGTCATGAAGACCGTCGGAAAGCTGATTGAAATGTATGGATTTTTAATTATTGAGTCCTAGCCTAATTGCTGCCATTTGAATAGTAACCAATAATTAAATATAGTTAATTATTAAAGATAATGACGGAATGATCAATGTACCACAAAGCTGAGTTGAGAATTGAGTTGGAAATCAAACTGATGACAGTTTCGCTTTTCACATTATTACGTAAATCGCTATGATAAATTAGATGGTGAGACCGAGGTAGGAGCATGAGAGTAGTATAATGTTGCACTTCTCAATTGTTACTGTCAACACTCGGGCATTACCCACATCGTCCCCGGTAATTAAAGTACGAATTTTCTCCAACATTGACAATGGCCTCCTGTGTAGAAACCAGTGAACTTTCCCAGTTCCGCGCGGACACAATGTTCAATAAGCCAGTGGTTGCCCCCTTCGCCCCCCCTATGGATCCGCCACTACAATAAGCACTTTGGATGCCCTTGCATCTCAAAAAAAAAGTTCCAGTCACACAGCATGGCTATAAGAGCAAATTTTCGAAGAAATAACTGGTTTATGTGATGTTTAGAACATCTCATTCAAATAAGGGCAATCTTAAACTTATTGGGTGATCATAGGTATTTAAGTATGAAGCTATTCGGTATGCATCAGGGGTGGTGGTCTCTGAATAAAGATCGGTAGGTACTTATTACAATAGTGTTCTTAATACATAGTTACTTGTCATTTTGGAAAGAAAATGTTCTTCCAGTTCCCTCAACGTCGTTTTTGTTAATTATAAATTACTAGCTGTGTACCCGCGCTTCGCAACGGTAGAACAGACACCCCTTTTAGGACAGGCCCCACTCATAACAGATACTACCGCAGGATTGACAAAGAGTGGTTGTTTGCTACCGTAAGCCACGGTTCAAGGGTGCGTCCCAAGTGAAAATTATGGTTTGAGTAATAATTGGTTATCAACATTTTCCTCAAGTTTCATTCAGATCGGTCAAGTAGTTTTGAAATCCCGGTAATACCCTCCCCCCCTCTCCCCTGCCATAACTGCCTTTAACCCCCCCCCCCCCATACTATTGACCCACCCTACCTGTTTAGAAACATTCCTCAATGTTCACACAACAAATTCCCAAAGTTGCACTCCAACTGGTCAAGTAGTTTTGAATGCCTGTAGACCCCCCCCCCCTCTCAAAACCTGCACCCCGCCCCCTCCCACTAACATCCTGATTGAAGTACCACTCGAAAGTACTCGACGAGCTGAATCCAGAGACTGCTTACAATCGGATTTACGTTCAACCGTTCAAAAGTTATACGCGGATTTTTCATAAACCTTCCCAGATAAATTCTGCGTCAAATGGTACCAGCCGCAACTTTCTACGTTCAGCCGTTCTCAATTGATGATGAGACAAAGAGACAGACAGACACGATTTTATTATATACAAAGATAAATTATAAATGATAAATTAATTATAAATTACCGTGAAATCATATCCGGCACAATGTTTTTTGCAAACGCTCACTTCTTTCTCGAGAGCTCCGTTAGTTTTTACTCGGTCGGAGGTTTAAGCGATACTGACCAAATATGGCGTTGTTTTTGGAAATCCTTAATATAATAGTTTGTGTGAGCGCGATACGAAAAGATTTCGGAATGGGGGAAACTTATATCGAGACGATGACATCACAAATAGTTGACAAGTTGATAAAACGCCAGATGAAGAGGTGGTGCTGGAACCCGGGTTCTTCAGGACTGCACCCTTCCCACCAATATGACTCACCTAACACGACGCTAACTCGGTTGCTCGCAAACTTTTAGGGGTTGGTAAAGGCTGGTTGTATGTATCTGTTGCTTCCCCTATACATCAAACCTCTAACAATAATTTCATTTGTTTTAGCGGAGCACGTAGGTCCTAACTTTATCATTTCTCGTCACTGTCAAGTACCAACCGTCTACTTCCCCGAATCCACCACCTACATCCTTGGTATTTCAACGTACAGCATACTTAATTCAGTTGTATACTCTCACGAGTGGAATGTTTTTACTGTAGAGTTGGTATTTGAATACGAGGCTCACTCAATGCTTTCAGTGACAGAAGTGAGATTAATTATTCAATTTGAGACGCGGCTGTACTGAGTAAATAGGCCCAGTACCTACGTAATGGTTGATTGACATTTAACACGACACTGCATGAACATGCTATGTACTGACAGTATTGAAAGGTTCCACATTCCAATCTTCTTATATCTACCACAAAATAAAAGATAAACAAGAGAGGTTTCCAGAACGAAAATTCAATTCATCTCAATTCAATTCAATTCAATTCTCATTTTCCTGCGAAATGAGTGCAATCGTTTTAGTTGTTGGCCAAAAAAGTAGTTACGCAGCCTCTTGGCGAAGAAAGTCATGCGTTCCATTTTCAAAGTATTGAACTTCCCCACAATTTCAGTGGTAGTAAAACTCCGTATACCTGTTGAAATCCAAGAAAATTCAATCCAATTTTCCAAAATCCAATCCAATTTTTTTTTGCCAAAAAATTGCCTGTTTCGCAGACTTATTTAATTTGAATTTATATTATGTAAGTACAGTGTTTTTGACTGTAGTCTTGGTCTCTTCTTTTTGTAAAAGTGTACCTATCTCTGGATTTTTCTTTTCAAATACACTTTCTTTTCAATTGTTTTTTAAAATACCACCACTTTGTAACCAAATAATAATTATTATACTATCGCTCCCATTACCATGAAAAAATAAACTGTATAACATATTTTCGATGAAGAGCCCCTGAAAGTAGGCAACCGGCATTGCCCCCCCCCCCCCCTCCACAACATCGAGCTAGATCCGCGCCTGACGTTCTTTAGGGACAGATAAATGCCCTTCGGAATAGTGAGTCATTTCACAGTAGGGTAAGGTTAAGTTGGTCGTCCGGGAAAGGTAGGGAAATCCGGTCTAGATTTTTCAATTGTCGAGTTCGTTTCTATTAGATTTCTGTGTTCGCCCTCCCCTCTACACAAGAAGAAAAATATAAAAAATAAACCAAAAGCAACTGGAATCAGAAAGTATTGAAGAGGTATAAGTTCGTCGGTATAATTGCCAATACAAGCGGAGAAAGAAAATGACGATACAACATTTCCAAGGGGATTTCGTTGTGTAATATGATGTGATGCATTGCTCATTCCGTTTTTAGCGAACGGAATGGAACCCTCACTGCACAGCAATCGGGTTCCGCTGTCCACCGAGGCCACGTTGGTTTGAAAAACGGGGGTATTTCATCTGTGACGTACGAGCATACCCATCATGCCACTCAAAGGGTAGTTTACATTATCGGCGCTCCTTCGTCGGTCGATACACACGACCATTTCTACCCATCAGTCAGATATAGGAGTACGAACACTGAACCATGGTAATAAACTTAGTGACACCAAACTCATCCGTTGGTAAGAGCTGAGAACCTCCCTCGATCACATTATTGGATTGGTGCGTCATGCGCTTATATGAACAGTGCAGCGCCAGTGGTTGGAATTGGAATCGGAGAATGTAAATGAGGTTTTAAACCGCATTGCTTTTTTAATGGGCACTGCTCGTTACCTTAGCAAGTCATGCGGTGGAAATTTCCGGTATTCTGAATATTTCGACAAATCAACTCCGCATTTCAAACTTTACCATTCTCAAATGGACCCATCAAAATTTACCGCCAGGTGCCAATTTGCGGTTCTCGGATCTCCGTTAACAGTACGATGGCTTGTAATTTTCGCTCACCACACCGCGACAGGTGACAGAACAACATTCTAAACCTTTGATCGGTTCAGCGACATCATCATTGAATCGTGCATAACTAGCACAGGTAGCAGATTTTCTCTGTATACATGCATGTTGCAAACTGGAGCATTCAACCTAGTTGATCGATGCTATATTTCGACTGTACTATTTTGTACACGATTAACTAACATCGCTTACAATTTTGATTACACAGAATTTGAAAATCATTTGCAAATCATTTCCTTACTCTTTATACTTTCTGTATTACTATACGCAGTATCTTCTGGTGTGCTGCACCTAAGCTTATGTCAAAGTTATGCGAAATTTGAACCACGTCCATATTTGCCACTGAAAGACCCTAGATAATCAACCATTTACTTGTTCTCCACTATTTGTTTGTTTTCACTACTGTAATTTCAACTGTACATGATCGGTAAATTCATATGAAAAATACAAATATTCGTTCGAGATCAACATGAGTGTACATCGGAGATGTTTAAATCGTTATAAACAAACAAAAAGTGTCAATTTCTACCGCCCTCGGGTATACGGTGAGCCGGAGATTGAAGCCGCGATAGCCGAAACAAAGGACAGATGGGTTGCTATTGCAACACTGTAGAGTTACAGGGGCATTGCGAGCATTGGAGCTCTCTTATCATGTGAAGACATCGAACCGAAACATAACGGTACTGCAGGACACAAATGGTGAAGATGAAACCCAGAGGGAGACCGATTGGATCCTGCAAAGGATCCACAAGAAGCGTAAATCTGAATCCTCCCCTGAGGTAGCATGCCTTTCCAACAAGACTAAGATTGGACACAGGCCTCTAATATTCAAGAAAAGCCCAAGTAAAAAGATCCTCCCCTTCCTACTCCTACCAATATCGTGGGTCGAAAGAGTTACTCGGCCCTTAAGGACTTTTTTTTTTTTTTTTTTTTTTTTATAAATATATAACTTTATTATTTTTACAATATTACAGTTTTTATAGTTTTGTATATAGTAGACTTAATCTAATTGACTGGGTACATGTTTTAAGGTACAGCCCAATGACTGCCCTTATCCAGAGAACGTTTTAAACGTTAAATTATTGTGTATTGCACTTTGACTTTATAATAAATTGTCTTGGGGTAACTTTCGTTTCAAGCGGCGGTTTGTTGGATGTGGAGGCAGATTGGTTGAAATAGCTTCTATCAGTGGGTTGCTATGTTGTAACATGCTGGTATGGATTTTTGCGTATCGCTCTCTGATCAAAGTTGCCACCATAGGGATGTCGAGGTCTTGATGGATCGTACTGTTCCTGACGTACCATTCTGCTCCTGTTATGAGACGGAGTACACGATTTTGCGTAACTTGGAGCTTATTAATGTGGGTTTTTGCAGCTGATCCCCATACTTCGCAAGCGTAAAGCCATATCGGTCTAATTAGTGTGAGGTATAGAAGTCTTTTTGTGACTAGTGGGAGTCCTGACCGTTTATCCATCAAGTGCTTCAGTTGCCTGATTCTGCCCCGTATTTTCCCAACCAGGTATTTGATATGGACCTCCCATGTAAGTTTTGGATCCAGATGAACGCCCAAATATCTGGTTGACGTCTGGAATGGGATTTGGGCACCCCGGAAGGTGAGGTTGTCCGAAGGTTGTTCACGGCGAAGGGTAAAGAGGATGGCTGCCGACTTCTGAGGGTTTATTGAGATTCGCCAATCATCACACCAATCTGCGAACCTCTCAAGGCATGTTTGCAACTCGCTTCCCACGACATTACTCACCTCTCCTTTGTTCAAGATTGCCTTATCATCAGCAAAGTCTGCTGTGAGAATCCCATCTACCTGTGGAGAATCGCGAATGTAGATCAGGTAGAGGAATGGCCCCCAGACACTTCCCTGTGGGACTCCTGCACGAATGCTTTTTGAGGCTGACATAGCGGATTCGTATTTCACGCTGTACGTACGGTTTCGGAGATAAGATAAAACCAGTCGGTAGTGGGTGTCAGGCAAGAAGCTTTTGATTTTGGCTAGGAGTCCATCGTGGAGAACTTTGTCGAATGCTTTTTCCGAATCCAGGTAGACCCCCATGCAGACCTGCTTCTGCTCGTACGTCTCCAATATTGCGCTAACGACTCTATGAAGTTGCATTTGGCAGGAGTGTCCGTGACGGAATCCAAATTGTGAATCTGGGAGGAGAGGAGCCAGGAATTCCAGTAGGTGGGGGAGGAATAGTCTCTCAAAGATCTTCGACAGAATGGTTACTAGGCTTATCGGACGGTATGATTGTGGGTTTGCTCGATGCTTATTGGGTTTTTTAATCATGATGATATGAGCGTGTTTCCATTTGTTGGGGTAGTGTGTAGTCCGCATTATTGCATTATAAATTTGTGTTAGCATCACTATGCCTTTTCTAGGAAGTGCCTTTAAAAGGTTTTGGGTGATGAGGTCCGGCCCAGGGGCCTTCCTTGTTGGAGATCTTTTGACAGCATTCGCAACTTTTCCAGGAGTGAAAAATAGGGAGAATGGCTGAAGTTGCAGTGGCTGTTCTACTCTCTCAGTTATGAGTTCTGTATGTTCGGGTCGAACTTCAGGGTTGGGGGAGAATTGCTCGTACAGCATTTCGCAGAAAATGTCTGCTTTTTCTTGAGGGGTCGAGAACCAACGCCCTCTTTGTTTTAAAGGAGGGCTGCCTGAGTATTCCTTTGTGAGAAACTTGGTTTTTCTCCAAAGTGACCCGTCAGTAGCACTTAGTGAGGCGATTTCACTATGTAGAGCAGACTGTCGTTCGTTTTCGAGTGCTTCTTTTAGTATTCTGGTTGCTCTATTGTATGCAGCTTTGTCCTGGGGATGTTTTGTTATTTCCCACCGTCTTTTGGCAGCTTTTTTGCATAATAGCGAGTTGGCTACCATGGTCGATACTGAGCTTGAAAATCGATGATTTCTGGTTGACTGCGGGGAAGATGCGACGCTAGCAGCAATATGAATTGCATTGGTGAAGCGTGATACCGCAACATCAATATCTTTCGCAGTTTTCAGAGGAAGGGACAGGTCAACGTGTTCATCCACTGTGGTTTTATATTTGGTCCAGTCGAACGGATGGTTCACCAAACGTGGAGGGGAGTTAACGATTTTTGGTTGAAGACCGATTTCAAGAAGCACAGGGTTGTGATCTGAACTCATCTCGCGAAGCGTAGAGACGTTAGAATGGAATCTTCCCACGTTCTTTCCGATGAAGTAATCCAGGACGTCTGGTGAGTTTCCATCGGATGGGTAGTGAGTAGGTTCTAATGGTGCAAAGACATCAAGACCGTGCTGAATCACAGCATCTCGGAGGATTGAGCCTCTGGGGTTCGCCACATTTGAGTTGAATCTCGGATGCTTGGCGTTGAAGTCGCCTCCCAGTATAAAGTTGGTTTTCATTTCATGTATTATGGCCCATATATCCGACATCAACACTCGGTTTTGTGGAGCTGAGTAGAAAGATCCGATTCTTAGACATGGTAGGCTAGAATGGTTCAATTCGATCTGCGCGATTTGAAAGTTAGGTTCAATGATTTGGGGAAGTTCATGGTGGTTTATACAGCTTTTTATAAGGGTGGCTGATCCGCCTTTTCTATTTCCAGATGGGTGGTCAGCTCTGTAGCATTTATAACCAGCTACAAAAAAAATTATATTAGGAGCCAGTTTAGTCTCTGTGATGAGCATTATGTCAATATGATACATATTGAGGAAAAGGCAAAGTTCGTGATGCTTGTTATTCACACCTCGAGCATTCCATGTGCTGATTCGTAGATTGTGATTAGATAAGTTAATCATTTTTTATTGATGAGGATTGGGAGAATTTGAGCCAGCATTTCCATCATTGGGGTGATGATGGATATTAGTTTGTCCAGTTTCTCATTAATTAAATCATTTTGTGGCTTTTGAAGAGCTGATGCATACGTGTTTGCCGTATTAAGAGTGTTTCTTTTATCAGTGATTATCGGTGTTTTGTGAGTGGATGTATTTTGAAATGGGGACGTTTTTATATTACTTGAATTGTTCTTTACAGTTGCACTATTTCTCGGAGTAAGAGATATGTTTTGCAAGGCTTTGTGAGTTGGGCAGCCCTTGTAACTAGCAGCATGACTTCCTTTACAGTTCACACATACTGGCGGCGTATCTATCGGTTTGTTACAATCAGCAGACGCATGTTCACCGTCACATTTGACACAGCGTGGTTTTTGGTGGCAGTAATTCTTTGAATGACCGAAGTTCTGGCATTTCAAGCACTGTATAACTGTTTTTCTAGGTCTAGGTGGCTCGACTCTTATTTTGCAATAGTACAGACTTTTTAAGGAATATATTTCCTGGTTATTTTGACCTTGTTTCAAGTCAAGAAAGAACAAAGGGAGAGGAACCTTCGTGATTGGGTGGTGTACAGGGAGCATCTGGACTGGTTCATGTCCCAACTCCTTCAATTCCTGCATCATGGTAGGGATATCACATGAAGGATGTAATCCACGCAAGACTACGCGAAAGTTGCGTTCAGATTTTATTTGAAATGTGTGGTACTGGGCTCCATTTCTTTGGAGGTAATCTACGCATTTTCTATAATCATCTATCTCGTCGAAGTTTACCTTTAGTTTGCCATCGACGGTTATGTGCCTGAAGTTACCTTTGCTTTCAGATTTCAGGTGAGAAAGTACGGAGTTTATATTGTTGAGATTGTTTATAAAGATCGGAGGGGGCTTATTGATGCGGTTTTCTGTTTGTTTAGCTTGAGTAGACTGGATTTCCATTTGATCTAATACGGCAAATCTATTGTTTGTTGTTATGAAAGGTGGACCCGCCGGGTCTACATTTGGATGACTCACCTTTTTGCGCTTGTTGTTTGGCGGTTTGTCGGGGTCATTCCCGTCATCCATCATGGAGCGGCTGATCGGATTGTATGCGTCTTTTGTATAAGACTTTCAACTCTAACGGATTACACGTTCGATGTTATCGGCACGAGCTCCCGAACGCTACTGTTAAGGACTTGATAGCGAACATCCCCAAAGATCAATTCAAGATCACTTCTCTCAATAACGTTTGGAAAATAAAAGTAGAATCGAAAGATATCTGGAAATAAAGGACCTACTCATCCTGGCGTTTGACAAGGCTTGGCACTGGGGACTTGAGTTTAAACTGCACAGGGATTTTCCAAGGCAGTTCATCTTACTCTTGAACTCCTTCCTGAGAACCGACATTTCAGGGTAAAGCAAGAAGACCATTACTCTAGTAACATATCGCTTATTGGCTGCAATAGTGTCACATCTCCAAATTTGATGCTTCGGGGCAATTGAAAAAAAATCCATTTCAATATTGAAATATTCCGCTACGAATTTCACGAATTTCAGAAATTAGAGCTTTGAAACTTGGCTTCGTGAAGTTTGTTTCAAAGTTGAAATGTTTTTTTTTTTCGATTACCCCGAAGCATCAGATTTGGAGATATGGCACTATTGCATCCAATGAGCGATATATATATACCGTGTGCCGAAATTATTATAAAATATTTAGGAATAAATTTCGACTTATATAATAAACACATCGAGAAGAAGAATAATTGAGAAGAAAGTTGAAATTAATTTTTTTCTTTTTTTCATTACCCCGAAGCATCAAGTTTGGAGATGTGACACTATTGGAGCCAATAAGCGACATTAATTATTAAGAACTGAACTGAGGATCAAGTTTAGAAAAATGTATTGGGTGATGGGAAGAAATTCCCTTCTTTTACTTCCCAACGAATAGCTCATGTACAAGCAGATTCTTTGCCTTTTCTGGACCTACAGAATTCAGCTCTTGGGCTGTGCCAGGAAGCCTAATATTTAAAAAATTCAAACCCTGCAGAACAAAATTTTGTTCTAATACTAACTATACTAACATCTAATACTTCTAATGCTAACTATACTTCTCAGTTTTAATACTGAAAAGAATAGTTAGCGCCCTATGTACATGCGAAATTATTATATTCATTGAGATTCCTCAAATCATTAAAATATCCTGAGGTAGAGTTAGTCAACGAAACAATTAAAAAACCCTACTGTATATGACCCAGTAATTCTTACCATTATTATAGTTCTAGTGCTCGTACCAGTCTTTCACATTATAAATCAATATTCCTCATGGTTAGGACCGAAGCTAGGGCTGGGCATTGATATATCAAATATCGATAAGTTTTTATCGATATTGAACGAGCCCGATAAATCTGATAGTATCGATATTTTTCCTACAATTAGGTATCGGTTTTTTCAAAGCCGAAACTATCAGCCATGTCACCAGAAATATTTCAATTCATAATGATATTACGTTACCTATAAACTGTTCAGAAAAGAATAAATAGAAAATCCACAGTCATGCAGCATGGCAATAAGAGCGAATTTCCCAAGAAATAATTGGTTTTATGTAAAATGTCTCCATCAAAGAACATGATGTCCATGAAGACCATCTGAAGTATCAACCACTATATAAAACTGTGACAATTATATATTTAGCACTGTCTACTCTGACAATATTGTTGAAGGTGGAATGCAAACGTGAAAAAAAGCACACACACACATCTGCTCACAATTGGAGATTGAAAAAACGAAAATGGTTCATTATCACAGATAATAAACCAAAAGAAGGTGTGTTGGCCGGCTTGGTTCTCTTGGACCAAAGAAACCGGTTAGCATCGGAGATGGCCAATAAGCTGCTTTACCTCAAGGATACTGATAATAGCCTTTGGTAATTAAATTGAAATAATAACAAAATCATAATTTTATTCCAATTCATTCAATCTAATTTCAATTCTTTAGGTATCTATATTTTAGGTATGCATATTTGTTATTAAATTCCCATTTTCTTCTTCTATATATTTTTTTAATATATAAAATTTACCATAAATAATATTTATGATACATTTTTAGTTGTTGGAATATAATGCCATACTATGGCATACAACATTTTTTCTTCATACCGAGCTATTCATATAAATGTTTAATGATTTTTGGGTCTATGTCCGATACATTACGGTTTTTAAGAAATTTTTACTATTTATTTACAAGTCTAGTTTGGTCATTACATCACCTCACTAATAAGTATTTCCACCGGCTAAGCCATCCATGGACCGAATGGGATTTTCTTGCTACATACTGCTCCATTCATTCCCTTGACACAGAAGTTACTTCATAATTTATTGCTACAAATATATTATTGAATTTTAAACATGGACAATGCAACATGTGCGTTTGCTATGAAATTATAATGCAATGATATAGACATTCAGTAAACTTTGATACGCAGTAAAACGCAGACATAATACGCAGACATTCAGTAAAAAATACGCAGACATAATACGCAGACATTCAGTACAAAAGTTGATACGCATTTTTTAAACTATTTTCTTTATATACCAATTTACTATAATATTTATATTTCTTTTGCGTACAATTGTTTTTGACAGGTTGAAGGGTGAAGCAATGATTTAGTTTGGCGCAAGAAAAATAAGTTTCGAGCAATTTGTAACTACATAAACCCCGGCTTTCCACAATCAGGAAGGTCCTTCGCAAATTGAAGCCACGCGCAAGGGAGCGAAAGGGATGAGAATAACGCAGATAAGTTAGCTGGAGCACCAGTCGGGACTTGGAAGGTTGGAAGTTGTAAATTAGAGGTTGGGGAGTTTTATGCGAAATTTCGTTTAAGGAAATGCCGACGGAATCAAGCCAGTAGAAAAAACCTGTGGAGCGTTGAGGTAATCTGATTTACAATGCATCAGATACCATCAAGAACCCGGTGCGAATAAATTGTTGATAACGTAGAGCCGGGCAGTGCGAGCTCGCATGTCGTGAGTTTGGACAATTACCTGTCGCGATCACAGATTCTTCAAGGTGTTAACAGTAACAGCCGATGTTTCTTCCACGATTTTTTCGTTGCGGAAAATCACACACATATATAAGTATTCGTATTACACAAATCGTATTCGGATTTGGACGTAATGTTAATCAATCATTGAGTACTGAAAATACTAACCAAATATCTATAAAAATACCTTTAAAACTATAAATACCTAAAAAATACCTGCCATACTAAAAATGGTAGGCAAAGTTCACGAAACGATCCAAGGAAGCGATAAATACCTTGACTATACCTACCGTAGGTATAGTCAAGGTATTTATGTCATGTTCCTCCTTTGGCCAACGGCAGCTGCTAGACTACCTATTCACTAACATTTCATGCAAAGAGGCAATAAGGCCTATCGGGTTTCTCTTCGATTCATGTAATGACAAAATCTGTTTGGCAAATGTTTAAATCCACTGGCGTCCAAATCTATTTGGGTAATGTCCAAATCCATTTGAAAATTTCCTAATCCATTTGGAAAATGTAAAAATTAATAAATAAATTTCAGTAAATTTACGAAATTTCAGAAAATGCTGTAGGTATATGACTTTCTACAACAAGAAATGTTATCATACATTATATGTATTAAAAAATGTAAAATATGTACTTATTTGTATATGCTTGTTCATTCAGGGATGGATTGGAACATACCTACCTACATAGGGATTGCTGTATAACACATTCGTATCGAAAAAAATGTCAACAATTTTTGCTCAACAGACTTGACATTGCTATGGAGCGAATTGATTGAATATTTATTTATTTATTCATAGTAAATGGATTAAATATTTATTCATTCGAATTTTACATGTTTAGTGGACAAGCAGTGTTCAAAATTACGTTTTCATGGTTCATTGATCTTATGTAGTTCAAATAAGAAGTAGGTTGATGGCAGTTTGAGTTTTTATTTGTTAATTTGCTCCATGAACGGAATTCTTTTTTGTTTGCATCCTTGGATGTGCGTATTGAGAGAGATGGATAATGACTTTTTCAACAGCCCGAGTGCTGGGAGGGCGGAAAGAGGTGAATGCAGGACGGGGAGAGATGCTGCGATGTTTCTTTAATTTATTACATCTCCATACCCCGCACTCCACAAAAACATTTCCCGCACCAAGAGAGCCTCTTCAACAATATTTGCTCCTCCGTTGACAGCCGAATAGCAATATAAGTGGAACGAAGACGAATGAGCGCAGTAGAGCCCCTCCTCCCCCCCCCCCCCCCCGAATAAACGTGGCGTGAGGACAATTCCGAGACCACACTTGCATTGGCCTCTATTCAGACAGCCACTGTCTCTTGGAAAAGGAAGAAGAGTATTTTGAGAGAGAAGAGGAAACGGATTTTTCCGTGTCGTTTCCTCTTCCCTTTCTCAGCCGAATCTTCCGGCCGAACAATTCAACCGAGTAAACTCGAAGGCGGCCGAGGGCCACCGGCAAAGACAACAAAGCATAATTGGGTTAGCTTGTGCCAAGTAGAGGAACCTTCGCTTCATGCATGAGAGAGTAGAAGACATGAAAGTTCCAGTCATGCAGCATGACCTAATGAGCAAATTATCGACGTACCTACAAACCGGAGAATCGGCCGACCAATACCAAGTATCTCAAACTTGAACATTTATACTCGACCCAAGATACAAACTGCATACAAATAATAAAAGGAATGGGACTTTTTTTTTTTTTTTTTTATAAAGCCGTTTATCAAGAAATTACCACAAAATATACTTGAAGTATTTCATACTTCATCACAAAATAAAATGAATACTTCAGTAAAATAAATTAAAGTCTTTGGCAGTATACTGATCTCCATAATAACTCAAAAGATATTGTATGCAGAAAATTGAACAGGACTGAAGGGTGGTATGGAATAATAAAATTGAATAGAACGTAGAAATTAGAACACGCCTTCTCCATTGACAACTGAGTTCTTGTCACACGGTATAATAACAATACAATTTTTAGTAATGTAATAGTCTGCAAAAACTACCGTCTTACGAAATTTCGTTGAGTCCTGAAGAAATACTAGTTGGATAAGTCGTGAATGATATCGCTTAACCCAAAAATTTCCATTAGTAGTTCCATGGGACCATCTGTGAACAAGTCTTTACTACGTTCATGGGTTGGCGGAATAGTTAATTTTACTTTTCAACACAGAGAACACGTTCGCGCATTCGCAGACGCTGGTAGGAAGCAGATTCATTCATTTCGGCTCATTGCAACCGTTATTTTGTGACAGACGCTCCAAAAAATAATGTTTTGCGTATGCGGAGACAAAAGCTCCGCTCAAAATCATATGGAATTAACATGGGATCCTTGTACTTCAAGGAATTTGGACAAGACACCATTCAGAATATAGCTATCAGCAAAAGGCAATATTGCGTTGATAGCGCTACAGAGTGCTAATTCGATTCGAGGCTCATTAAAAAAAAGCTATCTCTGAAAAAAGGGACAAGACTGGGCATGAATTAGTTTTGGCTTCCTTTGCCAAACAAGGAGGGAAAGCAATACCGTCGGCATTAAATGTAAATTCCACCAAGATTGGGACCTGCTCCCTTCCATTCCCTTACCAGGCCTAAAGAGAACGATCCTGGGGATTGCATTACATGAGTCCCAAGGTCTCTACCGCTCTTGCACCCCTTCACTGCGTTATCTGAAGGGAAATGAAAGGAAAAGGCAAAAACTTACAATTTACAAAAGGAACTGCCAGTTCATACCTACCTTCTTTCCCCTATCCGCCTTCATTCCGCAACTATATGTCGCCCATAACATTTTGTTTCAAGAGGCTCCCGCGAAGTGAGACTTTTCCACGAAATATTTTTTAAATAAAGTTGTTACTCTGAAAATTGGCTACCATCTGGACACCATTTAGAATTATTAAAAAAGGAACCTAGTATTCCCGGTTAACATTTTTAAAACTCAAAAACCCGTTTTAGACCACTGCCAAAAGACACAGAAAATCATAAGTATTGTTAGTAAGGAGACGAAGCCAATCGGCTTGGTATCTGTGTAAATAGTTTGATGTCATGGAGATGAGTTTCTGTTTGTGATTTCCCCAAAAAAGTTGTGTAGGTTTGAAAAGTTGTGTAGTTTGTGTGTTTTCCTAACCCATTGTCGTTATTCCCAACAATAATTGTTGGCCAATAATACAATCTTCTCCTATTTGGGCCACGACTGCTGCCTGCTCACGTTGTTTCCCATCCTACTTCTCGCACCAATTAGTGGCCCAAATAGGAAAATATTGTATTCTTGGCCTTGACTTTCTGCGGAATCATGGGTGCATAATAAACATGACGCAAGGATGCATTCAGATAGGGACTGCCATACTGCCATTCTGTGATGACCACGAGCTGTCGTTAGCCATTCTGAAGCAGGATGAGATGTGCGGTGAGAAGATGGCGCTTTGCTTGGATCCAGTTTGGGCGAACGTGGAGAAGGCAGAAACGGCAATTGAACAACAGAATGTCCCTCTTCATTTGACGCCACTCTTCTCAAAGCTCACAAACTGTCTATCAACAGCCCAACTCAACAACGTTCGACTACTGTTGATTGAGTTTGGAGATGTTGTTGCTACGGAGAAGACTGACTTGGGTCGGATAACGGAGGTCGAACATCACAATGAAGTGCTTACTGACACCCCCATTCGCCAGGTCCCAAGACGTATTCCCACCACACAGACGGTTTGATAGCTGAAATGGAAAAGGGGGGAATTATTGAACCATCAAATAGCCCATGGGCGAGTCTGATAGTTCTTGTGGGAAAGAAGGACGGAACAACCGGATTTTGTATAGATTATCGACGGCTCAATGATGTGACACATAAAGACTTCACCCCCTCCCTCACATGAACGATCTTCTTGCTAATCTAGCTGGAAGTCAGTGGTTCTCAACATTAGACCTACAAAGTGGATATTGGCATAAAGATGCACGAAGCTGATAAGGAGAAAACGGCGTTTTGCACACCAAGGGGCTTGTGGCAGTTTTGGGTGATGCCATTTGGGCTATGAAACGCCCCTGCCACATTCCAAATGCGATGGGGAAGGCTCTGCACAAACAGGTCAGCAAGGGGCGTGTCAAGGTTTACCTTGACGATGTCTTAGTTGATACGTGAACATTTGGGGAGCACCTCACATGGTTGGGGACGTTTTTCGAAAATTCAGGAAGCTAGGCATTAAATTGAATCCCAAATATAGTGAAACTTTTCCACCCTAGTGTTGACTATTTGGGTTATATGATCTCTGGTAAAGGTGTATCAATGGACCCAGCCAAGACAGACATAGTTCGAAGGTGGCCCACGCCTCAATATGCGAAGGAAGTGTGAACCTTTGTTGGACTATGTTCATACTAACGGCCGTTCATTGAGAACTTTGCTGATAGAGCCCAACACCTATATAAAACACAGAATGATAAAGGCGCTTCCCGGTGGACTTCCGAATGTCAAGCAGCTTTTGAGGATTTGAAGGCGGCTCTCACCAAAGCACCCGTTCTAGAACATGTTTTACCGAATTTCCTCTTCACCTTAGACGTAGACGCATGAAATTTGGAGATACGACACTATTGCAGCAAAGGAGCGATATGTATATATATATTTTTTTTATGTGTCATTCCAGACGATAACTCTCGATAGAGATAAGATAAAAAGTTCAAATTTGCACAAAAATGGGTCTTGGCAATCGAAAGGGTAAGTTTGTAGATAGGCAGAATCGGACCACTCAATGGGGGATGAACTTACTCATTAATTTCAAAAATAAAACAGTCTGACAAGTGACACCTCATTTCAAAGGTTTTTTTTTTTTTGAGCACTTTGAATATGAAGAAACGTGGTTATTACCTGTGATGATCTTCATGGTTCAACTGCTCTAATCTGATAACGGAAACAGACATCGCAATTCTGACTTCACCATCGTGTTCAGCGTTGAAAAATCTATAAACTGAGGTGTTACTTGGCAAAAAAAGGAGACAACATTTCTTATAAAACCAGTAGAATGGAGAATTCGTTCTTAAAGCCTTGCCGCATGACTGCGGATTATTATCATTTTTTTCATGAAGTGGCGTGTCGGGGCGAATAGAGGTCAGGATAGTTATCCTTTGTTCCCGTGACGATGGTTGCTGAAAAAATTAGATTTGTTCCGCTTCAGCAACCACAGCAACCTGGTACCTTCTCGTATCGAGTGGGCAACGTGCATGCGCCGTTCGTATCCTGATCGGATCGAGCTCCGATTGATGGAAGCCCAAGAAGTAGCATACTCGGAGGGATGCGTGTCAGATTATAATTCCGTGTAAACACTAACCACTGGGTCACAACCGCACTTTTGTGCTGAAAGGTTCTCTAAGGTTAATAATTATTAATATAGGTATAACAGGTATTAGTAACTCTGGAATAGTGATATCCACGACGACTATCAACATTCTTACATCAATATTGGTCCAGATATATTGTGTCATGATGAAAAGAGTGCATCAATATATTATCACATCAATATATATCTAGATATATTGTGGTAAATTATAATTTATGTAATCTCAATGACATTCTGAAGAAGAGAGACACTATTGATCTTATGGGTGTTGAAACTGGCTTAAAATATGAATGAATTGATTATGAATCAACAGATGTTGGGAAAGATGACATTGAAACTGTTTGGTGGACAACCAATTGTTAAATTACGATCCTTATGTTAAAAATGACCCTACTTTTCATGTACCTACCCATATGTATCTTGGCACTCAAATGTTACATTCTACCCTAAACGTATCATTAGTTTTAAATAAAAAATAATATTATTATTATTATTATTGTTGCCCTAATGTCTTTGTGGTTGTAGTTTTTTTACAATCTATGTACGTTTTTTGATACCAACCTTATCAAACTTGACTTACTTACTTGACTTAAATCCTGTTAACTCCTTTGGAAGCATAGGGCAGAAACAAGTTCGTTCCAGTCGGATCGGTTTGGCGCGATTCTTCTAACCTCGTTCCAGGTTTTGCCTACTCGGCGGAGCTCCTTGTCTGTTGATCTTCTCCAGGTCTCCCTCGGTCTTCCTCTTCTTCTGCCTTCGCCCTGGGGATTCCATTGGAGAGCAGTCTTCTCTACGGCGCCGTCGGGCTTCCTCAGATTATGGCCGATCCACTTCCACTTCCTTTTCTTTATTTCTTGGTCGATCGGAAGTTGCTCGGTTGTCCTCCACAAATCTGCATTTGAGATTGTGTTGGGCCACCATATCCCCAGGGTTCTCCGGAGGCAGCGGTTTATGAAGGTCTGTAGCTGGCGGGTGATGGTTTCAGACACCTTCCACGTCTCACATCCATACAGGAGTACGGACTTGACGTTGATATTGAAGAGCCTTAGCTTTGTTCTCTGGGCCAAGTTCCTATTCTTCCATAAAGGGTAGAGCTGGACGAAGGCCCCATTTGCTTTGCGTATTCTGCTCTTCACATCTTCCACAGCCCCACCGTCCCTCGTGACCAGACTTCCAAGATAGACAAATGAATCCACCTGCTCTACAGGCTGCTCCCTCAGAACAAAAGGCTCCTGACATCGCATGTTTATCCGCATCTCCTTTGTCTTTTGCAGGTTTATCTCCAGCCCTACTCGGCTTGCGATGCGGCTCAAGGCGTTAAGTTTATCCCGGGCGTCGGTAAACCGATGTGAGAGGAGACACAGATCATCTGCAAAGTCGAGATCTTCAAGCCGCTCTCGCAAATTCCACTGGATTCCACGCCGTCTTCCTTCGAGTGATCCTCTCATGATGCTGTCCAGGACCACAATAAAAAGAGTTGGAGATAGCACGCAACCCTGTTTCACGCCGGTTTTAATCTTTATAGGGTTGGACAGTTGACCTTCGTGGATTACTTGACATTCGAAACCATCATATGAGCTCCGTATGAGATTGATCATTTTTGAGGGGACTCCATATTTCTCCAGTATTCTCCAGATGATGTTTCTGTCCAAGGAGTCAAAGGCTTTTTCAAAATCGATGAATACAGCGCACAGGGGACTCTGCCACTCTGTGCACTGCTCAACAATTGTTCTAAGAGTGTTAATGAGGTCTGTGCAGCTGCGGTGTTCCCTGAAACCTGCCTGCTCTTTCCTCAGTCTCATCTCTATCACGCCCTTGGTTCTCTTCAAGATGATTCGATGCAGTACCTTCCCCAGAATTGGCAGTAGGGTGATCCCCCTCCAGTTGTTGCATTCAGAGATGTCGCCCTTTTTTGGAATTTTCACAATCAGCCCCTTCATCCATTCCAAAGGCACTCTCTCTTGCTCCCAAATTTTCCTGAAGAGTGGTTCAATCACCCCCGCGAGAGTCTGTACATCAGCCTTCAGTATTTCGGCCGTCAGGCCGTCGATACCCGGGGCTTTCCCATTCTTCAATTTGGTTAAGGCTTCGCAGATCTCAGTCCGGGACGGTATGTCTTCGTTAATTAAATCCTCTGGAGCAGGACCGGTCCATCTGAACCTTGGCTCTTCTGCATCCGCACACTCCCTATTTAATACCTCCGCAAAGTGCTCTTCCCATCTCCTCATTTGCTCGTTTTGCGTTGTCAAAGGGCTGCTTTTACGGAACCCTTTCCTGGATAGAGATCGTGTGATGCTGTAGAGTTCCTTCATATCCCCTCGATATGCCGCCTCTTCAGCCATCTGGGCTTGGTCATTAATCCACTGCCTAAAGTCGGATCTCACCTTCCTCTTCACTAGGCGGTTTGAGGCGTTGTACCCCCGCTGGGCATCGGATTTCTGCTGCCGGGTCCTGCTCTGATTTACCTTCTGTTTCAGGATCTTTCTGCGCTCTATTTCATCCCAAGTTTCGTCTCGCATCCAATCTTTCTTCAGAGAGTTCTCGAATTCAAGACATCTTTCACCCGTCTCCGAAATTGCTGTCTTTATGGCCAACCAGTGCTCGTCAATCGAGCTGTCATCCACTTGAAGTGTACTGAAAGTGCTGTTGAGTTCTTGAACGAACTCGTCCCTCTTTGCAGGAATCCTCAAGCTCCTCACATTCAGTTTTCTGGATCTTCTCTCGAATTTTTTGGCTGCTGCGACAATCCTAAGGCGGAATTGGGCGGTTACTAAGTGGTGGTCGCTGCCCACGTCAGCGCCTCTCCGGTTTCGCACATCCAGGAGTGATCTCCGAAATTTCCTGCTCACTGCAATGTGATCTATTTGGTTTTCGGTAGCATGGTCGGGAGACACCCACGTAACTTTGTGGCAATTTTTGTGGGGAAAGACTGTTCCGCCAATGACCAGATCATGCTCGGCACAAAAGTTCTTGAACATGTCTCCGTTTTCGTTGGACTCTCCAACACCCTGGGTGCCCATTATATGTTCAAGTCCTTCATTGTCTCGGCCAACTTTCGCGTTCAAGTCTCCCATCACCAACACTACATCCCTCCTAAGGACTGCTCTGATGGTATCTCTAAGAGAGCGATAGAACTCATCCTTCAGATTCTCATCAGAGGTTTCAGTTGGTGCATAACATTGCAGGACGCTTACATATCTCACCTTTGTCTTGAATCTGGCGGTAATGATTCGGTCTGAGATCGGCTTCCAATCCACCAGACTCCTCTTGGAATACTTTGACAGCAAAATGCTCACACCCGCTCTATGCTCAGACCCTACTTTTCATGTACCTACCCATATGTATCTTGGCACTCGAATGTTACATTCTACCCTAAACGTATCATTAGTTTTAAATAAAAAATAATAATATTATTATTATTGCTGTTGCCCTAATGTCTTTGTGGTTGTAGTTTTTTTTACAATCTATGTACGTTTTTTGATACCAACCTTATCAAACAGAAATGTGTTATTCGTATCATAAGCATCGTTCATTTCTCTGGGTATGGTTTCCAATCAGCTAATCTCCAATGAACTCTACAGTCTTGAGTGGAAAGTCTAAAGTACCTATGCTTGGTTATGAAAGCGATTACACCACACTAAGGCTGAACATTCGCACTGTTGTTTGGTATCGTGAATTTCATGTTGCAAGTTAAGTTATTAAAAGTAACTTGAAGATCAATTCTGATCTGTTGAGGATGCCATAGGATAGAAGTAGTAGGAGGTTGGGATGTACCCAATCAACGCTTCTGTTTTGATTATGGGTTACCTACTGCCACCAGCCTACTGCCACCAACTCGTACATTCTAACTGCACCAAACACGCACTGCAATACCGCGACCTGGATACTTCTCACTGATTCCATGAGGTGTTTAAAGAATATTGCTGCAACCAATATGAATCGTATGGATGACCCTCTCATCGGACTACTCATAAAGACATTACGGCAGATGAAAACGGCGAACATCAAGGTAATACTCCTTTGGATCCGAGGACATTCTGATATTCAAGGAAGAAGAAACAGCTGACATCCTAGCAAAGAGTGCTGCCAACCAACCATTTATAAAACAAGTGAACATTCCCGCGTGACTTCTAAACTATCATAAAACGAAGAATTAAAAAAGAGTGGCAACACATTTATAGATGTATTGATGAAGGAGTGATTTATAAAACCATACAGCCGACGGTGCCATCTTGGTCCTGGTTTACGATAAGTTCAATAGGTACCCAAACCAGTCTGCCGAGTCATAAGCAGGATGAGGACAAATCATGGAGTCTGCGACGCATACCTTCATAGATTCGGCCTTCAAGAAGACTCTCAATGCAGTAGATGCGGTGACCCTGATGGATCTTTAGAACATCTTGTGATGACGTGTCCTTTGTTTTATACAGAGAGAGACAAGCTGTTGATCACAGTCATACCAGAAGTGAATTAATTTATATGTTTGAGAAGCTGAATGAATTTCATTAAAATAAATAGATATATATCAGTGATTGCACTTTTTACCGGTTCGGTTTCGGTTCGGTTTTTTTAAAAATCGGTTCCCGGTTCTCGGTTTTTTCGGTTTTTTTACAGTTGCGCTTAGAACCGGTTCTTGGGCCAAAGCAACTCTAATTGGAACTTCAATTAGTAAATTAATTAATAAAATAAAATACAAAAATTACCAAGTCAAGTAGGTAATAAAAAAATCACAAAATATATTGAATATTGTTTACTATAAAATACATCCAACAGCATACATTTAATAAGATAAATCATGATCCTC
The DNA here is from genome assembly GCA_963920205.1 of Stenodema calcarata. Taxonomy (NCBI): domain Eukaryota; kingdom Metazoa; phylum Arthropoda; class Insecta; order Hemiptera; family Miridae; genus Stenodema; species Stenodema calcarata. Next base: position 10,970,857 of record OY986048.1, on the reverse strand, counting down.
TTCTTTCATTGTGTTGTAATCGTAATGTAACACTCGATGCTGATGCCGAGTATTTGTAAAAACAAAAATTATTAGGGAGGCTTAAGATTCCGCCCCGTATTGTCATTAAAGGATCAGAGCAGCTTAATAAAACCTTAAGATTCCGCGCCGAGCCTATCTCTAGAAACCTTAAGATTCCACCCCTCCCCGAGAACATCTCCCCTGTGTACGGAAAACGCAGTTAGTAAAATATGGAAATGATATTTAGCAATTTATTAACGAAATTTGTCAACAAAGGTTACGGGTTCAAACAAAAATTAATTAATATATATAGGTATGTCCAACTAATCTATATGGTACTAATCAGTTGATTAGGAGATGTTTTTATTCCGCAACCCCGTCCACTTGATCTATATGTCCAACTAATCTATATGGTACTAATCGGTTGATTAGGGGAGGTTTTTATTCCGCAACCCCGCCCACTTGATCTATATGTCCAACTAATCTATATGGTACTAATCAGTTGATTAGGGGAGGTTTTTATTCCGCAACCCCGCCCACTTGATCTATATGTCCAACTAATCTATATGGTACTAATCGGTTGATTAGGGGAGGTTTTTATTCCGCAACCCCGCCCACTTGATCTATATGTCCAACTAATCTATATGGTACTAATCGGTTGATTAGGGGAGGTTTTTATTCCGCAACCCCGCCCACTTGATCTATATGTCCAACTAATCTATATGATACTAATCAGTTGATTAGGGGATGTTTTTATTCCGCAACCCTCAACATGGGAGGTAAACAAACACGGAGGTGCAGAATCATAAGGTTCGGGTTCACCTGGCCACTGATAGACCGGGCGGAGTCTTAAGGTTACTCTAAGCCGATGGGATTAGTGAGGCGCTCAAATCCGTCGAGCTAATGACAACACGGGGCGGAATCTTAAGGCTCCCAATTATTACTAAAACCTGTGAATCTCATAAATTGAACTGTAAATGTTAAAAGCAGAAAGGAATAACATCTGAAACCGTTAGTTATAACTAATTGTGTGCTTTGATTTACAACGTAGACGATCAATAAAGATAAATTTATTAATGTCGATTGGACAAAAAACCGAAAACCGAAAAAACCGACTTTGGACGATCGGTTCTCGGTTTCGGTTTTTTTCCCAAAAATCGGTAAAACCGACAACCGAAAACCGAAACCGACCCATCCCTAATATATATAGATACGAATAAATAGATATATTGTAAGCTGATATAATGCGGCTGTAAAATATGTGTTAATGCCAATAAAAATAACAGTAGGTAATAAAAAATAAAGTTTCTTAAAAAATAATACTACGGATCTTTGCGGTTTTCTGAGTTGGAGAAGGTAAGGTAGTGAGTGGGTGAGTTTTTAAAAACTGAGATATACTTCACATGTCATGTCCTCCAAAGTTTCACAGCACCGACTTCTAACATTAGCGGTTTCCAACATTCCGAAGAGCAGGAGTGAAAGTGAAATATACTGATTTGTGTTATCACATTTGTTCACATGGTTCGTTGAAATATTGTTGTATTGATTGAGATAAGAAAAAAGGTGTATTTATTGATTTCCTCTTCTTATTCCTCTACTTATCCTCTGTATTGCTTAACATCCAACCTTGAGAACACAAATAACAACAATAAAATTATGTTAAAACTTCGGTTTACACAACTCGCGTAGGTTAGTCCCAACTCCATAAAAAACAAGTTTGTACTCCATTAAAATAGGTATCCCGCGGATGAATATTTGTACCGCAGTTGAGATTGATACATAAAAGTGGATGAATAATGAAATATCCAACGTGAGTCGAGTTTTTCAGAATCAAGGGAAGAATGGTACGAGTCATAATCCAGTATGAACACTTGAATGGGTCATAACACTAAAACCCCAGCGTTCTTGGGAAAGAGATTGAACGGGTTCTGAATGAGATATGAAGATTGACGAGAAGACGTTACGAAGCTAAACGCTTACGAGGAAGCGAAACTAATAGCCCATATAATCCAAGAGGAAAGCGCATAGACACAGGTGGTTGGTGGACGCACGGTCAGTTCTCTCTCTAACTATACGATAACTGCTTCTTTGGAGGGCGAGAAATGTTTTTCACAGACGCCTTTCACCCCGCTCTCTTCCTTCAACGAACCGCCCTGGCAAGGTTCCACGGTCGCCATAAAATAAGCCGTCCTTAGTGATGTACGCATTCCGCCCGGTCATCCCCCTCGCCAACCTTTTTCTCTCCTCCATCGATCCATCAGCTCCCTAGGGATCTATCGGATAAATAATACTTCTTCAAACCTAGAGCGTCCAGAGATTTTTAACCCGGCCTTCTCGTCAATTTCTGTTTTGTAGTTGAAGAGCGTTGAGGTGTTTTCATGAGGATTTTCGAAGCCAAGTGGAAATTAACGTAATATTCAGGTAGGTAGGTAAAATAAACTAAAGTTCGAAACATAGAAATTCTTGTAACTTTCAATTCTCAGGACAGGGAGTAGTAAGTATAGCATACAGCGTTATGTGTGTGGAAGGCATCCCACTGCGTTCCAGTCTTATATGAATGGTACCGGATGAAGCGACGCTGCACTCTCTCTAATATTTTCGTATAACGGCAACCATACTTCGGATCAATACCCAGCTTATGCTACAGCATGATTTTCATATTTATACAGACAGAGCCGAACGTAATTCGTCGATTTCTCAGGGCCCACTGTGAGTTTATAGTTTTTTGTAGAGTTATAAAAATCATTCCGGGCGTGGACACTTATGCCGCATGGTAACCCGAATACAGACGAAGTAAAGGTATGATTCACATCGTGGTTTTCTCTTTGGGAGCACGCTCTGAATCATTGAGCCTCAGTCCTTGATGCAACTCAACAAGTTCTCCCCCACCCCCAAATAGATTAACATATTCAAACACGGAAAGTAACAGATCGAGGGTCTCACGGCAACTTCCCACATCGTCATTTGGGCGACTTTTCAGCAGAGCCAAAAAACCATCTGCCAATGACCATGTTTACTGAGCATTTCAGTAAAATAAATCGAGAGATTTAGTGTTACCTGACTTAGGTACCTACCTATAGGTTATAATATATAGTTATAACTTATACTTAGTTAGATCGATCCGCCGGTGGAAGACGCTTCGAATGGTATGCATACCTAAATCATTTTGGCCAGCATATTCCCGGTGAAGTCAGAATTGCGATATCGCATTCCGTCATCAGATTAGAGCGGACTAACCATGAAGAATATATCAAGGTTCTATCACGTTTCTTCATCTTCAAAGTACTAAAGTTTGAGAACGAAATAAGATATCGCAATTCTGAATATACGATCGTATTCAGCGTGTAAAAACCTTTAAAATGAGCGACCTCCCAATTTCATCTCTCGGCAAATCATATTGTCGAGTTGAGTGTGCAACCGAAACTGTGCGTGTTAGAGGAAAAACTCCAACGAATTCGAATTTGGCACGAAACATCATTTAGAAACGAATGTTTAAAACTAAACATAGAAATTCATGCAGCATTGCGTGTGTAATTGAAGACGTCCCTAATGGATTCGATTCCTGAATTCTCAGATAAAAGTCTTACTTTTAACGAGGGCTCTGAACTATCATGCCGTCAATGTATTCTCGTCTGGTACTTTTGGCATATCTCCCGTGCCATTAATTTAAATAATGGGAAGGACATCTAATATTTTCTCTAGCCTGCCATCATATCATCATCCATCTCTTTCTCCCGTCTACAAAACATCCTTCCCGGGCTCGCCCATTCCCATGTTTTCACACCATTAACGCTTTTCACCGTCTTCTCGGTACGCCTGGATGCGTGAGAATGAACCGACTCTGAAAACGATTTTCTATTTCTCTCGTTTTAGTTATTTCGGTAGAAGTAATATTACTGAAAGCATTGCGTTGGTGATGTTATTTAAATTGATAAAATCATGGTTTTGATACCTTTTACATGTTGGCTATTCAATCCCTAGTGTCCCCTTTATAACAGGAGTAAACATCGAATGATGGAGGGCATTGAACATTTACTCAAGATATTCCTAACACAAATTAATTCGTTTTGATACCGAATACAATTTCGGAGTAGGAAAACTAGAACGTACAATTCTCCATCAAAGTTTTTACTCGTGAAAATGGTATAATGCAGTGGTTTTCTGTTCTTAACTGAGGTTGAAAACGCGTACAGCCCATTGCTTCCGAGTCTACCAAGTTTACGTAAGCACCGTGATTACTTTTGCGTAAGCGCCGTGATTAAATTTGATTTTTTTTTTCGTTGTAAAAAGTGTACCCCGTTTTGAAGTAGGTACATTAAAGTACAGAAGGTCGAGTGGTGTTTCCACTTCGGTACAGCACCAATCCTTGGGGCAGGCGAATTCGGCAGTAACTTTCCCTCGATTGTTTACCTTTTCATCGAATCGTTCAGTGAGGGAACCAACATTTTCTCCACTCCAGCTTTCTGTTTATCTACTCAAGGGTGAGTGCCCAGAAGGTGGCACCACACGCTCGGGCAAGCATGAACACCACCCAAACAATCCCCACAGGAAATGTAAGCGATGATAGAACCTGGATATGAATAACATGAATGCTCATGGATTTCAAACACGTCCATCAGTAAGCGGTCATGATGGTTAATGGCTTTCATGATTGACAAATTTCCATCAAATGTATATGTTAATTAAGGGAAGATGCACCGTACAGCGTTCTGGATAATTTAGTAGCGTTTTCGGATTGATACCTCATGCATTTAATTAGTTTTATCGAAGTATCAAGGAAACAGGACTTGGATTCGAACTACGTTTGATGCAGGTAACAGCAGAGCTCATGGGATAATAAGAGTTCACCTCTGGAGCTCCGATTAATGTACTTCACCTCATATGGGCCGGCTAAAGATACAGTAGTTGAAGAAATTTGATTGGGTCTGTTGCCTGTCATGGCTATTTATTAATTCCTCTGACTGGGCTGAATAGCTCCTCCAATATTGACTATTACATAATTTCATCGTACCGGATTGAGGAGGACCAGTTTACATAACTTCCCGAGTTTTTTCCAAGAGAACGCGATACCGAAAATCAAGACCCAATGTTTGAGTAAGTAGAAATCTCGTAATGTAACATACATGCCAAACGTTTTCTCTTTCCTGGCGCCGATGAACGCATTAGAATGCCTCGCACATATATTTTTAGCCCCCTGAAAAGGACAAGACTGAAAAGAAGAGCTTCTCTGTTCAGTTCAGGAGTAAACTCATTATTATCATCGAAAATGGGGTCTGTTGCAAAACTAAGTGGCTGTCACAAGTTCTTAATGTTACAACTAATGATTATGAGGATTTTCTTGGGTACCTACACCTCTGGTTTTCACTTGATTTGTGTCAACCGAACGACTACGAGAGGTTACAAAGTAGGTTGCCAAGCGGGCAGTGGGTGGTGTTGCCAGCTCAGAGATCATCACGAGTGATAGGGAAACAATTCTAACCAAGCTCCAAGAAGTTGTAAGGTGGGGACTAGCCCTTCATGATTCCAAATGTTGATAAGTGTCTCCGCTCACCACCTCACGTGGACTAGTGGGAGAATGCTGAAGTATATGCTCATTGTTTTTTTAAAAGCAAGTTTGGAAAGTTCTTGTAGTGCTGGAAAATATCATCATTAGTTGGAAGACGGGGAATATATCTTCAAAAACCGGTAAACAGCTGGAAATTAATGAAGTGTGGCAAAGTGTGCGCTCGAAGGGATTGGTAATTGGATGCCACTGGCTGTTTCCTTTAGAAGGAATTTGGCAAACCTAGATCAAGATCAGGCATTCCTATTCCAGATTCCCTCGTGCTCCTACCTGATATCTCACAGTCCACTACCAGCTCTCTTAAGCAATAGCTACTTAAAACCGATTGATTTAATTATTATTTAATATATATTTAAATAATTGGAGAAATATGAAAAATATAAATATTAGTTATTTATAACTTATAAGGAGGAGCTCCCTATCACCACTCGACTAACGGAGCGAGCACAGACATTGCGCAAAACACATAAATTTAGATCTCTATTTCATGAACCTATGTGCTAACCAAGATCGTCATAATACTAGTCGTCTCCCATTCAGACTTCCATAATTCCACCATCAATGGGAATAGCATTAGTGGAACTAATTATTCGAAAATTAAAACGAAATGTTATCTCTGTATTTTGACGTCGTTCCCTCAGAAGCATCTTCTCTAGCTACTTCTGACGCTGCTCTTATCTTGGTCACTTTGCGACTTGTGAGAATGTATCATACGATTCCCGGGAATGACATTTTAATCAAGTTAGATAGAGATAAATTGAGGATGGTTCGGGGATCGTGGTAACATGGACAATTCCAAGCAGGCAAGGTCCCATGTTCAAGGACGTTTTCACTTCGAAAGTCAGACCTACTAGCGGTAGCGATGGCATGTCTCTTACGACCCTCCAATCATGCAATGTCGATACCTATAATTTTCGATCGAGACGTATTTTACGATTATGCTCCCCACTATTTCTCCACCCACCCATCCAGTCTGACACCAGCCATTGTCCTAACGGTTCAGTGTACGGAGTTGCATACCTGTCTGAACTTGCGCACATCTCCTATTTAAGGATGTCACCAATGTGCAGCAATAATTTTAAAGCAATATCTCTTCCTAAGTTGAGGAAGGTACATGTAAAGAATGAAACTTCAAATTCGGGATTTAAAAGAAAAATTGAAAAGTTGAATTGGTTGTGCTTGGCCTACTACAAAAAACCCAATCAATACAATAGAGTTGTTGGAAGAAAATTCCAGTTTTTTTTTGAAAAACGTACCTGTATACAACTGCGTCTACGTCGCATAAGAAATCCTATGATGGGTTCCTGAGTGGTTCTTAACAGCTCCATTCTGATGGAAACCAATTTCGTCGGTTCCTCTTATACTTCTCCACTTCTTGGTCCAAACGTACATCTTATTTGGAATCCTCACCACGATAAAGTAGAGTTTCACGCATTCCTCAATTCAATATTTATCGTACAATTCTTGTAGGGGATCACGTTTATAGAAATTTGGTTAGAAGAGTTATAAGAGTTATTTTTAATTAACCTCGTTCCGATGCTGTAGTTTAGAATATTTATAGAATATAAATTAATAAATTGGACACCGTGTTTACACAAGCGGCTGAGGCAAACAATTATTTCTATGGGTAATAAATAGTTTATATTCCATGTATTCTAGGACTTGTGCATAGGTCCAGTTAGACGATATTATCAATATTTTTCAGTATGCAAAAGTCATCTTTCATTTCATGTACCTGTTAAAATTCCTGCTGACTCCCGACAATGCGGCTTCATTTAATTAGAATGATCAGTATATTCAGCTCACAAAGTATTTTAACAAGAAACGGGTTCCATCAAACTGTAAGCAGGTAATATTGATTGCCATTTGAGGATAATATAGACAAGTAAGATGAGATATGCAACTGAATCCAAGGAGAGTGATTGAGTATATTTTGATGGGATAATACGTTGGAGATGTGTATCCAACAAACATGATGTAGATGTTAACAATGAGGGTTGAAGATTAATTAGTTCAAGAGGCTCTTGACACTTTACGCCAACCCTTCGATTCAATCGAGTTACACGTAACCGCCACTATGACAGTGTTGTGCATTGCGAGCGATAAATCAAAGGCCTACACCACGGAAAGGGGCAAATGAAATTGATCAGACGTTGACGTGGCGTGCCGAGCCAAAGGTCTATTTGGCATACGACCGTAAACTGAGGAAGCTTTCAAAGTTACACATTTAAATTCGGACTGGAGTTTCTTTTGACTTTAAAAGAACTCACAAATGCATTCGAGTATAATGTGATACAATCATACTTAAGGGTCATTAACAAAAATATGTGTAATACTTCTTTTCTAATCAAAAAGTGTAACACTTTACTGATAACTAAAATCTAGGGTCAGCTGTAGGGGCCGGCTTTAGCTCTTGTCAGCAGAGTAAGCAGTCTCTACATCTTGTTCTTGCAAGACATTAAATTGTCAATATTTTTTCAGGGAGGGAATGGGAGTAAAATTTCAAATCTCCAATTTTTTTCTAACCCTTCTCCAAGCGCAGTTCAAACTTATACCCCTGCTTCTACAAATCTCCGTTTTCTACTTCTAGAAATGCTATGGGCAACATACCAACGTTTTTAGATGTCCTTTTTAATTGTAATGTCTCCCACTTGCCACGATGTAAATTATCGTTTTTTACCGGTGAAATTATATTTATACAAATTCATTCCACACAGGTGTTTCATTCATCGTTTACATAAATAAATTATAGACTATCACTGAGCCAGTTACCGACTGCCTTCCCTTCTCCTTCTCTTGGAGATGACTATCTGGACGAACAATATTTCAGCGCATTACTCCAGTTGATTCGTACAGTTATAGGACTCGATAGGATATTGCACAAAGAACATCGATCAAGACAGACGCTTGGAAGATTATAATACGCTGTGTAAAAATATTCAGCGTTTTTGGGTGTCACCTTCAAATTTGTAGTATAGGAAAGACGAATTTTGAAAGAGCTCTCAAAATCAACCAAATTACGAGTAGTAGCGACACCTCATTAATCAGCAATATTCTCATACTCATGTATTTATATAAATTATACCTAGTAACGCTAGGTATACTTCACATCGATTACATGTTCCTGATTCTAAGTAGAGGTCGACTAGTGGTGCCAACCTATTCTGACTCCTGACTAGGGATAGGTATCGGATACTCCATGTTTTAAAACATTCGATGTTTTTGATACACATTGATGTTTTTCCCAGACACCGATGTTTACCGACACTTACAAACCTACTTTACGTTTTAGTATGTAATTGCATTATTTCTGTGCCTTCTTAGGAACTTTACTTACCTACTACATTATTTCTAATTTTACGTGGCCCTTTATTGTTCCAGCAGCTGCAGTGTTTACGTTCCATATTTTTCATGTGAGTCGTGGTTGACTCGAGATAAGATAACAATAACCACCAAGTAACCGAGCAACGTTTAGGTTGACGTTAACGTTTTCGTTTGCCGATACCACCAAGTGGCAGATGAAGAAACGAATTCCGCACGCGTCAATCCCTGATGCCTTGCGGCGGGACGAATGCTGACGTTGACAACTGACGCATACACTTTTTAGATGCCCTACATTATTGTACTATGTCTTCTCCTCCATTTGCCTCGTTGTGCATTGAATAAATTCGCAAGGGTGTTGAACGTAGCGCAATAAATGGAATATTTTCCATTTAGCTGATTATGAGGAACAATTAGGGTTTCCGTAGTCCTTATTCAAAGGTGCGCCATTTTTTCGTATTTTATGCCCCTACCGCAATCAACTCTGCTAGGAAAAAAAAGTCTAATTCAATGATGAATATAGCTTGTCTTCATTAGCTCGAAGGCAGTTATAACGGTAGCAAAATTTTATCCCCTTGAGATCCACTGTTCCGTAAAATGAGAAATCCGACGCTGCTCCAGATTGGATTAATCCCTCTCCGATTTCTATAATCTCCACTACTTGGCTCAAGCAGCATCCCCCTGCTATTGGCCAACCTCAGGCCCACGGTCAAGATCAACCTAGCTGAAATATCCTTTTCCCCCCGAACAACGGGAACGCCTCCATTACGCCCAAGTTCCAGCCCTTTCCGTCCATCTCAAAGCTTTTTCTCGGAACTTGAGTCACAGATAAATTCCATTGGAGTTCTGTTCGCACAGCTGGCTCTCTGAGAGTGGCGTGTTAATTTACTGCTAGTGTTCTCAGTTCATGGGTTTTTTTTCGGACCTCTCCCATATAGGTACTCACATGTTGTACCAGAAAGCGGGCAGAACAATACATAGTCTTGTGCAATGTATGGACTACAACATCCAGAAAAATACTACTAGTTGCCATCTGAAATTGTAGAACGTGAGCCCAGACCAACTGAAGAAGAAACGGAAGAAATCTTCAAATTTTTAAATTTCGCAATTTTTGTACCAGTAGGGCAGTCTGAATAAATCGGATTTTGTATCAAAGAGATAGGAAATTTAACGTTCTTTCCAACGGTACCCTCAGATTTAATTTTACATTATTATTTAATAATAATAATAATTTCATAATCAGTTCTCATTTCCTTGCCCTTTGGGAGTGAACAGTTTATGTGCGTCATTTTTCAAAAACATATCGATTCAAATTCGTCTTGGGTCATTCTGAATCCATCCCTAAATGTTAGATCTGTATTAAATGCAGTATGTTGTATGCAACTAAGTAGTAATAATGTGTCATTTAGGATTAAGTGAATACGTAATTTTGTTCGGACGTCTATAATCTAAGACGTTCATGATTCCAAGACGGCACATTACTTGTGATTTCAGTTCTCTTCGACATCTGCGAATGATTCGTAATTAACTTTGAAATTACTTGAAACTCGCTACAACGGCATTTAAAATTAATAAGCCCTCACCATTAATAATTAGTTCTGAACGAAAACTTTTTGTTTGAAACCACACGAATGATATACCTAATGAGCTTTTAATGGGAAGCGACTATAAATGTTTTCTCCTCCATTTATTTGGACCCAAAGAGTGTTTACTAAGGTAGGTCTTCTCTTTGTGTTTTGAGGATTCCTCAACCAGTCTATAATGGATTAATTACAGTTTTCTCTGTACGATGCAAGTTGCGTTTGTATTCCAAAAACACCCATTAGTAATAAAACTTGTGTTTTTCCCCTAGGATTTTTCGCAAATCCTGTTGAGATTCCCTTCAAGGGTTTACGATACGCTTCCCTCAGGATTATGGGGGCTTGTAGAAAAATCAGATACAAAACGAGCTTCCCGGAATGAAGCTTCCTTGTGAATGTTTCATACGTTCGGGCCGTGACGATATTATGAGATCGATGGAAATTTGAAAATCAATGAAGGCCGATGAATACTATGAGTCTACCATTGTAATGAATTCATTCAAGAATATGATTCATCTGCCTAATTGCTATTGTTATAGGAGTTTCTATTTTCCTCTATTCCTATATTCCCATATTTCCTATATTTCCTATTTACGTGTGAGTAGGAGGAAAATACGTCATTCATATACCTAAATGGGTCTTTAGGTGGCTATGGATTTGGAATGGTATTCGATCGGAAATAGCATCTTCACGCCCGATATGAGTTTGCGAGTGCAATGAGGGGTTTGAGATTTGCGCTATGAGAAGTATTTGGAGCTCGCGCATTGTGCTCTCGAGAGCAGCTGAGTAATGGCGGAGCGTATGAACGGGAGTTGTCGTCCGCATGTGCGAAGGAATCGAGTAGTTATGCGCGTTGTTCTAAAGAAAAAAATACTTTCTAGTTGTCCCGGGGTAATTTATCTAAGTATAAATTGAAACCCAAGTTCTGACATATTCCGGAATTTGTATGAGTAAGTTTGGTATTCTATTCGCTTGGTACGGTTTCTTATTCTCAAGGTGATGGCTGGACACGTTAGGAAGTTTCATAGAAGAACTATTCTATGGCTACTAACTAAGTCTACCAACTTTCGTAGACGGGTTATTTGAACTCAATAGGAATCAATATTTCAAGTTCCCAGTTATTCCAACAGATTCCTTATCTATCCAGGGTCACGTGGGGTGGCAACAACTATTATTGGCACTCATGTTGCCAGGTATTCACATTTGATCTCAATTCTACATAAATAAACTCACAATAAATTAAACTAATTCTCCATAACTCAAAACACCACATCCATGGGATCGCTGACCGTGGCTCTTCAGTATGGCTAGTGACTTCAGTTATTAGTGACGTTCTCAGCAGTAGTGGATATAATCTTCGCTCCTCCCAGTCAGCAAATAAAAGTTCAACATCTTCAGTACACAATAGCGGTCGATTGGAGGCGTATCCATACAATTTCAGTGTTTTGTTGATCGCAACATATTCCTCATCAGACCAATGTCTTAACTTATCTTCCAGTTACTCAGGAATGCGTGAAATGGAATTTACCTCAGCTCAACAGTGTAAAAAGGATTTTTCGATTGCGAGTACAGCGTGATGCTAAAATACACTCATACAATTATTCACTTGGCGCATTACCACGAAGGTATAACTCACGGACACAAAAATATTATGGCGTTGCCGCGAGAATGAATTAGAAGAATTGCCGGAAGGCGAAATCCAGTCCCTTCTGCAGGGTTTTTTTAGTGCTATTGCTTCAAATGGAAACTCACCTCGTTATGAATAATGTATATGTAGGCATTCGTCTCAGCTTTCCATGAGTATATGGCAATATTCTCCCCGGATTTTCAGATCAAGGCTGTACTTCAAACGAGCTTTGTTAACTCGTCGCAGAATCTAATTTTAATATCAGTTTACTCGAGGACTTTAACTTTAGTTCAGCTTTAAGTAAAATAGTTTCGAGACTCCATGGAGGAACACCCTGGATAAATAGGGAATCCATTGTAACAAGTGGAACATGGAAATGGATTGATTCCTATTGAGTTCAAATACACCATTCACCAATGTTGAGTGCAGCATTCACAACACCACGTTTGAAACGACTACGTTTCCAAAGGCACTTGGAATTGTATATTAATATACTAATAAATTAATTACTCTAATAAATAAATCTGCAGAGAAAAAAAACCAATGTTAAACTGTAAAACCTCAAACTGTTCCAAACGAATTCAGTACCAAAATTATTTACGAAAATCCCATAGTAGATCAGATCTTCAATCTACTCATAATTTTGATTTTCAGATGCTTATTCCGACCGAATTTAACGTTGATGCCGTATAAATATCAGTGACTTATTTTCTCCCCACCCACACGTTGATATTTTTATCTACTTTCCTACACCAATAGCTATTAGAAAAACGAATCATATTCCTGATTGGATGTATCACAAAGGTAGACCCAAAGTTTTCCTCGGCCTTAATTGGTTTTCAAATTGATATTCAAAGAAGTAATAAAGGAAGTATTTTTTTGCCGTCCGTTTTTATGTCTGTTTCGAAACTCTACAGCAGAGTTTCAGGTTGAATTTTATGATGAGGGTTTCACGACTCATTCAGTTTCCCCAAGTGGGGATGAAGTTGAAAAGTAATAACCTTCGAACGAAATCAATATCGTCGTCGCGCCACGAGTGATTTAACGACTCCATCCCCTCGATATCTTCTTAACTCCTTTCAAGGAACTCTAATTCGAATTCCTCGCCCTATTTGTGTCAAACAATCATCCATGTACGAGTACAATCATCCTCGTACATTGCGGATAGCTAATCCATTGCCTTTATAAATACTTATATTTCGGAATATGCCTAATTCATACCTACACAGGGGGGCCCTGATCGGGCGCGCCCCTCGTGCGGTGACGGGGAAGGGGTGTCGCCGGATGGGACCCGCCCACTTTTTTCCTTTTTCCCGAGGGTTGGACTGGCGAACATGTTTAGTTACCTACGGAGAGTCGTTTCGAAACATTCTCCGTTTGTGAATAATATATTTCGTTTGCAGTATATTCTGAAAGTATTGTGATTATTCTTCAATCCCTCACAACCTGACAAAATCCGCATCACGGATCGAAATCAGAAGTGGGATTAGTTTCTGTGCTCACAATTAAATTCACAAAAACTCGTGTACTACGCGTCCGCGTTTTGACTCTGCCGTCTTCCCGAATCCGACACAATTAGTGCCAACACTTCGCAGGAAATGGCGGATGAAGGAGAGGACGCTCTGACAACAAGAGCTTCAAGACCTCATGGACCAAGCTGCTTCCACAACCACTTTACCGACGCAGAAGAAGTGGTGTAATCGATGTAAAAAGGACAACCACAAATGGGCATGTTGTTTTAGCAACCCGAACCGACGTTCTGGAAATGACCAGAAATCAGTTGCCGCCTCCACATCAAATCCACAACACCAAGTAAGACCTTTCCATTTGTTTTTGACTCAGGATTTGAAGTATCACTCCTTCCGTGAAGTCATTACCATACTTCTCAGGGACTGAGTATGAGAATGAGGTATATTGGTCTCACAGGCATAGGCAAAGGTAAAATTGTAGCGAATAAGCAAATTTCAGTCATAGTCACTATAAATGATATTGATATTCCTGTAATATTTTATTTAGTACCAGAAGGCGCTATACCGCACGAGATATTGTTAGGCCGAGAAATTTTGGGATCAGGAATTAGTATTAACATTTTGCAGGATCGTTACGAAATTAAAAGAGTAGATGACAAAAATAAATCGAACGAATTAAGATTTAAATATTTGGAACGTAAAAGAAAGCAAAATTTACATGAAAATAAGGAAACCGGAAATAACATCAAAGAAAATGAATATAACTCCGTAGAAAATGAAAATTACAAATAATAATTCTGTAATCGATTTGCAAGTAGACAATAGAGGGTCCGCTGAGCCAACCACGCGTTATTCAGGGGTCTACAGCCGGTAACTTTGAAATGGAAACGTTTAACCCTGAAAATGAAATTTTAAATACTGATTTGCGCGAAGAGGGCGATCAAAACCGATTACGAGAAATTTTAAATAAATACTCTGATAGTTTCACTCGAGGGCTACCTAAACGGCAGGTAACTACCGCCGAATTTAAAATAAAGTTATTCAATCCGGAAAAGATTGTCTATAGACGTCCTTACCCCTTACATCCCCGGGACCGTGAGGCTGTACGCGGGTACATGAAGGAATTATTGGATGCGGGTATTGTGGAACATTCTACGAGTCCGTATTCTGCTCCTATATTGTTAGTTCCGAAGAAAAATGGCAAGTTACGTTTATGTACAGATTTCCGCGAATTAAACGCCAATACCGTCCCCGAGAGATTTCCGATTCCGCTAATTCGTGATCAAATCGCCAGATTAGCAGGCCAAACCTATTTTACGTCGTTAGACGCGGCCTCAGGTTTTTACGCGATTCCTGTTGCAGATGAATCACGTGAAAAGACGGCATTTCAAACGCCCGACGGGCATTTTCAATACTGCCGTCTACCGATGGGAGTACGCAACGCACCCTGCGTATACCAACGGGCAATTACGACAGCCTTAGGAGATTTAGCAAATACCTATTGTTTAGCTTATATTGATGATTTGCTAATTTTAAGCTCAAATAAAGAAGATGCTTTTACACGCCTAAACGAGGTTCTGGAAGTACTGTCCAGAGCTGGATTTTCTTTTAATCCAGACAAGTGCAGCTTCCTGAAAAATTCTGTAGTGTACCTAGGATATCATGTTCAAAACGGCGAAGTTCGCCCACATAACGACAGAATAAAAGCCCTGACAGATTTGCCACCGCCGCAAAATGCGACGGCACTCAGATCGTTTTTGGGATTGTGTTCCTATTTTCGTAATTTTATTCAAAATTTTGCTCAAAAATGTGCTCCTTTATATGAACTTACGTCTTTGAAAAATCGCTTTGAATGGAAGCCCGAACATGAATCAATTAGGCAGGAAATAATTCAATTACTAACAAGTGAACCGGTTTTGACCATCTTCCAACCCGGACACCCCATTGAAGTCTGGACAGACGCATCAGCTATAGGATTTGGTGGGATAATTTTTAATATTGTAGAAAATGAAAGGAAGGTCGTAGGTTATTTTAGTAGGAAAACCACCCCGGCTGAAGCTAAGTATCATAGTTATGAATTAGAAACTTTAGCTGCAGTCAAAGCTTTTAAAAATTGGGAATGTTTCCTACTCTACAATGATTTTACGCTAGTCACAGACTGTAAATCATTCCAAGCATCTTACGTGAAACAACAATTGAATACTCGGGTCCACCGATGGTGGTCTTATTTGCAGATGTTTGTTTTTGTAATTAAGTATAGACCTGGTACGAAAATGCAGACTGTAGATTTCTTGTCGAGATATCCTGTATGTTCACCCCAAGAGGTGAGTATTTTTGAAACACTTGTTGACGACTATCCTCCCACACACACATCGGATAATTATGAAGTAATCAAATCTAACCTTCCAAAAATCACAGATGCAGTCCACAATCAAATGATCGAGAAAAGAATAAATCTAGTTGAATTAACAGGGGATTGGTTGATGGCTGCTCAACAACAAGACGTAGAAATTCAATTCATTAAAGAACAATTAGAAAATGATAGGTTAGCTCCAGATTTGGCTGGTACCTATGAGATAAATGATGGAATTTTATTTAGAAAGTTTCAACACAAAAAGACAAATAAGAGAGCTCCCATGGTACCAAAGGCGTACAGGTGGGTGGTTACTAATTCAGTTCATGAAGCCATACTTCATTTAGGACTCCCAAAAACTATGGATAAAATTCTTGAAAAATTCTGGTTCCCTCATATGAATAAATTTGTTAAGAAATTTATTGAAAATTGTATAACATGCAAAATAGCCAAGACTCCCTCAGGAAAACAACAAATGCAACTCAGCCCCATTCCAAAAAGTGATGTACCGTTTGAGACCGTTCACATTGATATAACTGGACGTCTGTCAGGATCCAATGGTCCACCCGATTACTACATTGTCCTAATTTGCGCATTTACAAAATATGTCATATTGCATCATACAAAATCCTTAACTGCAAAATCGGCTGTGAACGCGGTATCCGAGATGATTCAATATTTCGGCCCGCCTTCAAGATTAATTTTTGACCAAGGCACGTCTTTTACTGCTAATCATTTTATGGAATTTTGCGATAAGAATAATATTAAAACACATGCCATAGCCACTGGCGCATCCCGGGCAAATGCTCAAGTTGAAAGACTAATGTCCTCTATTACAAATTTAATTACTGTTGCATTAAGCATAAAATCTCAATCAATTAGACAGTTAGCTCCCCAAATTCAATTAATTTTAAATTCTACCACCAACCGAATAACGGGTATGACTCCAATTGAACTTTTAACTGGTAGGAAGCCCTACATACCAGGGATGATTACAGTAGATGAAGGAATTTCCCCACATACTCGTTCGGAACTATCGTCACTTCGTGCTGAGGCAAAACAAAATATTGAAAAATCAGCTCAGTATGAGTTGAAGCGCTTTGAAGGTAAAAAGGCAAATGTCGTTCCCTTGGAAGTAGGTGATTTGGTTGTTAGAATGGTTGAACCTCGTACATCACATAAAACAGCTCCAAAATTCAAAGGAATGTACAAAATTATAAAATTGCTACCAGGAGATCGATACCTACTTGAAAATATTACCACAAAACGTCAAGTAAAATACCCTCATGAAGGAGTGAGGAGAATCACTCAAAATATCGAGTTGATACCACAATTACTTGCAGAGGATGAATCATCCCAATCTGAGTCTGAATAAACCTCAACTCCTTTCTTGCCTTTTATCAATCGAAATAAAACCCTTGACTGATCAAGCAAATGTTGATTCTTTGATTCGTAAATTCACAATTGGAAGCTTTTACACTTGTAAGTGGACACCTCGGCTTTGAGCGGTGTTGGTGTACAACAACACCGGTCCTTTGTTGCAACGGACGGATGTACTCAGGAGTCGCATGCTCTTGGCGTAGCCTCGGTGTCTTAGGCCCCTGGTACGTCCTGTCTGGTAACAATGGCCATCCCCGGTTGACGTTTGCTAGCAACGGAGACCTATAGGGCCGTCATTCCGGACCGAAGAGCTTTCTCGTGAGTTACGGGCAATGAACCGAACTCAATATCCCTCGGTACCGTGCGACGGGGGCAACATTCATCTGGACTCTGCCTCGATGAGCACTAGGCTCTCCTTTGGATGGTCCTTATGTGAAGCCATAGAATTTTGGGCGGTAAACGCCAAATTTTTGACCTTCGGGTCCCAATAAAAAGGTTCCTTCGGGGCCGACTGATTGCTGATCACAATCAGGATGTAGGAAACTATCGCAATAGCGATAACTTGGGTACCAAAGTGCCATACAGTCCCCAGTCCATTTCCAAGGTGTACTTAGCAGCAAAGAGACAATTTTGCACAAGGTAGCACCCCGAGTTAGCGTGTTTTCAGGCCGGCCAGTGTTCTCACAGGCCCAATCTGACCTCACGATTTTCCGGCCTACCCTCTGAGGCAAAACTAAAGTCGATATGTTCCAATTCTGCACAAGGTAGAACCCCGAGTTAGCGTGTTTTCAGGCCGGCCAGTGTTCTCACGGGCCCAATCTGACCTCACGATTTTCCGGCCTACCCTCTGAGGCAAAACTAAAGTCGATATGTTCCAGGCCGGCACAATGTGCCCAACCTGAGTTCATGTTCTAACCAAAAGAAAATTTTTTGTCAATTTTGACACGTTTTCAAGCCGACGCAGTGTTCGCACGCGTCTAATCTGAATTCAATATTTTCAGGACTACCCTGAGGAAAATCACACGAAATAAATAATTCTCTTTGCACTCTTTGCACAAAATTTATTTTGAAATACTCAACCACAAATGAACAACAACTATTATAGCTTGACAGTCGGAAAAAGGGAATACTTGAATATTGGCTTGAATATTGAGGTTCTTATTTTTCTAAAACACATGCTTGTGAGTTGCTTGGCGAAACCAGAGAAACTTCCGTTTTTGGAGACGAAAAAAGGGTCAGGACAGCCGAGTGGCGACAAAGGCAGTTAAAACCTGGCAATAAAACGTAGGGACTTTCCAGTAACTCTTTTCCTGGAACCTCGGTGTCAATAACAAGCAGATGGTCTAGGCAGGTATCAACTTGCAAAACTCGAAACGCATTGTCGTGCAACCTATCCCACGATATGAGAACGTGAGAACGTGCTTCAACTCAACTTTCCAAACCCATAAAAAAAAATCACCCCTTCAAGTTAAAAGGGTGTTTTTGCTAATAGCGATTTTACAACCACCTTTTTCGTACTTCTCTTTAGTGCATTGGGCCCTCAGAAGGGGTACCTGCAATCGTTATTTTGATGGTTCTAATATCTTTGTATGTTTCAGGGCGAAAAGACCAATCCTTTGGTGGTTCCAACAAGTCGCGCTAAACACCGATAATTTGCGCACTACTTCGCACCTTTATTGTGCTATTGTAAATACTTACTGGAAAAAGAAATTATTAACTGTGTACCAATTGTAATTCAACAAATAGTTTGTCGCCAGAGGTTCACAGGGTTTTTTTTTTACCCTGGCTACAGTACGCTGAAACATGCTGTTGTGGTCAGTTTTATTTTCCCTGTACCAAAGTTAGGGAACCAACCCTCGTAGGTAGGACTAGAATAGGAATTGTTAGGTTTAAGCTTGTGAATAATGTAAGTTTTAAGTTTGTGAATAATGTTCATTTTTTTCATCAAAATTGATGTCCTAAACCCTAATTTCCTTTTTCACGAAGGGGACTCGTGAAAGATCAGGATAGCCGTTTCGGAATATGCCTAATTCATACCTACACAGGGGGGCCCTGATCGGGCGCGCCCCTCGTGCGGTGACGGGGAAGGGGTGTCGCCGGATGGGACCCGCCCACTTTTTTCCTTTTTCCCGAGGGTTGGACTGGCGAACATGTTTAGTTACCTACGGAGAGTCGTTTCGAAACATTCTCCGTTTGTGAATAATATATTTCGTTTGCAGTATATTCTGAAAGTATTGTGATTATTCTTCAATCCCTCACAACCTGACAAAATCCGCATCACGGATCGAAATATATAATAACATTATAATATCAGCTATTTAATTTCTAAAAGCATCCGCTAATTGCCTAAATCTCCTTCTGTAACATCATCAAAAATCACCTTCTTTCGGTGGTCACGAAAATTGCCACTTACACGTGTACGCGATCATAGCAAACTAAAAGCGATTTAAATCAGCCTTCCCCTTTTAGAAAATGTATTAGTGTCAGCGGTTTCAATTTCAGAGAGAAAGCAAAGATAGGCATTTCTTCAAAAATTCACAAGTAAAAAAAAAAAAAAAAAAAAAAAAAAAAATCATTAGTGATACACAGTAAGTTATTAAAGTGTCTCTAATAAGTAATTCGTAAAAAACTGTTACCAATAAGTAATTATTGGAAAGCTTCGGCGATCAAGTTCAACATATTTTTAGTAGTACTTCCAACTTATGTTCTAGGCACTTCTTCAGCAAAGCTCAAATATCCACACTCTCCTAAATAAGTGATATCCGAACTCATCCGTACTTTGAACATTGGTCATCATGTTTCCAAGGTTCTTGTTTGTGTTTAGGGAAAAAACAACGCATTAACCAATGCAATAGTGTCTATTCACAAATTCGCTCAAGATGATAAGTATATTAGAAAATGAAAATGTCTGTAATATGCATGTTTGAAGTGTATTGTTGACTCGCAGTTATGAAAAGTTTTCAGAATCTTTGTTGGCTAAAGCAGGCGGAACTCCAAAATACTGGGGCAATTTTATATGGACGCAACAGTGTCCCTGACAGCCACGGATGGCTTTTATTTTATTATTCCAGTTTTATGACGTCCCACAGTTAGCAAGACGTCCTATTGTTTTGGATCCAGGTCGGAGGAGGGAAACACAGAGCGGAGAGAGAGGAAAGAACCGCATACAAATCCGTTTCAGACCATTCTGAACAGTCATGTCTTGAAAAATCACAAGTGTGTCTCTGTGTGCAACTGTGTTATGTATGTATGTGTGTCACAAAATTAGGTGTGCGTTGCCCGGGCCATATTTCTCCACCAATTTACGAGTGTTTTTTTTTTTTTTTATTGACTCAGATATACGAGTATGTATACATGCGGTGTAGAACGTCTCCTGTAATTCGTGAGTTACTCAAAAATATGTGTGGTACCATAGAAGTACCTTCAAACGTAAACCATCAGGTTGATTGGTTATGTTTCCAACAAACTATTAATCCCTGATTCTAAATTCAAACAATGCGAATAATAAAAGCTCTGCAAATCCTTGATACAACGGTTTATTACCTTCTTTGTGAAGACTACCTCGTCAATAACTTTCGTTTGAGTCCGTAGATTATAATCAACTTATGAGGGAAAAGAGTGTGGAAATAGGCTAATGGCATTTCACCGCCTATCAGGATGGTAGGATATTAATTAATGGTGTATTATGCATCGAGACTAGTTCTACAAGAACTCTAGAGATATTGTAAAAAATAACATATGATATATTATAAATTAGGTATAATATAATATAATACCTCAGTAATACGGGCCTTCATGATTTGATTTGAATGTAACTTGATGTCTACTTAAAAACAAGTTCAACTTGAATTCAAGGGCCATTGAAAATTTTGAAAATCGGTTCCAAAGCGGAGGTGAGGAAGTTGGTTAAAGGTTAAATTATATACTCGTATTTGTATTCAATGACCGCTTTGGATCAAACTTAAAGGAACCGCTTATCCGCTTTGGATAAAGGTAATATAACTTGAAATTAAGCAAGCTAGTCATGCGTACATGCCAATAAACGATTCGTTTATTACCTGAATAAATACTTGACTCTTTTCTTTGTTCAAACATCGAGATACGCTCCGAAATCAGGGAAACTTGGGCTTTCCCCGGATAAAAACCCACACACCACAGAGATTTCCTCCCGGGAGGTGAGAGATGTCGAGTGATTGATTCACTCCGAGTTTCAAGATTCGATTCGAACGTCGTCGTTGCTATTCACATCAATCACATCCTTTTCACCAAGTGTCTGTATGTTCAACTCACATACGACCTCTAAAAACATTTGTCTTAGTAATCATTACGTCAGACAATGGTTGGATTTTAGAGCTGGGATATATCACATCGGTCAAGTGAGCTCTGAAAAAAGGAATTAACTGTTCTAGCAGCTATTGGAAGTATTAATAGGTATGCATGGAAATAATTCTTATCATAAGCCAAGGTGTAGGACGTCGGTTCTATAGATTGGTGGCAAACCACCCGAGATTCATTAGACGCGAGTTCCCATCGTTCCCACGGTTTCTCTAAAATGGACAAGAAGATCGGACTAGACTAAATAGAGGACGAGACGCTATCACATGGACTCTCCGCGGGAATTGAATCACGTCATGCTCCTCATAGGATTTATAAAGTCGGGGTATTAGATTTGGAGGGAAATTCCTCCATGAATCGGGAACTACTTGACCAAAGAAGGATTTGCTACGTCGTCCCGAGATTCACGAACTGAATCTAATTAGCACGCTCTTAGCTGGTGATATTGCTCTCTGGAATAGGACTTATTCAGGGAAGACTAAGATGCTAAATATCTATATCTCTTGCCAATATCATGGTCACAGGGCTAATTAATTACTAGAATTACTAGGAGTAAGGACAAAGGGGTAAGAGACATAGAGGTGCTAGACGTTAAACAATACTTACCCCATCACGCCCTCATAAAATAATCAAGCTCAACTACTAAGATTAGACGTAGGGTTATGAAAAGTTTCGAGGATCATTGTGGGGTTGGCCCGAACCCGTAAACCAAACTTCGTAATTTTAGCACAACGCTAACAGAGCAAAGTGCCGCGCACGGCGGACGGACGAATTTTGTTTTATTCGATTTTCTGAATCTACGAATCTTGAAACGCAAACCCACAAATATTGAGGGGGGTAATTTTTTTTTCTTGGCAATTCCAATAATTCATATTCGAAGATAATAAACCAAAAGGAGTTATTCACTATCACTAATAAGTTACATGTTGAATTCTAGAAGTTATATACCTACTATTATAGTAAGTTATATACCTACTATAAAAGTCCTCCCTATAATAGGGTATTTTTTCTTGACCGATTCCGAAGGTTCATTATCGAAGATAATTAACCAAAAAAGTCTGTAAAATGGGTTTATATCATTCACTGAATTCCTATAGTTGGGAATTGTACTCATGTTTGACTCAGAGTATACACAAATAGCTACTCTCCCACTATCAATCAACTCGCTTCTATTCAAATCTGTACTGCTGTTGAGTTGATCAGTCTCGGAGGTTCGTGTTTAATTACGATAGGCATTGACTATCTAAATAACTAGTTTCTTTCTGTAATGAACGTGAGCCATATTGTACTGAATATATTCTACTTATAGTATAAGCCATACCAGCCTCACCTACGCAACGGATGATCCATCCAGCTAGATGTCTGTAAATACAAAAGCTACTGATCTAAACTCATACATAATCGATTCAAGATCCTACAGGTTTCACATCATGATTCCAATTTGTTGAACTTGCCATCGTCTGAGAAGAAACTCGATTCCTTCTACTCGTGAACTATATTTTCATCGATAATGAAAATTTTGATTTAAAACCGTTTCCTACAGCCTCAACTCGGATATATCTCAATACCTACTGTCAGGTTCTACAAAATAGTATCATTGTGTGCAATACAACCAAACTGAAACAAGTGACTGAACCGAGTTCACTAACCAATACCCATAATTGTTCGGAGGGTATGAAAGATCTCTCTAAATATTCTTGAAACGTCAACCAATCGATCCTCAAGAACACAAGCCAATTGTTTTTTTTAACCCGTACGGTAAAAAACAACCACATAATAAATGATAATATCATTATAATATCCATTGATTGGGTGTTATGTAAAGTGACTACTCACCTGACGGTATATATAACTAGAGTCATCATCGGCTATGAGAAAAAAGCCGAGTGATAGCGACTAGTGAAGTAGTTTTGTTGGAAGGCGAATGAAACTTAATGAGCACAGAGGTAACGTGCCTACAGATCATCAAGATAAAGGCGCCTTTAGATTAGTTGTGTAAATAATCGATGTTTTCCAAGTCCGCCGGGCGTGAAATCATGATACTCAGTGATCAATCTCAATTTAACCGCCTTCACTTGATTATAGATTTACGTATCGTATCTTGTTGTGGCACTATTCTTGGGAAAACCCATGCAGCCTGTCACGCCTCTATTACTGGCTCACTGAGGCAGTAGAGAACCCAAGTGTTCGGACAATAATCGATAATTTCTAACATGTTGTTAAAACAGACAGCCTAACACACAGATTGAACCAAATGTGTTTATTGATGTCTGACACGCAAAATGGGTGTGGAAACTGTGATTCTTTCGGTTCTTACATGCAAAAATGTTCTCAAAAATTAAAATTCCACTTCATACGATTTCATGTCTTTATGACTAAGCCTGTTTCACCAATATCCTAATACTAATAATCGTATCCTCTCTTAAAAAACTTAAATTTGGAGGATATGTCCACGCTGGTCCGTCCGTCTGTCCATTGATTCGTGAATCTTGGTATAACAATACATAACAATCGATGGAAATGGAATGGTGAAAATGAACATAAAAAGAAGGCGTGAAATAAATGAATGGAGGAAAAATGAGGGAGCGGGCCGATAAATTATATATTTGTGCCGGATGAAAGGTAGAAATCACTGAGGCGAAGGCCCGGAAGTGGAGTATACGACCAGTTTTGGTTCCGGAACCACCGATTATCGTGACCCTCCTTTTGCATCATCAGCTAACATGGTGACACATGACTTCAGCTCACAATTCATCATTGTTGTTGGTCCTCTAATATTGCCACAAATAGCACGTTGATAACATGGATTTGTTCAAATAAACACCTGAACATAATAACCAATAATAATAATTCTAGGGGCACCTACAGATTATTAATGTCATTAAATGACCTTGGAATGGTAAACGTGACACGTGTTAGTATAATGTGTGCCAATACAAAGGATGGTCAGTCGAAGTCAGAAGTCGAAGAAACGAGAATGTGATTTAATTTGATAACGCGATCCCGAAATGCGGGGCCTTTAGCGTGATTGCGAATAAATGGAATTTTAGAATACTAGATGTACCTATGTGTTTTTATAAATGTTGAGGAGAACGCCAGCCCAAATTAGACCTGTTTATTTGCAATCAGGTCAAACTACGAAAAACAGCACTAAATTCCCCCAGAACGAAATAGGAAACTTTCTCTCCCTCAATAAAGACCAACAGCTAAGATTCCGTGAGTCTACCAACACTATTAATAACACCTGATTCTCATAACACTTTCGCCACTTCTGCTTGAAGTCCACAATAGCGGGTGATATTGTCAACGTGTACGACTTGAGCTTTTGCTCGATTTAGGCAGGTACTTATTCCGTTGGTAATAATTTATAACAAGAAGTACCCGCCAACAAATATTTGAAATCACCTTCTTTCCTTAGACACGAAAAGAATCTCAGCTGTTCCCTAGTTTGAAAATTTGCCTGGAGTCTGTTGTTTGATTCAGGCCCATGTTGACGATTTTCCCTCTATTCCACCTTTGGGTGCGAGGGTCATGTCTCGGTTAATTTTGAAGGATCCAAGGCCGTGGGCGGTCAGAGGACTTATTTTGGTTTATTGTTTTCAATAACAAACCCTTTGGAATTGACCAAGAAAAAAAAACAAGTCAACATTACCCACTCGCCTCAAAATTGGTGGGTTCACGTTTCAAGATAACAAAATTAAAAAAAAAAAAATTGGTATTAGGTTTTATTTTTATTTCTCTCTGTTTTGGTTTATTATCTTCGATAATGCACCATTGGAATCAATCCAAATACATTTTTTTAATCCCCCCCCCCCACCACTCGAAATTTGTTGGTTTACTTTTCAAGAAACGTAGATTCAGAAAATCGAAGAAAAAAAATCCGTCCGTCCACCGCATAGTGGGGCCAAACTGCTCAAAACATACCGGTAGCGGAAATTAAAAGTTTCACGTAAAAAAACATAAAGATTCTCAATTTGCACCCGTTTGCGCACGATGTTTTTTTAAATCCCCCCAAAAACAACTCCGTTGTAAAAACTGGCCCGCCAAAAAACCTCAGCCGCAAAAAGGAATGATATCCATTTTGCCCGCCAGCCACGTATGTAGGATGCTCGGTGCTTCGCACCTCGCTGTTGAGTGTGCATATTGAAACCTGATCCTCCTACCCCTAACCTCCACCGTCAATGTGTTCCTGTTCCCTGTCTCCTTCCCACAACCCCCTCTCACCCTTAGTCCCCCTCGGTTTCACCTAATATGTTTCCTCTGTTACACCAGCAGGGAGCTTTACGCTTCTTTCAATGCTGTTGGCGGGAGCTTTTTGCCAGATGAACAAGCCTGAATTGAAGCATTACTTCATTACAGTTGTACCACCGCTGATTACTCGTGACCACCAGTAATACTTATGTTAGCTTGTTCATCTGGCAAAAAGCTCCCGCCAACAGCATTGAAAGAAGCGTAAAGCTCCCTGCTGGTGTAACAGAGGAAACATATTAGGTGAAACCGAGGGGGACTAAGGGTGAGAGGGGGTTGTGGGAAGGAGACAGGGAACAGGAACACATTGACGGTGGAGGTTAGGGGTAGGAGGATCAGGTTTCAATATGCACACTCAACAGCGAGGTGCGAAGCACCGAGCATCCTACATACGTGGCTGGCGGGCAAAATGGATATCATTCCTTTTTGCGGCTGAGGTTTTTTGGCGGGCCAGTTTTTACAACGGAGTTGTTTTTGGGGGGATATCACATCTTTTTGCATGGCTAGTTTTCGAGTGGTACTTGTACAATACGGTTCAATTTAACAAAAGTACCTACGAGGTAACTAGTAAATTTTTTCCTAATTGAAGTTTTATCCTACTCGAAATTTTGTAAAACCCCTGCAAATTCTTGACACAACGGTTTATTATCTTCTATGAGCAGAAAACCCTTCAGTCTGGATCACTAAATGATAAAACGTTAGTTACTTTACAGTAGAGTGCATATTGCATTGTCTTCCATCCTCGACCCATGTTCAACATTTCATGTCATTCATTTATAATTAATTTTTCTATCGTTTTTTAATTTAATTTCTGAACTTGAATCAAATGTATATGGAAAAACGTTACCGTTCTATGTAAACCACTCATCTCTGTACGATATCATCGCGAGTATATTAGAAATAATTCAGAAATAATCAGAAGAAGATGAGATGAAGAAGGGATGAGATGAAATGTGGTCATACGAGGAGGTGATGGTTATGTTATGACCAAGTTTGACTTAGTACTTAGTTTGACTACGTACTATATTGAAGTGGCTGAAACGTACAAGGTGAGCTCTGTGCAGGTTCAGTTAGCAGTCATTGAAGAAACAGCAAAGCAGGCGTGCAGTTATATAGCAGATAACATGACTATGAAGCAGTAGCATGAATGCAGTCCTATGACGGGCTGAAAAACAATATAACAAAATTAAATTGTGTACATGCTGCAACAAAAGTGGAAGTTCTTCCCGGTGGGGGGGGGGGGGGGGGTTGCCATAAATGTAATTGAACATAAACCTCTGATGTGAAAAAAAAGTAAATAACCACATGCATACAAGTAGAGGGAAAAAGTATGTTCTGGCACAGGGGTCACCCTGCCAAGGTCAGGGTAGGCAATCCCGCAATACAAGGGCTGACCCGCAATGCAGGGGCAGACCCGCAATACACGCACCTCGCTGGGTCACACCTGCCAAACACATACCTCGTATGGGTGTTGGTGGTGGGGTAATTATTTTCAGTATGTCATACTGCGAATTAGCATACCTTTAATTATTTAAAGTATGGTACACTGCACATTATCCTACCTGTCATTATTCACTGACCCACAATACACGTACCTCGCTGGGTCAGACCAGCAATATACATACCTTGTATGGGTGGTGAGGTGGAGTGATTTATTTACAATATGTCGTACTGCGAATTAGCCTACCTTTCATTATTTACTGTACACCATACTGCGCTTCAGACTACCGGTCAGTATTCACAGACCCGCAATACACATACCTACTTGTGTTTTTTTTGTGATGAAAAAAAATTATCTATTGGAGTTTCGGATTGGGTATCAGGTCTTTTGCTTCGTCGCGACACTAATCAATGAGCTAACAATAGCTAAATCATAATAGTGATCAAATATGATAATAATGGTAATAAGTGATAATAATGATAATACCTAGTTGATCAAAAAAAAAAATTTTTTTTATACGTACCTGTTCGAATTTGTAGTGTGCTAGGATATATAGATTTGGTAGGAACCTTCGGTAGAGTATCATGCAGGAAAAAACCTAGTTCAATCTCTACCTGTATTTAGTACATAATATTTCCTACAAAATGTGAAAAAGATTTCCTAAAGTATCGGTGGTATTAACTATATTCGTACTAAATGTAATCGTATAGGTATTTAATTGTTAATTCGGGAGTACTAGACGCCTAATACATACTATTTGTGGTAAAGAATAAACGTGTAATATAATTAATCGGAAAAATGTTAACGCGTTACTCGATGAATTATATCACTTCAATAATAAAGTGATTAAAAAAAAAAAAAAACATCAAAATATCCTCCCGTGGGAGGTGTCCTGGTACTGCAGGCTCCGTGGTGGAACATACAAAATTTGCTATATTAAATTTAGTTCAATGCTTCAAAGGGGTTTTATATCAATTTTGCATGTTTATAGCGTTATTTATAGTGTGTGCCTTTCTTAGTTAAAAGCTCCATCACCAACGTCAAGGTGAAGGCACTTCGATGGAGTCCTACTTACATACTACTGGATTCCTACTTACATACTAAAAATTCATACTGCTTGAGGTCATAACGACCACGCTAGAGTCCCATTTATACAAGTCTATCTCTAAAATAATTATTACGTTTTTTAGTGTTACTGGGGGATTTCGTGTTTCCGGTATACCTATAGGTATGTCTCTAAGAAATAGTTATACCATTTTTGGGCGAAATTGGGAAATACTGGGGATGCCGTGTTTCTGGTAAAAACATTTCCATAGATATAACCATACCTACCTACCATTTTGGACCTTGAATTAAGGGATTGCCGTGTTTCCGGTAGGCTGTACCATTTTGGGACAAAATTAGGGACTAATGAGGACGCCGTGTTTCCGGTAAGAAAAAGTCCATAGATGACCATAACTACCATTTCGGGCGTTTATGTTTCTGCCGTGTTTCCAATGGCAGCTCTCATTGACTCTTTTCATCTCAATTAAATAGTCTTTTTTTTCATCACCAATAGGACTGTTTGTCTTGACTGGAGAATACTGCGGATCATTGTAACCAAATCATTTTGGACAGGGTATGTATACAAAAAGAGCATTTGTGGGGGTGTGAGTCTGGCAAAGGCGCATAATGATAATAGAACTATTAACAGAATTATTTAATTACATAGTTTTATACATACGTGATATTATTATTTAATTACATGGTTTTATACATCAATTTTTCTATACTTAGTATTTTGTTCTGTCTGAGTTATTCCAAGTACCCATGAGCAACTGTTGAGACTCCATCTTCCAATATTTTTCTTTTTGTATCAAATGGGGATAAAGCAATTTTATTAACTTGCACCGTTGAAAGGTTGTGTTTTTTAGACTGGATAACAACCATCTGCTTCCTGATTATATCCATTGAAAATAATGAGTTGTAATATTCTTCAAATTTTATCTCCTTTTCAACCACATTCCTGCTAATACCCTTGATTTTCTTTATCTCTCTTCCTCCTTCTGTCAGAATTTCATACATTTTTGCTCTCAGAGCTATAAATGCGGAAATTGTTTCCCCATTCATTTCATCTTTGAATTTACCAAGTACTTTTTTATTTTTTAAAGAGAAGCATGGATGATCTTGAGGATAGTCAGATGTGTCCATGTAGTCTATCATATTTAGTATTTCGAGGTATAAATCATCCGTTTTCATCGCATATATAAAACTATCTGTATCCATATAGCACAATTTCAATCTTTCATGTCCAAATTTCGGTAACATTATATCATAATGATACTCGTACATCGTTATTTTTGAAATATCGAGTATGCTCATACCAATGTATATTGGTTTGTTGAATACAACCGACTTTTTAGCCATATGCACAGCTGCTAGGTTTTCACTGTATATGGTTGAATCTAAAAATTCTGGTTTTGCAATAAGTTTTTCCAGTCTTTTAGGATCTGACACAAGTTTTATGGCTAGCCGATTCCTAATGTTCTCCATTGTTTTTCCAAAAATAGCGTTATTCATTAGCTTGAATAAGTCTTTTTCAAAATTGTTTTTAGCACTTTTTCTTAATTCAGTATTGAAGTCTATGTATGGTTTTAACCATCGTGATTGATTGAATTTCAATATCCGGTGGATTTTAGTAACTTTCAACCCGTGAGTGATAGCTTGCTTTAACGCCATATAATGTACTACATAGCGTTCACGCTTACCCAGGTGAGGTGTAAGTTTTTTGTTCATATCCCCCGGTGGTATAATATTTTCTGCAAGAAACGGAAGATCATTGTGTGAATTGTGTAGGTGTTGAGGGTACTCGACATCCACTTCCATGATGTACCCATATTTATCATCTTCGTTAATCGCCGATATATCAACATCTTCTTCGCACCACTTGAATGCACCGTAAGGTAGAGGTTTTGACATAGCGAATCCATACAAGTTGTTGCAGTCCTGGTATGTGACGAATGTAGATTCTTCGTTGGGGTCGTAATCCTTTGTATATTTGTTGTTTGCTTTCACATATCTGTGGGAGGCTTGACAAATTCCACCTCTTATTCCTTTTTCGATCATCAAAATCTGGTCATAATCAGTAAGAAGTTGCAGTCGGATTCCTGTATATTTTAACATGGCATCCCATGATAACCCAGGTAATGTAAAGTAGTGAGCTGGATCGAGTTTATGGCTTTTATGGATTGTTCTTCTGAAATTTTCAAAAACATCTGCTAGCAGGAGAACATCTGTTTTGAGGTAGTGATCGCTATACTCTCCAAGAGTATTACAGTTGAAATGATTCCATACTGTTTTTGCATGATGATAATCTTCATCCGTGATACCACTTTTATTTAATTTGCTGTAGAATGCTTCTTTAGGAGGTAGAGAGGTTTCTTCCAACTTTTTCCAGCTCGAGACGTATTCATATGGGAACACTCCTTTCCTTTTCATCAGGGCCACATCTTCAAGAGAGTGAAACTTTGACGTCTCTTTGAATTCAGGAACGTTTTTTGCCAAGGCGTCTAGACTTGCAGACATGAACCTAAAGGTATCGATGTATCGTATTCTGAATCCTCCTGCTACTTTTTTCGTGAAGGAGATGTACTTTTCTTCGGAGTTAGGGATAACCTCAATCTCTCGTTCGTCGTATCCAAGCTCCTTGACAACGAAATGTGAGTCGTATCCCGAGAAATTATGTATTAGGACTGGTAAAAATTTCGGATTCTGACATCTCAGGTTACAACTATTGTGTGCTGGACCTCTGTATTCACCAGTTATGTGACAATGATCACGCACTTTACCATCATTTTCAGTAAATTGTAAGTTACATAAGTAACATTTCACTGCAGATTGAAAGTATGTTTCTTTTTCTTTAGAGAGCGGTGTCATTGGAATTTTCATTGAATAGGCTGTCGAGATTGTCTCTGCAATTTTTTTAATTTGTTGAACAAAGTGAGAGACTGCATCCTTTCCTCTGTAGACGATCGGTTCCGATGGTATGTCTAACTGCACATCCTCAACTTCATCCAATTTCTTAACATAGAAACAATAACTCATTGGTACGTGTCTATGAATTGTTTTGGTGCAGGATTCCGTCGGCTCTTCTGCTGCTGGTTCCAATATTGCCTCAAAATCGGCATATATGACGTACGGAACTCTCAAGATTCTTTCAGGATGTTCAAACTCGATGTATGGTTTTTTCGTAGGCATTTCTATTCTAACCGCATTATTCTCCATGCAGTATTCAAGATGTTCAGTCAACTTTTCCTCTTTCGGTTTACCGTATTGATCATCGAACTTTGTAAAACACCTTTTACAGATGAGTATTTGACTGGTGTGTTTTGTCAACTGTCTTACAACCAATTTTTCAAAATTTTTTATGTAAACATAATGGTGTGTACCTGAGTCGTCATTTATGAGTAGAAGGTCCCGGTGATCAGCTAATTCTTCTTTAACAACTTTGAGTGGATATACTTTGCAATCTTTCTCCAGTCCATATACATTGATCGAAATATTGTTGACAGTCTCGAATTTTTTAATTTGGTGTAGAGGTGTTGGAAAATCGATGCAGGAAAAGTCATATGGATGATCAAGATTGAAGTATTTGCTCACACGGTGCGCATTTTTGGTAATAAATTTGGCTAGAATGGAGTACTGGAAGCATAATTTGTCATTATTCCTCACATTCACGCAAGCCTTTTTACTTTCAATTTGAGTTGGAAGGCGGATGTAAGTGCTTCCCACAAGAGGATTGTTTTTATTGATTCTTAAACGTAATCCGTCTATATTTTTCAAAGACCATCCGCTTTTCATCAGTTGGGCCTCTTCCATTTCGTTTTTCAATTTTTCGTTAAATTTCTCGATCACGTCATCCAGATTTGTATCAGTTTGTATAGCCTTATTTCTTGTTTTGAATGCTTTATCTTGCACTTCGTCGTTCACATTTTTAAACGTACACTCAACAATTACATTAACCTTGATCGATGTGAATTCATTCAAAGCTTCTCTGATTTTGATTTTAACCTCCTCCTGAATTTTCGAAAGAAAAGTTGGTAAATCAGCAGGCGAATCATTTCGAATAAACCATGATTGCAGTCGGTTTTTAAAAGCGGTATGATATTCATAAGCCTTACCTCCTCCTATTTTTTCCATTAACTCTCCCTTCTTCGGTTCCCACAGCTTGAGTTTTTTAACCAGAGGTGGTCCCCCACATTTATTCTCATGTCTTTCAAAACTTGCACGGTGTTGGAGTTGAAACTCTTTTCCGCAATACACACATTCCAGATTGCCACGACATTCCAGAATATGTCTCAAGTATTGATTGACAGGAATCACCTTCAAACACTTTTCACAAACACTATTCTCCATTTTCGCGAGAGAGATGTTCACTGCTTGGTGGTCGATGAACTAATGATTTCATCTCAATCATGAAGCCTTTATATAGGTGGGTCACAGCCAGGGTTACCAACTTTTATTCGGAGTCAAAAAAGTACGGTTGGCAACCCTAGTCACAGCCTTCTATATATCGAGGGGTCACCACAGCCTTCTATATCGAGGGGATCACCACAGCCTTTTATATTGAGGGATCATCAGCCTTCTATATTTGATATATCAATGGTAGAGGGAGGAGATATGACATTTTTGTAGTGGTGGGGGTAATGAAAATGGAGGTGGTAAATGAAACTTTTATTTCATATTACTTCTGTAAAACAAAAGGAAGTAAGAAATCATTCCACCTTATATCTCAGATAAACTGAGGGAGTACTCGTATTTGATTCATCATGTTATCAACCGTCATCCCAGCCACTGAATGATCAGATTTTGGTATACAGCCTGGTATTGTTAACCATTTTAGCGGCACACACCCGTATCTCTCAGATAATCTGAGGGAGGTATGGGACCCAAAGGTCACTGGAACTATGCCATCTGCACACTAGGTTAACGTACTGGCTGCAACGCATTATCTGGGGAACAGGAATCAATCGAAGTTGATTCTTTACAGATATGATGAGACATTAGGAATACTTTTGATGGTGGCCCAGGGAATCGAACCCTGGATGTCCAGATGGTAGGCGGATGCACTAACCACTAGACCAAAGTAACCAGACATTGAGTACGTTGTTGG
The DNA here is from genome assembly GCA_963920205.1 of Stenodema calcarata. Lineage (NCBI taxonomy): Eukaryota > Metazoa > Arthropoda > Insecta > Hemiptera > Miridae > Stenodema > Stenodema calcarata. The sequence goes on along the minus strand of OY986048.1, from coordinate 10,937,389 downwards.
ACCTTCCACTAATATTAGCTAAATTTACTATGAATTCACTCATTTTCTTCTGGTAGGTATATTGATCACTATACCCAAATAAAAAGGTTCTTTTTAAAGTATAGCAATTTAAAACAATAATTGTTATAATTATAATCATTATTATTATGAGGAAAACGGAAAGTACCAACATTTTTTTGAAAAACTCAAATTTGGATACCCAATTTTGGAAAATCCAAAATGATACCAAGTGTGGGTACTTTTCTGGTTCAGGTTATGTGAACTACTTTTCTGGTTATGTGAATTATGGATCATGACAGGAATCAATTAAGTGGGAAACGAGACAATCTCCATGTTTCCAAAATTTGTAATAAATGACTCCTTATTGCCGTAATATATCGTGGCAAAAGGTCTCGTTCGCGGGTTGGATACATTTCAAAAGGGTTTTATTGTTTACTGACCCAGAGGTTTCAACCTTCTTGGGAACGTTACCAAAACGTTTTCGCTTAGCATATTCCATAAATGTGTTCTCATAAGCGGAATATCATATTCAATTTGGTCTGGGTCTTCTTTGAAATAAAGTGAAACTGCAAACGCTATCGCAAACACACCACAATCAGTGAGGTTAGGTTGTTGCTGAACTTTGTGATAAATTATTGGCGGGGAAAAAGGGTATAATTTATTAATGTAGATTTTGTGGCTGACGTATAATGATTTGTTATTCAAACTGTCGTATATGTGTAAGTGGTTTCCATCGTACCAAGTGCATATCCAGTGACCGACAATGTCTGCCCCTGTCTCACCCCCAAATAAGATTTGTATGTTTTGTTTATTTTTGTCAATTTGTTTAATGTGTTCTTGCAGTGCATCGTAACAGTATAACACATCTTGATGGTTGTAAACAGCCCCGTTGTGATGCTGATGTTGTAGCGAAAATGCGTTTAGCAACTCGCCGAATCTGTTGATTACCTGATCTTGTAATTCCGAGCCTTCCGTTAATACGTTTTCTTCATCTTTTACTCCCAAAGTGAATCTAAATTTTTTTCTAGTTACGTTATCAGGACGCACATTGAAGGAGTTTATGGAAACTAGATTATCTACGGCTCGTTTCTCTGGGATTTCGCAAAATAATTCTTTAGTGATGACATTATCTTTTCGTAATTCATTTGTTATTAGTAGCGATTTTATCGGTACTTCACTTTGTTCTTTATTTTTCAAAATAAATGCGTACACGTTTTTTGCACCGATAGGCCAACGTTCCTCTGTTATTTTGTCATCATTGGCGCAAATCCATTTTGATCCCCCACTTCGAGTGAATGACTTATAGTGACCTTCATGTATACTCGTGCCGTAATGGAAAATTGCAGCTATAGGAATGTAGGTTGATGCAGCTATTGATATTGTAGTGCTGGGAACTTTCGTAATTCTGAAATCCGGTATTTTATTAAGATTGTTGTCAAAGTTCATCAATTGAATTATTATATAATTAGAAGCTGACGTAATATCACATTTCTGGCGGGCTTGTCCCGCTGTTCCACACGTTGTGCACTTGTAATCCTCTAGGGGCGGTCCCCAATGTCCTATAGTAGCTGACACCATTTGCGCTAATGTTTTTGTGCCTGCCCTGAAAGGAATTCTAAGAATCCTTTCCCGCACTTCTGTGTTCTTAGCGCTGTGGCAATTACGGCAGATTAAGCTCTCTGTACTTGTAAAATTAAAGATGGGTTGCAATTGAATGCACTTTTGGAACACATCTTCCAAGAACTGTACCACATCTTGCTGTTCTCTTGTTGAGTATTGCACTCCTACCAATGATCTTATTTGTCTTG